>VZTU01024732.1:65920-88679 GCA_013400835.1 Zapornia atra | reverse complement strand
TTAATAGATTTTTTAAAAAATATCAGTATATTAACAATTGACTTTGTTACTTCACAAGCCATTAAAGCGTTTTCTATAAAATTGTATAAGATACAATTCTTATTGTATACAATAAGAATACAAAGATTAAGATACAAAGATTCTATAATTGTATAAGATTTGCCATGGGTATAAGCCAANAATTGTATAAGATTTGCCATGGGTATAAGCCAATAAAACATCAACACAAACAAGGGTTATTCACTCATTTTAAATAAAACCCTTATGTCAGCTGGGATAGGATTAATTTTCTTCTGTGTTTAGGGCTGTGTTTTGGATTTAGGATGAGAACCATGCTGATAACATGCTGGTGTTTTGGCTGTTGCTGGGTAATATTAACACCAAGTTGAGGACTTCTCAGCTTTTCACACTGCCCTGCCAATGAGGAGACAGGTCCACAAGAAGCTAGAAGGAGCCACATTTAGGACAGCTGACCCAAAGTGACCAGAGGGATATTCCATATTATATGACATCACGCTGAGTATAAAACTCGGAGCTGGCCAGGGCTTTAGACCGCAGCTCAGGAACTAGCTGGGCATCATAGGTCTACAGGTGGTGAGCAACTGTGCTGTGCATCACTTGTTTTGTATATTCTTTTATTAATTTTTATTAATATTCTCTTCCTTTTCTGTCCTCTTGAACTGTCTGTACCAGAAGATTGACTTTTTTCTCCCCCAATTGTCTCCACGATCCCACTGGTGGAGGAAAACAGGGTGGAGTGAGCACACAACTGTGTCATTGTTTTAGCTGCCTGCTGGGTTAAACCACAACAAATTACAGTATTTCAACAACATTCTCTGCACTTAGCATTAACTTACTGACTGGTCAGGTAACAAGCTGATAAACAAAACAGATCCATTCTGAAGGAGCCAAATGTAACTAAAGCACACAGCCAGCAGGCCTCACTTGCAACAAAATCTAAAGCACTAAAAAAATATAGACAGAAATAACAATGCTACACAACTCCTCGCTCCTTAAAGCAACTTTTCCCCCCTGTCTCAAGTGTACACAGAAGCAAATTAGACTTTACATGAAGTGGTTGTGAATTTTCATGAGTTTTAGAAAGCTGAAACAAAGCCAGAACTATCTAGCTCATCCTGATATGCACTAGTGTGGCCAGTTGCTGACTTGCACTTACATGGGCTTTCTAACCATGCCAGATTATATGCTGCATGTTTAATGCAAACAACGTGACTGAGAAAGTGGATTTTAAATACTAATTTACGTAAATTTGAACACAGATCTCTCGAAATGAGATTAAAGACTTAGTTAAACCACTCTCACCTTCCCTCTGGCAAGGCTGTGTTTTTGAATATCAAAACCCACAGCTACACAAGCTTTTTGCCCTCCCTTCTTTTTTCTTTTTTTATTTTAGCCAACATATAATACTTATAATTGGAGAAATAGCATCTGCGTTTCTTTGAGTCCTGTCAGTCAAAGGAGACTAATAAGCTTTGCTTTTAAAGCAGTGCCCACAAAAACAAATTTCTACATACTACATGGTGTACCAAAAGTTACATTGATAACAGTAGAATTGGATTTTAAGGTTTTTCATTCTTCTGTAAATATTCCATTTTACTTTCTGTTAAAAAATGGAAAAAAAGATCTTCCTATCAGTCCCCTACATACAAGGGGGCATTTAGACAAGTGTTCAACAGCAAATAACAACAGAGTGGGTTTTTCAGTTTGAGTGCTTGTGGTTTTTTTTTAACGTTTTGTGTGTGTTTAAAACCCAGAACCTTATTTTATTAATTCTAGAAGCCCTTTGAAATACACAGAGGACAGCTTGTGGTAAAGAGCTGGGGAAAAAACAATACCAATGCATCTGTGAAGATGCCAGTCACTACCATCCTAGCTTGCACAGTCTCTTCAGCTATTGCAAGCACTGCCAGCCAGCCCAAAGTTGCAGAGGTTTAAACTCAAAAAATCTAATAAACCAAAAAGCAAGCAAAATACCAGGGCTACTTCATGTCAGCTGCAGGACTACCCTGGGTGGGAGGAGCAAGGGGGAGCAAATAAGGCTGTTCATGAGCACTCCCATCACTGTCTCTGAAGAGCTGGGGCCTCCTATGCATGAATTGAGTTCCTCTGCTCTGCCAGTCTGATTAAAACTGGGTCTCTCTATTCCAGTGGAGACGTCCAGTATCTCTAATATAATGGGCATCTTCATTTGGTATGACTTAGGTCTGGTTTAACAAGTGAGCTTTCAGGGATGTATATGACCAACAACTTTATCAGCTTTTTCATTTTCTCAGGTGTCTTTGCCCCTCCTCTGCTGGGGACAGTGAAGACCTGCACCCTTAACATACCAAGCATATATTTGCACAGAAAACAACAGCACAAGCTTCTGCTGGTATTTACCTGATTTACCTGAGTCTAGCAAGCACTGGTAGAACAGACAGAGAGGCATGGCTTTTTGCACCTGTGCTGACAGCTTCTTAGGCACCCCAGGCACACCTTGACTTATGTTTCCCCATGATACTCTCCAACTTGGCTAGGTGTTTAATGCCATGAATCTGCTAAATGTGCTGTTAGATCCACTCCTTTTTCCTCACTAATTACCCTCTAGAACAATTAAAACATGATGCACTGTTTCTTTCAAGTCATGTGCTTTCATACTTTCCAGGCTCTCTAATACTCCTGTCTGTGTCTCAACAGCTAAAGTATCTGACTACAAACCTCTGCATTTCCCATAACATGGCAGTGTATTTTCCTGGAGGTTTGGGTTTTGGGTTGTTGTCCCAGGGGAAAACAGCCCAAGGAAATAGAAAGAAAAAAATCAGAAATCTAGATTTAGTTCAAGCATCTGATAACTATATAGTTCAATATATTACATACCCATTTTTCCTTGAGGATCTGGACCTTGTTGATGACAAAAAAACCCCCCACACCTTGAAAGGTTTAATTTTGAAGGACACACATCTGGCACATGGCAACTTCCTACCCTCAGAGGCTTTATATGATTTTTAACTTCCGCTAACAAAGTGAGACAGGAAATCTGTGAGGGTGTAAGGAATACATCCTCAGTAGTTGAGTTTAGTGTTCCCTGGTTTTTTAAAACTCTTTCTAAAATGCAAGGCAGTCCTGCATTTTCTGAGATGTATTACAGAAAGCATTTTCAAATTAGTTCATTAAATTATCTCAAAACTATCAGCTAAAATCAATACACATTTACAGTGACGGACCTGGGACGGAAGGATAAGGATGAGCAGCAAATGCCCACAGCTAGTTTTCTGATGTAGAAAGGAGAAGGGCAGGGTAGTGAAGTGCTTATCTGAGACAGATGATAGAGCAAGAGGAGAGGAGATTACTGAGAGGTGGGTCCTATACCACCTGATGGACTGCAAGCAGGCAGGCAGAAGTCACATCTTCTACATATAACTCCTGTTTAGGTGTGGTGGGTACTCGGCTCATAAGGTGTGACGCTGCCACAAAGTGGTAGACAATCATTGCTTCCACATGTGGAGGAGTACTGCAATTTCTGACATAATAAACCTAACATAGGAGACAGCAAACCCTGGAAAGGACAGTCGGGCTTATTCCCTTTGGATGCTGCTCTACAGTCAACATCTGGATTGTCTCCTGGGTCAGCAGGCACCACTGCAGCCACTACCAGTTCAAGGGACCGATTCCTGCTCCCTTCCTGCAGCTCCGCCGCAGGTGGGAAACTCCTGCCAAGCTACAGGAATGCTTATTAGTGTGGCTAAATGCAGGAACCTGAGCAGGTTTACATCACAGGGCTCTTTAAAGTTATTGACAGGGATCAACTTTTCCAATTAATCTTTGTGGACATCTTCAGGAATTGCTTCTAATGCAACATCTGAAGGAATCTCTGTGATTACAGAAACTCTATAAACCTATGATTAAGGCAGTAGTGAGTGAAGTTAGTGCAACTGTTCTAAATTGGACTCAAAAGGTACAGTAAGAACCAAGATGAGGTGATAAACGACTTTTTATTGCAAATTTTAAAAGGAAGAGAAGGGGGGGGAGGGAGGAATAATAAAATGGACCACTAAACTAAAACCTCAAGCAAAAAGGAGTAACAGTCCAAGAAATGGTTGCATCCAAATTGCTTAAGTCAAACAAGGGCATAAATCTGAGAGGTTAAAGTAAATAAATGTGACTAAAAGTACGTTAGATTTTTAAATTAAATCAGAAAATCATGTGTTTAATTCTGAAGGGAACAGTGTGTGCCAGAATATTGAGTTATACATTGCTTTATTGAAGAGTAGGTCAAGATCTTATCAGCTCTATTATGAAGAATGTCAATAAAAGGCTGTGCGATGATAAAATGTTTAATTAAAAATGAACATTGTGCAACATATGAACTCTTTGTATTATACAGAAAAAGGAGTCAAATGTCTTACGCTTTCCAAGTTACACATTGCACGGGATCATTTTCCCCTCTGTCAAACATTCTTATCACTATGAAATCTTGTGTAAAAATAGATTTCTTTATATTGGTTCTTTTACAAATTAGTTTAAGATTATCTACCTCCAGGGTACTTCAAATACTTTGAAAATCTGGGACGACTGTGATGAGAAGAACACTAGGGTCTTGTTTTCTTGGTACTCAGTTGAATAAGTGGTATGCTTTGGGAAGTTAATTAAAGCGAAGGCTTAACACTGATTCAGTGTGTTGATCAAGAAGCAACAAGAACTAGCAAGATTAAATATTTTGGCTTTTTACTTATATAATATACATGCATGCAACATCACTGCCCTAAAGATCTCTTAACAACTCAATACAGAAGGTAACAGACTATGAAACCAGGAAGCAAACACAGAATTAAATACAGAAAGACCCACAGTAGACAGACATCATGTTTCCTCTCTAGTGAAAGTGATCTTCCTCTTCCATCCTCTCTGCAACATTAACCACCTTAAACAAGAGGAAGTGACAGTGCAAGTATACTTATCTTTGGGGGTAATGTCTCAGCAAGAAATTTCATGCTGGAAAATGGGGTCTATACACAGTTTTAAAGGAATGAAGCGCCATGCAAGGAGCATGAAATAGTAAGTTAGCACTATAGGACACCTGGTGAAGGAAAATCCGCTCAAGGAAAGAGTCTGTGATCATAGCAACTGGCAATATTAAAGGGCTATTAAGTGATCTAGTCTTTCCTCACAGAATTAAGCCTTGTTTCTTGCAGTCCATTTTACAGCAGAGTATTTTTATATTGTATCTGACCTGTAGGATTGCCACCCCATCCTTTGGGAAATTATTCTGAACTCCTTTCTCTCTTCATATCAGATAGTATTTCCTGAGAGTCAGTTTATAATTACACCTAATGATACTGTCATATTTAAGGATATAAAAATAAAGGTATAGAAACATTTTTCTTTGAGCATAGGATCCCCCAAATGAAGTACAAATAAACTTCAATAAGAGAGAATTATTACCTAAGAAACAGATTTGGTTGTAATATTAAAAACTAAATCCTCAGAGGGGGTCTAGTTAGAGGCATGAATAGAACAAATCCTTCCCTAGGAGCCAGCAGAGATTCCCAGGGTCATGGCCTAGCTGAAGCTGAGAGACAAACTCCTACTGGTTTCAATGGGGACGGGATATCGTCCCCGTATTTTATTCATAGTATATAATCACAATTGAAACTACAAATGAAGCATCATGAAGTGAGGTCCCAATAATTCATAATGTTTTCTTCCACTGTAATAGCCAAGACCTCTCCCTGAACTCCAAGGGAGGCAAATTAGTTCCACATGTCAGATACCAACCATAATATTTTCCCTTACACTTGGTACACAATGAGGGGATGCAATACAGCACAGAGTAATTAATACGTTTCTCTTTGTGAAATAATGCATGACAGAACAACTCAGAAATGATGTTTTTCACTTGAAAGTGATGAGTTGCTAGCCCATGAAGGGTAGAAGTAGAAAAAGCAATCAATAGAAAATAAGACAAATTATGCCCCTCCACTGTCTTACTTCTCCCTAGAGGTTGCCTTACTTCCTTCATTTCAACCCTTCTTTCCTTGCAGGTCTCCAGGTACCCCCGCTTCCACAACACCACCTCTGAATCTGGGAGTGCAGTCTGTCACAATCCATACTGAATCAGGTCAGGTCGTATGGTTCCCTGCAACAGCAACCTAATATATAGGATAGGACTGCCAAGCATAGGCAACTAGTGCATTTTGCATACCCTGCGGTATCCTGCCAAGGGCTCAGCTGCCATCCCAGATGGTTGTGGGTCTATCGCAACTTTTGCGTCGTGTTTACCAGTCCCATGTTTAAGTAACAAACTCTCGCCTCAATATGTCTTCTACCACTGAGAAAACAGTAAGCTGCAACCATTGCCTTCAGGCAGTATCTATTCACTGTGCTACATTTTGACCAGAGATGATGCTCACAAGTAAGGTGCAGACGTTTCTCACAATGGCTCTCATTAAACCATTTTATTGGGAAACAACCTCGGCTACAGAGAGCTAATTAAGCCACGTTACTTCTGACAAGACATGCACAGGGACTGCAGAGTATACCCGTAGTCACAGGTAGCAGTCACAACATCTCAAGAATGCTGTTGAGCAAAGCTGTGAGACTAAGGAAACCTCAGGGAACACTGGAGCCCAGTACAACACCTGGATGCATTTACAGCTCTGTTCAGCAGATACCAATGCAGAGGAAGCCACCAAAACCAAGGGTGAGTCAAGGTGAAGTGCAACATGGATCCAGCACAACACTGTTCTCACAACTGCCCACCTCCATCATCATACTTCTACAGTTACCCCGTAGCACTTCTCCAGGGTTTGCTAATGAAAGGGTTCTCTCTAAGCAAAAGTCTTTTTCCCTCTTTCCCCAGTTCTGTTTTTTATATTTTGTTTTGCTTTCTAGTTTTCTGTAGCACATTTTTTGGAGCACCATATTGAAGAAGACCATACACACTTGAGTCTTCTACTATTTCAGTAGCCTTTGAAACTACAAGCAATTAATTTTGCCCATTATAGAAGTCATTGACATTATAGACATGGGTTTTTTTCCCCTCACAACCAATGACAGCAATTAAATTATATCCTTTTATTTCCTAGTTTCTATTGCTGATCATGAATGGTGGGTTTTGCCTCAGTGCAGTGGTGATAACTTGGAAATCCATTCTGCTGATAATCTTAGAGGTACAACCAAGTAACAGCAGCAATAGATGCAAGATTGGTAACATTTCTCCAAACTAGAAGACTTAAAATGCCTGCTTGACTTCATATATATTAAATAGATAAGTAACTAGAAGAACTTCATCAAGCCATGCCCTTGTGGAAAAGAAAGAAACCTACCTTATTCCATTTGCCAGTACTGCTCAGTGCTGCAGGTGGCATCAGCAGAGGAATGGGGCATCACACCAGGCAGAAGCTGACATCTACAGAAAACGTTACTTTCCAGGCCTGTAACAAAGACAATGCACAGTTCTTGAACAGTTCTTTCAGAAGCAATGACTCTGTAAAAAACATTGTCCTGTGTAACTCCAAGATTATCTTTCTTCAATGCACCCCATCAAATCTGATTTTTTAAAAAGAAACAAAAAATAACAAAGAAAGAAGAAAACAAAAAGACTTCACCACTCCTCAACCTGGCAAACTCAGGTTGACATCTAGAGTTCAAGCTATGTTTCTATGGGTTATGCATCACCAGTAAACTCGATCCAGGTTATAAATACTGTAAAGTGCCTTTCTTTGAAAAACTGATATTTGCCATTTAGAAGTAAAGACACCATTACTTTGGTTTATGAGCGTTCTTGTATTTGCCAAGTATCCACTACACAAGAGAATGCTGAATACCATGGTAACAGTTCCAAAATATGCAGTGATTGCAAAAATGTGAAAACAAACATTCTACAATTAGATATAAGCAAACTAAAGATGTCCATCTATATCAAACTGAAGGTCATATTATTAGAATATCATTAATTTTTCTGATAATGCATTAACCAAAGTAGAAACCGACCTCTGCCTCTAAATCCACACGGACTCGTACACAAGTACGAACACACAGAGAAAGGGGAAGTGGAGGAGGAGGATTCAATTATTAAAGAACAAGCTGAGACCACAAGGATTACAAGTCCCATTAAAATATATATATAAAATTTATAAATTATTTTCAGGTATTCTCTTTTCACAGTCCTCAGCAGATTTTGAGCCAAATTCAACACAGTTTGCAAACATGTATTAACTTTGATAGAGTGACCAGTTTACAAGAGACTGATTTAATCCTTTATTGTATAAAGCACCAATGACTTCATATATCCCTTAACCTCTTTGGAGCAGCAGAGCCTCACTAGCACTCTGTTTTAACTAAAGGCATGCAGACCAGAGTTAAAATATAACATATATTTTAAATTATATATGTAAGTAATATAATATATATATATATATAATTTTAAGGCAAGAAGACAAAGTGTCTTTCTGAGTTTGAAGTTCTTTTAGTGACAGAAGACAGTAAATAAGTATATCTATATTTTGTTCTAAAAAGTTTATAAACTAAGTGCCTACCTGCAGAACACAAATAAAATACTTTCTTTCTAACCAATGTATCCAATATTTAAAAAATTATTTCTTCAAGTGCCCCAGTTCCAGCCAGGCCAGAGTTAACCTAGCCTGTTAGTTAGCCCAGGCTGTTTTCCACATCACCAGATATCACTTCCCCATAAAAGGGGCTAGTCAGAGAGAGGCAGCTCAGTGCTGGTCTGGGACAACAACAGTCTTTGTTTTGATGCCCAGACTCACAACTCCAGAATTAAAGGTCCCATGCTCTGCAGCTACCCCAACCCTTTGAGCCCCCAGAGAGAGAGGTTCTCCTCTATGTGGATGAAGAGTGCAGCTAGCCACAAGAATTAACATGAACTGCAGGACACATTGATCATCAGCACTTCAAACACACCTACAGCCCCAAAATCCTCCCAGAACTACACCTGTCAGAGTGTTGCCTTGTTTTTTTGGGTTTTTTTTATGGGGGAGTGATGCCAGGTGGTGTGGAAACAGCCCAGGCTGACACAGATCACCTGTGCTGCCTGCTTGGGGAACTTAACTCTGTCCTGGCCAGGACCAGGACACCAAGGCAAATTTCTTTTTTTGATTGAAAATAATAGATATTTTAGGTACACAATTGATCCCAACACAGTACACATCCCCTTCGTTAACCTTGAGTGTTGAATCGTGTTTATGTGCTTGTCATGTCTGTGTATCTACTTACATGGATACACACACGACTGTAAGACTAAACTTCAGGAGACCCATGGTTCAAAATGTCAGCCATGCACATACTGTAGGTGAGTAGGTCCAAAGAAGAAAACAAGCTGGACATGCTTCTGATTGGTTTTCTTAGAAATCCCTACAGGCAATGCTACAGAAAGGTAATTTTTTTTTTGGTTTCAACTACTTTTTGCATAACTTTGTTAATCCTTGAAGTACAGATTTTAATGTGCTTGGGCACTGGCAGGGTTGGTTTTGTTATGCAGTTTATGGAATGAATTGAAATTTCAGTCCCTCAATCAATAGCCATTCAATACAAAAGTCAAGATTTGTTGTTGTAGTTGTACCATGGCATGATATTCTCCTTCACTTTACATTAGTTTCAACCTGCTGAGAATCTTATAACTATGTACCATAAAAAAACATCCTGACTATCTCTACAACTACTTTGCATGATACGATGTCCCTATTCACCTTCACAGTGATAGTCAATCTTAGTAACAGGCGTAGGAGAATAACCTGAAAAGTGTACAACTGCCATAAAAAAAACCCATCAGAGCTTTCAGGGGATAAGCATTTACACAGAATGCTTGACACAAATTCATCTGTGTCAAGGAACAATCGTCACAACCACTTTATATGCTGAAACATGGTCCTACTAGTACTCTTTTGATTCATAGGTGAGTAATCATGGCATTTGGTATATAAATGATGAAGACAAAGTATCAAAGTCCATAGAGAAGAAATTAAAAAGTAAGGTCAACATTATAAAGTGTAAGTCTGATAAGGGTCCATAGCACACCTTTTTTAATATCAACATCTTGTGGAGGGTCAGAAGTAGAGCTACAATGGAAATAAATTTTTTTGTTCCTAAAGCGAAACAACAGTAAACTCTGTGAGAGACAACAGAGCCCACAAGCAGGGAAAAAAATATCAAAGCAAATCTTACGATGCTGAGACATTATATGCTAAATGCTATCATAGTTCTTCCCTTGGATAGGGAATAAGTGTAATAGGAAAAAACTACCATAAAATATCAATGTCCTGCTGCCTTCCACATTAAGGTGAAAGAGTAAAATACAAACGAGTACATACAATCTTCAAGGCTTGCCTAAGAATTCTATGAATTGAACCACTGTCTAAAGGGAAGATGCAGTAAGTTTCTGCTCACAAGCCCTAGCCTCAAACAAGCTAGTGACCTAGTCTTGTATTATTCCTTCCCTTTCAGAAGTGAAACCTCAACACCACGCTCTCATGGCTGCATCTTCTCAGCCAATCACCAGAACAGCACCTGAGAAACTAGAGGCTGCTCTGCTTCAACTCCTCCTTTCTGTTCTTTAGTGTCCAAAAAATAGGAAATTTCTTTCAGTGACCACCATAAAGAACAACATGGGCAGCAGGTCAAGGGAGGTGATTCTGCCCCTGTACTCTGCTCTCATGAGATCCCACCTTGAGTACTGCATCCAGCTCAGGGGTCCCCAGCCAGGAAAGACATAGAGCTATTGGAATGAGCATCTCTCCTATGACAACAGGCTGAGAGAGTTGGGCTTGTTCAGCCTGGAGAAGAGAAGGCGCCAGGGAGACCTAATTACATACCAACTCTTAAAGGGGGCCTACAGGAAAGTGGGAGAGGGACTGTTCATCAGGGAGTGTAGTGACAAGACACAGGGTAATGGCTTCTAGCTGAAAGAGGGCAGGTTTAGATTAGACATCAGGAAGAAATTCTTCTCTGTGAGGGCGGTGAGGCCCTGGCACAGGCTGTCCAGAGAAGCTGCGGCTGCCCCCCCCCAGCCCTGGCAGTGTTTAAGGCCAGGCTGGATGGGGCTTTGGGCAATCTGGGTTAGTGGAGGGTGTCCCTGTCCATGGCAGGGGGTTGGAACTAGATGATCTTTGAGGTCCCCTCCAACACAAACCATTCTGTGATTCTATGATTCTATGATCTAGATGGCTAAGTATCAATTCTTGATGTTCAAAAGCTCTGGAGCTTATTTGAAAAGATGTAGCTAGTCCTCAAATCTTTGAACATTTTTAGAATGGAGCTCACAAATAGAATTCTGAGGTTTTGAAACCTTAAAAAATATTTCCCAGATGTGCTGATTTGCCCTGAGAAAGGCCACTTCTCTCATGTCATTCAGCCAGAAGCAGAAGTGCAAGGATTCTTTCCGAAAGGTGTCTGAGCTAGTATGACAACTGGAAAAATAATAAACTGTATATGGCAAAATTTCTAGACTGTATACTTGATTCTGTACCCACCACAGTCTAGAAGCAAAAGAAATAACTGATTCCCAGGACTGTGCCTGAACAGCAGGGTTTTTGTTCTTTCTCATAAAGGACCGATAACTAATGTTCCTAATCTGGTTAGGACATTAACTATCTAAATACATTTATCACCCCTTCAGTCTTTGTATTTCCTATATTAAAGAATGGCTTATTGTTCTAATTACTATGGTTTAAAAATGAGAACGCTATCAAAGACAAAGGTGTTTCTTTCTCTGAACAGAAGTTAAGTGGGAGATTCACAAAAGAAAAAAATCCCAACACAAATCACTGGAAAGCTCCTTCTGTACACTTTGGGTCTATTTCTCTTCTGAAATCGTCCTCAGCAATTGCCATTTGTTGATGTTCAGTTTCTTGACAGCAGATTATTGCAGAAAATAAAGTTTTAAAGTTAATTTGAAATTAATTTTGTACCAGCCACAGTCTTGGCGCAAAACATTTATCACCCTAACAAATGCATACTAGAATTAATCTTCATACTGCACAAGGCTTTCCCAGTTGCTTCACACTAGAGCAGATCACAGAGAATTATCGGATTTATTATCATTTTATTGATCTTCCTGAGGCATTTGGACGGACCGATTCTGATATGCTACTCCTTAGACAGATTAGACAGATTACTTAACAAATTTCACAGCAGCTGACCATGGCCAAGTCAATATCTCACAGGAAGCTCTAGCTTGCATATACCCATCACTTGCCAGGACTGTGTCTGTCCTCTAAGCTAGGGCTGTCATCTTGTGACATACGAATCAGGCTACGAACAGTGGAAGTTAAAGCAACCTAATTTTGTCTTTTGAATTTAGACTGTATTTGTGGCTTAATAATACAGTGCTTTACATAAATACTTTGAAAGAGCTCCATTATTCTACTGTTACACAACCATCAAAAGGAAATGTGTCTTCAGAGATGAATCGTTCTTATATGACCATGTTTTGCTTTCAGAAAGGCCTACTCCTGTCAAAGCGGACAGCCCCCTGTAGCATGTTTTAGTTTGAACTGCGGAGCAGCACAAAGGAAGAAAGGCCATTTAGCAACTTCTTAAGCAGCGACATGATAGAATCTAGCAAGGTTTACCACGGCATCAAGGCCTAACACAACCATTCCCTAACCATGCTAACTATATCCCATGCTTCTGAAGTGAGGACAACTGCTCTTCCTGCAGATCTCATCCTACTGCCCAGTAGGATGCTCCTATTTTACCATTAGTCAGGAGCCTTTATACCCTACGGAGACCGAGGCTACGTCCATCACAGTACTATGCATTCCTAAATCTGGAGTTGAGTTTGACCATCAGGTTGCCTCCCACCCAATCTGTTGGAGCCTCCCAGGACAAACATCCTGAAATCTCAGGTCTCCTCCTGGTACAGGAGGCTGGGCTGACTCACTCCTGTTACCCGTGGGAGGCCAAGTAAACTGCATCTGGGAAGCCTCTGTACAGCAAGTGGCAGCCACCAGGTCAAACCCTCCCAAGTCCAGGGATGGAAGAGACTGTATCAGTCCAGGGAAAAGGAAGGGGACTCTGCGTCCTCCTTTCTGTCCTTTAGCTGTGCCCTAAACTGAAGGGGGAGGGAGGGAAGCAGGCAGGGAGGACAATACAAAAGTCACTGGCATACTTATCAGAGCACTGCCTCAAGTTAGGTAATAGGAAATACTAAGGGCAGGACTTAATCACAGTTCTCTTAAAGGGGTTTATTCAGAACTGTAGGAAGGCACCTTTAGCAGTGTGATGATGCTCATAAAGTGAGACCACTCTTGAAGTTAGATTTCAGCAGCAATTCCTTCAAGTTTACTTTTCTTTTTTTTTAAGTCATGCCAAAGATGGAAGAGGTCTTCCAACTCTTTTTTTTCTGATTTTAAATACCAAAATATCATTACTAGGTCAGTTGTTCAGATCATACGAATGTCAAGCTATTTAATTTCTGGGCATGAAAAGGTCAATACACACAAGCTTCTTTTCAGGAAAATGTCCTCACTGCCAGGCTACAGGTGATTCTAGCCACATCCTGGTACTGAGGACCTGATGTCTACACTATGAACATTTCAACTCTAGTTTGCTTCTGTGGTTTGAATGCCCAACTGGAGAACACCTCCCACATTGGCTTTATCTGAAATGAAACTGGTTCATGTGCTCCAAAATCAGATGCACAACAGACAGAGATGATTCTTTCTGCAAGTCCATTTCACATGCATCCATATGAACTGCTTCTGAAGTTAATGGAGACTATATTATACCCTAGAAGCAGTATGAGCCACGGAGTTGAGATGGGTGGCTGAATTATTGATAAGATAATACTAAAAGAGAAGGAAAAAATATACTCAGAAAAGCTTATTCACTGAAAACATTTCCCCCAGAAAATTTAGACCAACTCAAAACTATGAAAATAACAAAAAAGTAACTGGCTGGTCTTAGTCCAAATGTTTTCCAGAGCAAATCAAAATAAACAGCCCAAAGATAAATTAGTATATTGAAAGAGAGAGATGACAAGTACTTTTTATCTGTTGGTACTGTGCATAGAAAAAAAAAGTGCTTTCAGTAAAGAAGCAAGTCTTCACAGAAGGCTTTCCCAGTACAGAGGAGCTCTCTTCTTTAAATTATGTAACTAACAAAGAGCAAAAGGTTACAAAATCTTTGAGAACTCATAGTCTTTTTTCACAGCATTAGATGGGCTCTAAAGGTGAACAAGAAGAAAACTGGAACTGAATTTACTCATTCTGAGGTATTTAAAAGTCCCTCTACAAAGTCTCCTAAGAATTCAAAGTTTAACTGAGGATGTTTCATTTCTCCTTTTCCAGATCCATACATTTCTGTAGGACTAGAAATTTAGACTCCACAGCTCACTGCTTTCAGTAGTAAAGGAACGCTTGATCCAACGCCCGCATGCTGGGATTTTCAAGGAAGCCTTAAGTAATAAAATGTTCAAATTACTTTTAAATTCAATGGTAGTCAGACTTCTTAAGGCCAGTTGAAAGTGATATCTGTAACTTTCAATATCCTGACACCAAAGAAATTAAAATTTTGAAAACCCTTCTGTGAACTAGTAACTATTGATTATTTAATGGCTGATTAAAATTTCTCACTAACGGACTCCAGAATTTCACAGTAGTAACATTAGCACTCGTATTTCTATTTTTCATAAATGTCGATTCCATCTGACATTGTGTGTTATTAAACATGAAAGATATCTGGAAAATAATCCTGCATAGCAGTAGACTATGGCATAAAAGCTATCCACTGAATGCTACCAACAGTGAAGCAGCAAGAAATTTAGCTGAGCGTGTAAATACATGAGCCTTTCATACAAACATATTCAATAAACTGGAACTTCTTCATTTTCAAAACAGAAAACAAAGTTGGAGATTGAGATTTGCATCTCTCCTCTGTTCAAGCACAGCAAGGGGCATTTGGGATCTAGTCTACCAGCTGTTCCAGGATGGGTTCTCCTATTCCCATGTGCTACACCAAAAGGCATGAAAAGCCATGCTTTTGTTGCAATGAAATGCAAAAGCGAAATTAAACAGTGCAAAACCATTTTATGAAACTGAATTCTTGGCTTTCCACCAGCTCTAGGGGATAGGACGTGACCTGCAATCGCATGAGCAGCTGAAGTCTGAACACTTGAGAAGTGAGTCCCTCCACTGTCCCACAGAACACGTCCAGTACCAGCTCCTCTCCCACCCATGGCAGAAGTAGCCTATCCTTGACTCTTCATTACAGGACAGCAAAAGGCAATTTTAGGAACACTTCTGAAAAGCTCTTAGTACGATGTAATCCTTTCTTACGATTCATAAAACCTGAAGACTACCCTTTCTGCTTGGGAAGGTTTTGTGCTCACATGGGATTATGCAGGAAGAGATTTGGGCTGCAGAGACGTCATTGTGAAGTTGCATGTGGATCTTCAGTTGATGCTTTGAGGAGCTGGGAACATCTACAACATATGAGACTTGGGGATTTCTCTGTA
The DNA here is from genome assembly GCA_013400835.1 of Zapornia atra. Classification (NCBI taxonomy): domain Eukaryota; kingdom Metazoa; phylum Chordata; class Aves; order Gruiformes; family Rallidae; genus Zapornia; species Zapornia atra. The sequence goes on along the minus strand of VZTU01024732.1, from coordinate 73,204 downwards.
AAAGCATCAGAAGTGGAGGAAGAGAAGCTTGTGTCTGATCCAATAATGAACAAACATCCAAGAGCAAAGAAATTCTAGTATCTCAATCCAGAAATGAAGAGCAGCATTTCTTTGTGTGCCAGGTCAATTTTATTCTTGTTTTAAACACTGAGAAATGAGGGCACTGGGAGACTGTGCTACTTTCCATCAGTGAAAGAGTAGGCGTTAACTAAAATGTAAGATTCCTAACTAATGTGTAGCCTGCCTACGACTGCCTTTACTATCTCTGCAGGGCACACTGGTTTTTGTCCTTCAAAAATCTCTCTTGTACACGAGAACTGAACCACTGGCCAAGCAAGATACAAGCAGAAATACGGAAAAGGTCTTAAGAGGCCACATATAATATAATCAAACACGAAACACCCCAAGTTTATAGAGCAAAGTAAACATTTTACAATATTTGCAATCAACATAGGAGTCTTTTATCACTTTGCAGAAATCTATGCCAAGAAAAAATTGCAGCTCTTTTATTTTTTAATGACGCAGCATGCTGTTAATTTGGGTATAATGCCAAAAAGCTCTACAGTGATATTCAGGAAAGAGTTGTCTAGAAACCCCTCAATGTCTTCAATAAAATTGAATCTGAATGGCTAAACCAATTTGAAAATTAATCAATTTAAAACTAATTTTATCCACAACATGCAGTTTTTTTCAACAAACACCTTTCACTACAACAGAGATACTGGTGACATGCTTAAACCCAGTACATTTATTCTGTTCCTGATGTTGCATACAAAACACGAACAGCTTTTCTGGCACTGCTCAGACTACAGAGAAAACAAATGCCTGAATCCTTATTCCTCTTTTGTTGTCACATTCCCATCATTAAAAACAAAGTCCACCTCACAGCTAGGCAAACACCTTGGAATTTCTCCTGCTCTGGTTTCTTGCCTATTCATCAAAACCATCATCTCTCTCACCTGCAGTTTTAAGGTCACACCAAGGCTCTGCACATAGAGTCTCTCCCCTTCCTGTCCAAATCTGCCAAGACTGGTTTGAATCTCACCAAAAAGACATGTATTGGCTTGCATTTTGCATCCAGATGCTGCAGATACGGGGCAGGAAGAAAGAGGGAGACAGAGAGTTGCTGCAAGCTGCTGAAGGTAGTTGAGAGACAGCCCAGGAGAGAGACATGCTCATCCTCTTCATTCATGCAAAAGACTTTTCTACTCTGTGTCCCAGAAAAGCTGCTTCCTAGACAGTTTTACACTTGTTCCTCCCACCCCAGCAAGCAACTGTCCGCATCCAAGAGCATGCCCAGCACTTGTTATGCTATAGGGAAGTACTACTCCTCTGCTAGAAAGTTTGGGCTTTGCCATTAAAAAAGTCCATCACCAAGCAGCATTGTCCAACACACAGACTGGTTCCTCAGGCGGTAATTGTAATGGAAAGCAGAATTATCGTCTGATTTTTAACAGCTTTTAAACAGGCATGTTTATACATACCTGTGTGTATGTACCTACACAAGCTTACATTCTTCACTCGTCATTACTTTTAAATGTTATCACACTCCATCCTATAGCTATTGCTCTTGTTTTATTCGGTTAAGATAACGATAAGCCTAACACAAAACTTCACCCTACGCCAGCCAGCCTCCAGACATCAGCACAGCACACTCAGTGCAGGTATCGCGTTAACCACCTCATGCACCGCACGGGGATGGGAACGGTGCCTCTTCTCAAGGAGTAAGTGAAAGGTCAAAGCCTCTCAGAGCCCATGGTGTACTGACCTGATTAAACTGCTGCCCCTTTCCACTCACACCAAGAAAACAAACATGGCTGGATAAAGTAAAGCACAGTATATTCGCGGCAAGACGGAGACCTCTCACGTATTTGTATGGCTCTAACAAGAAGTATCGAAATAAGGACATACAAGAGTAAGAGATGTAAGGGACAAAAGGCTGAAACTCAGGGTTTTCTGTCTTCCATAAAACTTGAATAATCAACCACCTCAGTTCCAGTCATCATCTCTGAATCTGCACAGGAAGCAATCCTGAAAAATGCATCCAAAAATAAAGCCAATAAATTGCATTGGTTGACAAAGCAAGGAGTCTTAATTATTTTAACCCAATCTCCCTTAACTCCTAAAAAAAGAGTATGTTGTTTCTTCCATGGTACTTAAAAAAACCAAACCCTACCAGACACCTACCAATTAAGCCAGCAATATTATTGAGCACTCGCTCAATCTGTTTTGCAGATTTAATGAACATATGCCATGCTCCTTGCTTTACACAGTGAAGTTTAACCAAGTCATACACTCTTGACTTTTCTAATTCGTGATCTTGGTCGATCTTGCAGATTCGTGGCCGGTAACTTACAAGATTCAAATTACTGCTATAAATGGAAATATACATGAATCCAACTGCAGAAAGCCAACATTGTCAGTATCTGTGTTTGTACAGCATGTAGCGCGTTCTTGCTATGTTGATCTAACTAACGAGATAAATAAAGCTTTTCTGTTTTGCTTTTGGGCTTTGGGGGTTTTTTTTGAATGTGTGAGCCCTTAGCAATGTGTGCAGCGTTCATTCCCTCCTCCTAGATGCCACAGCAGACAAGTTCACGCAAACCCAGACAGCAAACGACTTCACACCAGCTATGACTTCCCAGTAGTCGCAGGTCTGGCCCTGGACATTAATGCGAAGCAATATGAAGTTTCCTGTTACACTTTTTGTTGCTTTTGAATGCAGACTGAAACTTCACCTTAACCTTCAAAGTACTGGGGTTTTTTTGCACTGGCAGAGGGAATAGCATAAAGGTAAAGAAAATAATGATTTGGTATTTTAGAAAATCTGAAACAATACAATCTTTTGTCCTCTCTATTCACCCTTTTATAATTGCGCTTATATGAAGTTCTTATCAAAACAAATCACTACTCAATTACAGGGCTTTCAAATCAAGGCTGGGGGGAGAGGGGCAAAGCCATTTGAAGAAAGGCAAAGATATTTCTAAGTTTCCAAAGGAAGCATAGAATCAGACTGTTCTTTCATTTATTCTGAAACATTCAGAGGTTGCTTCAATACGTGCTGTTTTCTTATTAACTTTTAAAGCATCTTAAAATCACTTGGGGGGGGGAAGGAAAGGAAAATAATGATTAAAAAAAACCCCAAACCTCCAAAAACCTCAAAAACCCAAGACAATAACCTGAGTTTCCTTCTCAGGAATGGAGGGAAAATTGTTCTACTGTGTAGTTCATTCCCTCATGCCTTAATTTCTTTGTCCTGTAAGGATTTTCTGTCCTTACAGGGGAGGGAAAATATTAACCTGTCCTAGAATTTCTCAAGTGAACACAAAACCGTATGTCTATTACAAAATCTTACAGAATTGTTCAATATCCACAAAGTGCTACAAATGGAACACATTTCCTGTTACAAAGCAAAGAATTTGAAGTAATTTTCACTGATATTATAAAGAACATTTTTTTATCTATTCATACTACATCCTTGTAGGAATGTCCGGTGGGACTGAAGAAGTCATTCAGGATATTAATACTATTTAATTTTACAACTACAAAGACATTAAATTTGACCTGAAAGTTCAACATTAACTTTGCAAACTGGGTTGAAAAATACGGGGCTTCACACTGAAGCAAAATGCAATTATTCCATTAAATCAATATGGAACTATAAGTAGTACAGATATTAAACATTCATTAAAGAAAAAACCCAAACAACTTTGTTCTATGTATTTAGTTGATTTTATATATCAACAATAAATTAAGACAGACTAAAACAGATTGTCCTTTAAAAAGGTTTGCATTTTTTTCACAGAGGGAAGATACTGATGGAAGCTTTAATATTTCAGTTTATTCTGCCATTTGAACCCTTGCTTGTATAGAACTTATTTTAAACAGATGTTTTATGCAATTTTTTTAAAAAAGTAGATTTGAGGAATTTTAGAGACATTATTACTGTTATTAGAGCACTTGTATGTACATACTATGTTGGAAAATAATGTAAAAATATTTGAAATAGTTTCGTAAACATTTCACATGCATCCCTCAAATTTTAGAATCGCTGGGTGGAGCTAGAAGAGATTTCATATTCCTCCCCCTCTCTAAAAAAATAATGAAATGTTTGTGATTTGAAACAGTTGTAAATTTAAATCTAAAGGCTTCTATTTATCTTTATAAAGAAAATCAGTCAGTAACGTAACTTAGATACAAGAAACTACATTCAAAATGCAAATGGTTTATCACCTAGGTACCAGAAAGTCATTAATAGCAGAATCCAGCAAATTCCTCAGACTGTATCTACATCAATGCCTAAGTACCTGAGCCTTAACTTTACTTCTATGCCGCAGTGGGATTACTACAGGAGTGAAGTTACCCCCTGTGTTAGCATCTGTTAAATGAGATCCATAATTACAGCTGGCAGTTGGAAAACTGAAGCAAAAATGAATTAGCATTTCAAATATTCCACTATATATACTATTCCCATGTCACCAATTACAGTCCCATCTGTACAAAATTGTACAAAAAATACTCGTATTTTAATATCTTTCCCTTTCATCTCTAAATACTTCGCTCACGTTAAAGAAACAAATTAAAAAAGCTGGTTCTCCACCACCACAAGCAACAATGCATGCATGTAATCCAGGCTACTTCCTAATGTTGGAGTGAATTCATTCCAGCAGCAGGACAGTTTTCATTGTTTTGGAGTTCTCGACCATCCTGACCATTATGAATTTTTTCATATACTGATAAAAGACATCTTATGAATATGCTATCGGATAGAAGTAAACAGGAAGGTAAGTCATCGTAAAAGATGAGCTTTTTCTACCAACCTGGGCATATTCTCAGAGGTTTTCCCTCTTGCTTTGCTCACCCCTCTTTTTTCTCTCCTGCTTCTGTGGCAATACTAATTCGCTACAGTATTTATAAAACTCAAATTAATCCAATCCTCAAATAATGCTTACGCTGCTAGATCAGAAAGCTGGAGCAGCCCTAGTTTATTTTTTAACCTGAAAACCTGTATGAAGGGAAAAAGCAGCCCAAAAGTACATGCCATTTAATATTTTACAGAATATATTTCTACAGAATATACCCTGTGTTTCTGAAGAATAAATCTCTCTCTTCTAGAGCCCTGTGTCTTTGGTCAGAGAGCCTGAGAAAATTGTAGTAGTTCAAGCCAAGGTAGCCTAGCTAAGCACTTTATTGGATTAAATGGAAAAATCATAAGAGTATATATACTTTGTCATATTTACATGTTAAGTTTCCAGACACACATGCTAATATGTAAAAAGAAATGTAAAAAGCTTTTGTATAACAGACGCATTTTACAAGTTATCATACAGCAAGTTTCACCTGTGAGAAATCAAAAGAAAAAACAACCACTCTCTGATTTGAGACAGCCAAGCAAAAATAAAAAAGGGCATTTATTTGTTTTAAGAACACCCTGATACCTTCTAATTTACTGCTTCTCTATACAACTTTGAGGAAAGCAAGACTGTCAAACTATCTGGACTCAGTATTCAAGAAAAAAAAGAATGCAAATTCTATAATCAGAATAAAAATAGATACATGAAAACAAAGACTCATACAGCATCTTTATCGTAGAAATCTCCTGTTAAATTTGAAGTAAAAGAATTTGATTTCATTAAAACTGATACCTTCAAGTTCTGAACAAAGGTAATTCACAGACACACTCAGGAAGTGTTCTTCAAAAGGAGACAGTTCACTGAAGCTTCAGAGATGCTGAAGTTTGAGAAAAATATTACTGTTATGAATGAAGATACAACAAGCAATACTTCAATCTGTCTCACATTCCAAAGCTTTATTTTACATTATTAATTCAAAACTTAATGATGTATATGAAATAGATAGATGCCGATTCTGCAAGTGCTTGCTCCCAGGAGTTCCACCAGCTTGAACAGATTTTTTCATATAAACATGACTATCTACAAGTATAGTCATTTGAAGAACCAGACACCCACCTCTTCCCCCAAATATTTATGAAATATATTAAAACAGCAGGCAAGCCTTGACTGGGCATAGTACTTCTGTTATGACGCAGTATGTTTACTCTACAGCATTGTACTTAAAAGCCCACGTCATTGTAAAGCTCTATTATAAATTTCCACGGAAAACTATTTTTCAAATCCCGTGAACTATAATAAAAGCCCAAATATTGGAGCGCAGACAGAGCTATGAATTATGCTGAACAGTGCCAAAAATCTGTGCAATAACATCAACTTCTAATACTTATGATGAGGCTGAACATTTGCCAAGTGAATAAACTTAATCACAACTAGTCTCCTCGCAACTTGGAGAAACTGGGGTTTTGTATTATAAAACCTCAAAGTTCTATGCAAGATTTTGTAGGTAACTGGTGATGCAGGTTTTGGGGATGAATTCTGCTACAAGCAAGTATATGTACATTTCAAATACCAGCTAGCATTATTATGTATTAGGGATATATGTATGTGAAATTACTGGATAAGCAGCATGCACATACATCTGAAATTCTGTGTTTCCACGTATGGAATAGTTAAGGGGAACAGGTAAAAACACTGCAAAGAGTTACACAGATTCTAATTCTTCCTCCCTCTGGTTCATAGCTTAAAACATAAAGATGTCAAAAGTGTGGCTTATCAACCACAGCATTTAAAAAAAATAATAAGGAAAGGAAAATAAGCAGTCACCAGACAGGCAAAGCGGTAAAATCGAATAGCTTATTCACTCGATGACACAGTGGGAGAAGGAATACTTGTATTTAACGACCTGGTATTCCTTTAACAGAGACGAACGCTGCACCACAAGTGGCATAAAGAGAAGGCAGACAAGAGGACCATTTCTCTCCTCACAGAATAAAAACCCCAAACAAAACCGAGCCCCCAAACCATTATGATGCGAAACAGAAAAGATCATTTCTTGAAACTGCAAAGTCAACAGAGGGACAAGCAGGTGCTTGCATTCTCTGCGGTTTTACTCATGGGTTTCATTGTGCGCTTCGCAGAAAGAAAAACAGTTTCATTTATGGATCTTACAGGGAAACAAAGGGTTTAAACAAGGAGCCCCGATAAACATCTTACACTGTTAAACATCTTCACCGGGAGAGAGAGAAAAATCTCCTCCCGCTGCAAGCAACCGTGGACATCTTTTGTTCCCTGATAAATATTTGCCTTTGTCTTTTGTGATAAGGTCTGCTGCCTTCGCTTCACACAAAAACGGTCCGGTTGTTTCTGTATAGAAACCATTTCATTAAGATCATTTCCGATTTTCCAGCCTCCCCCCCACCCCCGCCCCCCC
>VZTU01024732.1:0-64561 GCA_013400835.1 Zapornia atra | reverse complement strand
GGGGGGGAGGGGGGGAAGGAATAAAAATATGCTCAATGTAAATAAATCAAAGTAATCAAAGTAATTCTATCCTCCTCTGGCCATCCATCTCCCCATAAACACACATGTGGAAAAAAAAATGGAATTTGCTCAAAGCATCTGTTTTAAAGGTCTGCCACATTATCATTCCAAGTAAAGAGCGAAGAGCAAAAAGTGCTAACAGTATCATTTTACCTGCTTTGTAAGCAAATGTGTGAAAAACACAACACATAAGGAAGCCCACAAGCTGAAGACTCTGGATTAGCAACAGCAATTGACCCAGTGAAAATGAATCAGACTCACTTTTTCTTTAAACGATACAGATTAGTCCCGTAGATACTGACACATCAAAAAGCATGATTACTGCTCAACTCAAATTTACATACACCTCTACCCTCTTAGCAGGTTTGCTCATCAAAGTGCTCCTTCAACAAGAAGTACTTTTTTATGCTCTCATAAATGCCGTGCTAATGGTTTTGAACTGAGAAGGGTAAATGACCCCTGTGTTAGGTTGCTTTGCATAGACTCATTTGATAAACTCTCCAGTCACTGATGAGTAAGAGTCACGTTTTTTAAATCTACATTAGGAGTGGAAAGTTTTAAATTAAGTGCCTTGCTAGAAGTTTTGAACTTCCTAAAACTGGAGTGTGAAAATAAAGTTAGTTATATTAGTAGAACCACAAATTTGACAGGAGCATATCAAGGTGGCCCTATGCATACTAACATGTGTAAGATCAGTACCTAAAAGACCATATTTTTAAAGTAACATGATGCAGAATCTTCAGCAGGTTGCTGGTTTGCATGTCTGTGAGGAGCAGGATGCAATGAAAGATACCTGTTTACAGGGGAGGGAATTGTGTAATAAATTATAATGACAGTACCACAAACAGAATACCCTTTTTTTCACAGATTGTGTGAATATGATGACAAAGAAAGCCATAAACAAGACCAAAGAGCATAATGGGATTAATCCAAGATTATCTTAATTGATCCTCTCCATAAGTACAGTGAAACCACATTCACTTAAGAGCATTCAAGAGGATAATGAGTAAGCAGGAATTGCCTAACTTCAGTGTCAGCATCGGGCTGACAATATCAAATGACCATGCGGAATACTGGACACAAATTAAACTAAGATAAAGATTAAAAGGTTCTGTCACTTACAGAAGGACCACCAAGAGACCTACCTATGTTTTAACCTTTGTTTATATAGGCAGGACAGATAAAGATAGCTGTAAACTCAAGACTACTTCAGTACGCCGGGTATACACTTCTTAGCATATACTTAGACTCTAGAAAAAAGTGAGATAAAGCCTTCTCCAAAGGTGATCTGGGTTATATTTCTGCCTGCAGACCGGGGCCAGAAGAGAGATGGTGTTATTGATCAAACAAAACGTGGTGGGACTATTTGTAAGTGGTTCAAACATGTCTAAGAAATAAGGAAGTGCACTTAGCCCATACTCCAATATCTGGTCATTGTTTAAACAACACATGGATAAAACCGTTAGCTGTTAAAAATCAAGGAAAGCTAGAAACTTTACTTAAGGAGCTATGGATTGTCAGCTAATCTTATCTTTATCAACTCAGTAGGACAAAGAAGGGAACAAAATGTAACAAACAAAACATGTTGCCTAGCACTGGCAGGTCAGGCGTGTTCCATACAGAACAGAAAAAAATATTTATATAAAGATTTTCCTAGGGAAAAAAAATTGTTTCTAGATAGCAGTTATTACTTTTACGTTGCATATTTATGTTGTTGAAGGGTTTGGGCTGCTTAGCTTTAAGTCATCTGTTCACATCATATACTCCTGCACAGATGCTGTTCGCATCATATATTCCTGCAGTCCAAGATGATTAAGGGCCTGGAGCATCTCCCCTATGAGGACAGGCTGAGAGAACTGGGACTGTTCAGCCTTGAGAAAAGAAGACTTAGGGGGGACCTAACTAATGTTTAGAAATATCTTAGGCAGGGGATGCAGGGGGAATTGGCCAGCCCCTTTTCAGTGGTCTGTGGGGACAGGACAAGGGGCAATGGCTGTAAACTGGAGCACAGGAAGTTCCGCACCAACATGCGGAAGAACTTTTTCACAGTGAGGGTGACAGAGCCCTGGCACAGGCTGCCCAGGGAGGTGGTGGAGTCTCCCTCTCTGGAGATACTCAAGACCCGTCTGGACGCCTATCTGTGCAATATGAGATAGGGAGCTGCTTTGGCAGGGGGGTTGGACCCGATGATCTCTGGAGGTCCCTTCCAACCCCTACGATTCTGTGATTCTGTGATATGGTCTGATGGAGGATAAAACTGAGTGTGCAGGGACGGGGTTGGGAAAGCCAGAATGCACCTGGCATTGAATCTGGTGAGGAGTGTGAAGGGCCACAAGAAGGGCTTCCACAGGTTTTTCAGCAGGGGAAAAAAAATGCAGGGAAAAAGTAGGCCTGCTCCATCCCCTGTGGAGTGGAGGACATGGTGACAGGGGACATGGAAAATGCCATGGTGCTCAGTGCCTTCTTCACCTTTGTCTTTACTGGTGAATTAGGAACCCAGGCCCTTGAGACGTCAGGGAAAATCTGAAGCATGGAAGTCAGCCTCAGATGAGGAAGATCAGGATAGGGCGCATTTATACAAACTGAAGTAGACATAAACAAGTCCCTGGGACCTGACAGGATCTTCCCATGAGGGAGTGGGCTGATGTCCCTTCAAGGCCACTCTCAATAGCCTGTAAAACATGGAGATCAGGACAGGCTCCCAAGGACTGGAAGAAAGCAAACATCACCCCCGTGTTCAAGAACAGCCAGAAGGAGTATCCTGGGAACTGTAGGTTAGTCAGCCTCACCTCAGTCTCTGGGAAGGTGTTGTGACAAATCCTCTAGAAAAGCATTCCAAACATATTAAAATGAAGGACATTATAGGAATAGTCAGCGTAGAGGCTGCAAAGGGAAAATCATGTTTGATCAACCCGAGAGCCTTCTGTGATGAGCTAACTAAGCAGTAAACATTTATCTTGGTTTACACATCTTACGTGGCCTCCCATAACATCCTCACAGACAACGTAATGAAATTTGGACTAGATAAGTGGACAGCAAGGTGGGCTGAAAACTGGCTGAACTGCCAGGCTCAAAGGGTTATGATCAGTACAAATTCCTCTGGAGCCCAGTCCCAAGTGGTCTACCTCCTGGGGTTGATACCAAGGGATAAAATTTTTTAATAATCTTCCTCATTGACACAGGTGATGGGATAGAATGCACTCTGAGTGAATTTGCTCATGATGCAAAACTGGGAGGAGAGGCTGATACACCAAAGAGTTTTGCCATTCAGAGGGATTTCAACAGTCCAGAGAAATGAGCCAACAGGAACCTCATGAAGTTTGAAAACAGGAAATGGAAAGTGCCAAACCTGGGGAGGAATAAACCCAGGCACCAATACGCGGTTGGGGCTGACCAGCTTGAAGGCAGGAAAAGACCTTGGGTCCTGATGGACATCAAGCTGATCATAAGCCAGCAACATGCCATTACAACACACTGATATCCTGGGTTGCATTAGGATAAGCATTGCCAGCAGGTTGAGAGGGGTAATTGTCCCCTACAAAGCCCTTGTGAGACACATCTGGAGTGCTGGGTCTCAAGCTGAGCTCCCTGGTACAAGAGAAACAGAGACATACTGGAGTGAGTCCATCCAAGGACCACAAAGATGATTAAGGGACTGGAGCATCTCTCATATGAGCAGATGGTAAGAGAGCTGGAACTGTTCAGCCTGGAGGAAAGAAGGCTCAAGGATGACTTATCAAGATGTATAAATACCTGTTGGGGGGAAGCAAAGAAGATGGACCCAGAATCTTCTTGACAGGATGAGAGGCAATGGGCACAGGCTGAAATACAGGAAATTTAATTTAACATTAAGAAAACACTATTATTGTAAGGGTGGTTGAACACTGGACCAGGCTCCACAGAGGCTGTGGAGTCTCCATCCTTGGAAGCAATTCAAACCTAACTGGACATGGCCCTGAGCAACCTGCTTTGCTAGACCCCATCTGAACAGGGGATTTGGACCAGGTGACCTCCAGAGACACCTTCCTGCCTCACCCAGTCTCTTGATTCTGTGTTAGGCACTATGATAAACTTCATGGTAAAACACAAAACAGTTTCATATTCACTGTTTTCAGCCACCAGAACTATTTCTATTAAAAATTACTCAGGCTGGAGAAAAAAAGAAAGCAAAACCAATTTGAGTTAGACAGGTGGATACACAGCTACAAGAGAAAGCTGTAAAATGAAGACAGACTTGGCTCATCCACAAAAAAAAAAAAAAAAAAAAAAAAAAAAAAGTAGCCTTCTGCTCTGAATCAGAGACTGGAGCAAATCCCACAGAGGCCACCAAGCTGCTGAAAAGCAGGAATCCAGGATGTAGGAGGAGAGGCTGAGGCAACTGGGCCTTTTCAGCCCACAGAATAGGATGCTTGGGGAAGACCTTATTGCTGTTTTCAACTACCTAGCCAGAGCATACAAAGAAGATGGAGCCAGATCCTTCTACGAGCTTCACAATGGAATGACAAAAGGTAACAAAAGTCAGAACATGGGAAATTCAAATGAGATACAAGGATTTTTAGCTATTTGCTTGGTTGGGTTTTTTTTGTTTTACCGTAAGAATGGTCAAACACTGGCACAGGGTGTTCAGACTGGCTGTGCAGTCTCACAGTGGAGAAATTCAAGACACAACTGGACATAGTTGTGAGCAACCAGATCTCATTAGATCTGCTGAGTAGAGCATTGGACTGCAGAACTCTGGAGGTCCCTTCCAGCCTCATTTATACTGTTATGCTGTGATCACCATGATTGCAGAAAGCTTAAAGTCTGTCACTTGTTGGCAACTTTCCAAGCATAAGTACATGGAGTACACACAGGAGATTGCAACTGCTTTGTTCTTGATGAAACTTAAAAGAATGAGGTAATGCACATCATAAAAGATGATGAACCTCTCTTCTTTCAAGCTGGTTACTAAGAATCATCTCAGCAGAAAGTTACCTTTGTCATCAAAGACTGGTTTGTAAGATTTAGGTAACTAACACTTCTGATGGCAAGCTTTTCACTCCTTGAAGTCCCTTGTTATTTATACCTTTGATTGTTACCCTGTCAAGACAGTGGGTGTTCTTCCCCAGAGGTATTTTTACAGAACCATGTTATCTAACTCCTGGTGAAGGTTCTTGGGTGTACTGCAGGATACGTCAGTAATTATAAGAGAACCTACACCAGCAAAGCAAAGCAAAGCAAACCTAAAACAGTATTAATGCCAGAGAAGAATCCTGCAAATATTTAACAAACATATGTGTGTGTATGGGTGGGTGGTGGTGGCGGCATGGGGAGGAGCAGAAGCTGAAGTTGGTCATTACACTGTATTTCTAACATTGGTTCACAGAATCACAGATTGCGTTAGGTTGGAAAGGACCTTTACAGGTCATTTAGTCCAACCCCCCTGCAGCAAGCAGGGACACCTTGCTGTAGTTTAACTAGATCAGGTTGCTGAGAGCTTTGTCACCTGACCTCAAATGTCTCCAAAGAGAGTATCTCCTTGAATGTCTCTTCTGAGTAAGCATGCCAACCCAAGCAGATCCCAGCCTCCATCACTAATAGGGCAAGGGGATGGTGCTGGGCAGACATTTAAAATCAACCCAGCTGTTGTTGTTTCCTGACTCTGTTCATACAAAAAAAAAAAAAAAAAGCCTTCCTCCCTTCAGTCTTTGCAGCCTGCTTCCTCCCAGAAGCGTGCTAGGAAGCCTGTGCAGCACTGTGCTGAGTGGATAATGTACCAGCAGCAGTGGGTCCTCTGCCTCTTAACAAATTCTACAATACAGACATACCCTGCAGCCCCAGGATTCAGACCTCAGATGGACATCTACCTGTGGCTGGATATGCTTGGACCTCCTCCCCTCAGACCAGACCTGGGGTTACCATCTTCATGAGTACCTTAGCTGGTTCCAGTTAGGTTCAGGTTTGCTCCCACTGGGACTGATGTCAGAGTAGTCAGTGATCTGACTGAAGCAGCCCCTCAGAGTACTCCTCTATTTGTTCAAAGGGGAAAAAGGTTTGAACAAACAGGTCTGTAAATATGCTTCCCTATTTTTCCTTCAAGTTCACCATTCTATGAATCCTCTTCTAGACCACTTGTCTGTTCCTGGCCCTTTCCCTAGGCAAATATTGGCAACGAACCCTTTCCCACACAAAAGGGATTTTTAACTGTTTAAAATGTGGCTCTAGATGCCAGCTAAACAAAAGTTCTGTTTCTCTTTACATTGGATTCTGGGTGCTATGTAAATTGTTACTTTGGTGCTACCTTCATGCACTTTCTCCAACAAATCCAACGGCCAAAAGCCACCTGATTTTTTTTTTTTTTTAAAGCAACCAATTATATAATAAAACCTTAGTAGAAACGACCTAAAAGGAAATTAAACTCCAGACTTCCAACGTAGTTTTCAGACACTCTTACTAGCATAAATGGAACCAGCACCTCTTGGCACTGAGCTTGATGACATACAAATGTATTAGAAAAGATTTCCCTGCCCTGAAGACTTCATATATATATTTTTAGGTGCCCAAGAAACCTCTAAATCAGTGGTTTAATTCACTGGCTAGTGTTTCAGAGAGTTCCTATGAGCTATAGGAGTTAAGTTAATTTTCTTCAGGGCATGAGTTTTAGGTTACTTTTTTTTTTGAGAGAGAAATACATTCCAAATGTCATCCATGTCTTTTCCTCTGCCTAAAAGTCCCTTGCAGGCATCATCCTGCACATCTTTTACTAGGGAGTGAAGATGGGCATCTTCATTCTTTCCTACTGGGCTTTTCCTCCAAAAGATTCATTTCCAGCCTTCCTTGCTTGTTTTCAGATGGACTTTATTCCCAGGCTACTTCTGTAGGAAACTGCATGTTTCAGACTATCTTTAGTATCTCAGAAGCCTGCTTGAAAAGGGCCAGCTTGTCCTGAAACAGGACCCGAAGATAAATTGGGTACCTTCGTACACAAGCACCCAAAGGAGAAAGTCAGATTTTTATTCTTAAAAATCAATTGAAAGCACCTACTACCTATGGATGTTTAATAATATAGCTTGTGATGTTTTCTAATTTGATTTATTTCCAAACCTCTAATATGGTCCCTCACACTTCTAATTTATGTAGTAAAAGATGTTAATACATCCACTGCAATCACTTACACAACCAGTTTTTCCATTGCCTATCTCTGCTCTCTCTTCTGTTCTATCTTTTGCTCGTCCTTTCACTTAGCCATAAGTTCAACAAACAGTTGAATCTATGCAAATCAGTTTGAAGGCTGAGGGATCTCTGTTCTGAACCTTGTTCCTTCAGTTTGCCTGACTGGTATACTGGGCACACTGGAGAGATTGGAGAACCAGTGTCAGAGTTCACCACTACTTCACTCGAGCCAAAAGGCAGATACGATAACCGCTAGTGTCTCTGAAGTCTCCAGAAACCCACTGACTCCTAGAAAATTGAGCCCTTGTGAGACCTACTGAAATGTGAAATAGAAAAGCCTGGAGGACTTCTATGAAGCACAGGAGCAGATCTCCTGGGAAATCCAGGGACCACTTTTCCTTCAGTGAATTGCAGATGGGTCTGAAACATGGTGAGGAATGATCTATACTCCTCATGGACATTACTGCTTTTTTGTTGTTCAAACATTACTGTATTGCACTATTTTATTCCAATCTTGTAATCAATTATCACTATCCCAAACAAAAAATGTAAATTCAGTGTTGCTATAAATAATTAGAATTAATTGTGCATTATAAATAATTACAGTTCAATCTGTAGAAAACAATCTGATTTTTTGTTTAGAGTAACTATAGTAAATATAAATGTCTCTACCTAAGGGCAACTTTAATTTGATGCATTCTTGTGCTTGTCAAGTTTTCAAACACACCTCCACTTCTGGAACCTGCTTTCCATGTATAAATACCTCTCAAAGGATACCGACCTAATTAACATCCTTCTGTGTGTAGTCTGCACTTGAGTCAGACACAGAAGCACAGTCACTGGGAGCCCAGGAAAGATACAGTCAAGCTGCTTTTGGTTTGGGGCTTCTAGACCAAAATTCAGTTTTGCCTGAAGCAGCTCCTGATTGAAGTGGCAAATAATATTCTGCTCACTCTTAAATTGGTGTTTATTCAGTGTGGAAAGAGTACAGACTCTTCAGCTGTGAAAGTCTAGAGCTGCCCACTGAGCACGTAAACACTGAAGCATTCTGAAAGTTTACAACTTGGCCAAATTTGAGCAATGTTTGGACTACCATAAAAGGCACCTTATCTTCTGCTCTCCTACATTAACTGAAGGGCAAAAGACATTGTCTGGAAGAGGCTGTCTGAATTTTAGAGGAAGGAGAGGTTTCCTTTAAATTTCTGCATCCTTTTGGCAGAAAGACAAAGGGAAGTGTGAAGAAGAGGGACAATTTTAACTTTAAAAATAAGAGTTTGTCAGAAGTTGATTGAAAACGGGATCTTAGAGTGGAAAATGCTAGGCACCATTCATACACAACGCTTGCCGGTCTGTGAAGGCAAAGCCACTGTTAAACCTGCATCAGGAGTCTAAAGAATACTGAATAATTTGAAGCATGAAGTATGTTAAAAAGTAGAAATCTACGCAACAGAAGGCAAAGGAATACAAAGTACAAAGTCCAAGGAATAGCAACGAGGTCGGTGGGAGCTCATGACGTCTCTATGGCTTTTTGCAGTGAGCACATAACCCGCAGTGTGAAAGCGTTTTAAAACTTTGTGCTTCACTTTATGTGACTTAGAAAACACATCACTTCAGGTGTACATTGACTTAAAGCTTGAAGGTTCCAAGCAAAGAAACTGGAATTGCACTACCTTCATCCAAGTCATCAGCTTCACACTAACTGAGCAGTAACAACACAGCAGTGCAGCTACCCCTTACCATTCGAGCTGTAGACTTAGTATTTAAACGCTGACTTGTTTTTCCAGATACGCAGTGTGAAATCTCTAAAGACCTAGAAAAGGAAGGCAATAAAAGGCAGTTAGGAAAGCACATGTTTTACTAAGTTTGACTGGAGGTCTGTTAATTTTGTATAATTTCTGCTTTGAGATTTAGCTAAATACGTCAGCTAATTTAAATTATGCTGGAGTCGAGGCCTTCTCAGCTTTCAGCACTATTGTGCCCATAAAGGCTAACATGGCCACATTAAATCTTTAAGCCACACATTATGTTCATAGCTACCTTCAAGTCCTTAGGCTGAACTCACCTGACCATGTTGTTCAAGACCATAGAACATATGAGAGCATCTTTCAACCAATTCATAGTCTAAATTAATCAATCTTACAGAAAGCAGAGAAATCAGACTCGGGGGAAAAAAACAACAAAAAAAGAGCTGCCATATAACTATTTTCTTCAAGTGCCTTCGAAACCAAAACTTCATTTTGGGCCACACTCAGCAGGAAGGCTGGCACTAGGGGCATACAAACAGCGAAAGAGGAAGAAAAATTGTAAGTGAGAAAAATATAGTTCGGATGGAAAACATACAAACCCAATGCTTCTGCTCAACTTTTTAAACTGGAGGTATATTTCGATCTATAAGAGATTTTAAACAGCAATCTGGACTTTTTATATTGCTAGAAACATAGAAGGTTATTAAAGCAAAAACCGTAACATCTAATATTTCAAAATATTCCACGTATTTCCTAAATTATCATTTCACTTATGATATTCACCAGATGTTACTTCCACGAAATAAGAAGCTATGCATAACCAGTAACTGACGCCAAATAAACAGAAGGAGAATTAATCAGAAATAGCATCCCTTCCAATATAGCTACAGTAGCTCCTATATAGCTATAGTACTTATAGATGGCATTTAAGCAAAAGGAAGACAGACACACACCAGCAAACACAAACACATTGCAGGGTCCTTCAGGAATCGTCACAGCATGATCTCAACTTACGTATGTTCCCTTGTGGAGTGCTAACACGATGTGTAATGGAGACTGGCGTGGAAATATCAGCAGAGATCACCATTGTAAATCTTTCTGAAAGCACTGGAACTGACACAGCTGATTAAACTGGTTCATATAAGAAACAAGCAAGTCCATAAACACAGCAGAAAGACGAGTAATTCAAGTGGTTAATTCGCATAACAAAAAGCAAGTCCATAAAGTTGTTTCCAATTCAACGCTGCCCTTAAGAAGCCTGGTCTCCTTAAAAGGGAGAATGTAGAGGCAGTAAGGGTCATCAGCTCAGCCTTAGACAGTACATGACATGGACATGAATCAACTATCTGCTCCCAAAGAGAAGCAGGCTACAAGTTTGTGGACGGCACAGGTCCCTCTCTACCAATGCCCGCCTCTTACCATTGTTGAATATGTCAAATAGAAATTGTGATCCACCGCAAGAAACCCACAGCAAAGGTCCCAAAGCAAGCTATTAATTCTCACCTTTGTATTACTGCTTTTGAGAATTCAAAATATACATACTTCATGAGAGACACAAGTAAAAATCCACTGTCTCGAATTTCAAAGTATCAGCTGTTACAAGAGTCACTTAACAAGAAGGTGAAGCGTTTTAGTTTATTTGTTCAAGGGAATGAAATGGTCTATCTCCTGCTCATTTTACTGAAGTACTCAGACTCAAAAGCTAATTCTTCCATCCTGTCCCAGTGTAAAGTGAAATGTAATTTCGGT
This sequence comes from Zapornia atra, assembly GCA_013400835.1. Taxonomy (NCBI): domain Eukaryota; kingdom Metazoa; phylum Chordata; class Aves; order Gruiformes; family Rallidae; genus Zapornia; species Zapornia atra. The sequence continues at coordinate 53,855 of VZTU01024732.1, read as the reverse complement.
TTTACATTGGTTTCAGCACTGGATCTAGCGTGACTCCTGGAATTGCTCCTTATTACAGATAAGATTATGGGTCCCTTCCAACTCAGTATATTCTATGATTCTATGATAGCCTTATTAGTATTATTAAGAATGACTGGAATGATCTTCTGAGGAAGCAAATCTTAAAAGTTTCAGGAAGGAGTATGAAAGTACCTGCTAGGAGAAGAGTGGGAAGGAATACAGATCAAAGAAATGGTGGGCCCAGCTAGGTGTTCTGTGGGGTATTTTACTGAAGGTACAAACATCAAGTAGACTCAAACTGAGTACAGAAAGTAAAGTTTGGGTAGAAGTGGATTTTGTCAGGATGTTCTCATGGAGAACAGGAAGAGGAAGATGGGCAGAGATGTAGGCAGTTCTTACATAGACACAACTTTCAGCTTCATTCTGGTTTATATACCGTACTCACAACACAATATGAACTCTTTGCATTCAACCCTGTTTTCTTTTAAAAAATGGCTTCCAAAAAACCCGCTGTTTAGTGTTCCATAACTCTTCCCTGTCAACAGCTAAGCAAGCTATGAATGCTGTCCAGTACTTTTACAAGGCAGAGGAAGGAGAAGAAAGAAAAAACAACACCCCTGTCTCCAAGTCGAAAGCTTCACTACTGTTTCATAGGCACCAACCTGGGTTGCCCAGGTAATCCCGGCAGCCAGCCATCCTGCTCTTGCCTATCAGACTGGGAGGAACAGATGGATCAATACCAAGTCTTCTGCAGGGGTCTGAGTGACCTGCATTTCCAGTTGTTTTTTATTGGTTTGGTTTGGTTTGGTTTTTGCTTTTAAATATGCAGTTGTCAAAATGAAAGCAAAAGAAATGTGCTTATACATAAATGCATACTGAATACATAAATGCATACTGAAGTGATCAGGAGAAAAAAATGTGGCCAGTGGCAAAGGAGGTTATACAAATGATCTTTAAATATAGAAAATCTCAGTTTACTATGACATGTTAAATATAGTAACAATTTTTAAAAGCTAGGAAAAAATTGACACTGCAACTGCTTACAGGCTCCCCTTATTGGAGATGTGAGGGTTTTTTCCCCCCCCGTATATTTAAATATTAGTTTCAAGCTTCAACTTTAGAAACCACAATGCAAAAGATTCAACATAGCTACTGACACAGAACAACTGCAAAAAGCTATAGAAATTCTAGTCAGGCATAGATCAAAAATCTTTGTTTTATTAATATCTACAAATAAGAAACCATTTTGGGAGGTAAATGATAGATCCTGTGTTTCCATAGCTGGTTAGGGCCAAATAGCTCAAATAACTTGCTGAGGGACACTTCTACTTGCAAAATGGAAAAAAAAAAAAAAGCCTAGAAACTTGTTTCATCATTAACAATCTGCAGGTATTTTATCAGACAAGGCGGCTTCCAAATGGATTCAACTGATCTACAGAAATTAGAAATCAATTTCAGTAAATTTATAATCTGAAGATCATCTCTGTAGAGCATGGTTTAAGCCATTTGAAGATACTGTGGTGTGGCTTGGAAGTTGCCTGTACATAAATCTTGGACATGGAGAGGTCCTTTGTATTGCCAATGTCTTGATACATAGGAAGTAAATCATAGTTATTTTCAAATTAAAATGTTTTCAAAATATTTTGCTTAAGGTAAAATAACAAACAGAGAACATGATACGGACCTCCAAGACATTGCCTTGGGGCTATTTTATTCGACAGCCATCTAATATAGGGACTTTATACTCCAAAGCACCTGGAACCGGCTGCCATCACTGAAAACATACTGAGCAGATGGCCTGCAACCTGTTTCAGCCTGCAGTCTCCATGGCCCTAAAACATTAATTTCAGTAAAATATGTAGTGAAACCTCACCAAAATGTGTGTTATTTGTAAAGTAGGATCTCATTTAAAAACCCCCTTGAATCAACATGAGTTTAATTTGCATTTCATTCTGATACGTACTATATGTCTGCCACATAATCCAAACCCATATCAGAACATCATACGCACCTCCTGCATGAGAAAAAAAACCCTATATTGAATAAAAATAAGAGTAAAGAACAAAAAAAAAGTCTCTGGAGATATTCAAGACCCGTCTGGACACCTATCTGTGCAATATGAGCTAGGGAGCCTGCTTTGGCAGGGGGGTTTGACCTGATGATCTCCTGTGGTCCCTTCCAACCCCTACGATTCTGTGATTCTTGTTTATGGACAATATCCTCTCTGTTCATAAATGAACACTCATTCCACAGAACCAGACTGGACCTAATCTGAAGTAAAACCCCAAAAAAGTGCCCACAGCTGTGGACATCAGGTCCTCAGTGCTAAGTAGTTTGCTTTTCAGCTTTGCTTCTACTGTGCTCTATTTGCTAATGTAAACAAGCAAACTGATGCATTAAATTCTAATTATGATTAACTCTGAAGAGCTACATTTAAAGCTTTAAGATGTTGATAAGCTTTCAGCATAGTGCAGCTGTTCTCATAAAGTTGTAATGAAATTGTAGTGCCAAATCTTTAGTTTGGTTTCAGACATGCAAAGCAAACATAAGAGGTTCAAACAAATGGCTGCTTACTACTGTTTACTCAAGGGCGATTTGACCTGAACCGTCAGCAGGATTTAGTGATACTTCTTGGTGTGGGCAGCCATCACATTTCTGGGGTAGCCCACTGCAACACCAGCCACATGAATATGAACAAAACAACCTGGGACCATCGGCTGCGTAAGTCAAACCGATGAGTTAAGTACAGACCTGAGATTTTTTGAAACTAGTGTTCAGTGGTTTCCTAGCTCTTTGCAAACACTTTTTCAAAAATACTGTGTTTTCTGCTAGCCAGCATTATGGCTTGAACTTTATGTAAGTTACTTGCAAAGATTATCTGTGTACCAAACTTTTGTAACAAACCAAAGGTTTTATCCAGGCAGAGAAACCGCTAAACATACTGACAGGTACCCTGGATTCCCCCCGGGGCATCTGAGTGACCTGCAAACAGTTCTGGCTGCCAAACTGTGTCCTTTAAACAAGTTACAGAGTAAAACAGGCTCGTTCCACTCCTGCACCCCCCAAATATTTATTCATTCTCCTAAATCTTCAATCTGCATCCAATTGCTCTTTGGCAAGCCGCAGTGCCAAAGACGTCAGGCCTCGGCTGCCTCTGGGAGGACAACATGAGCTGCAGCTGCTTTACTTTTCTTTTGTCCTGACAAACTCCCTTCAGATTTTTGGGCTGAGTTGTCCCAGTCCATGCCCTTTGTAAGTGCTTCCACAGCATGGATTTAAGCTTGCCTCTGCAGCAACATGTGAAGACACAAACTGTACAGATTATCTTTTCATGGCTCCTCCCTTCTGGGAAGATACTGGGCGACTCAGGGCTCAGCAGAAGTTGCTTTGGAGAAGAAGCACCAACGAACAGCCAAAGAGGCAGTTCTGAAGAAAAGCCACTAGGCACCTGTGTTGCCCACAAAACAGGGTGGACAGGAACAACAGAGAGACTTGGTGAGAGACCAGGGAGAAAGCTGTGCTAGGATTTATTTAGAAGAAAAGAAATACATGTCAAAGAAAGAAGGGTTCTGATCCTACAGTGATGTTAACCAACTGTATTGATTTTTATCTCAGTCTCAGCAGCTTTAGTTCCCCTCACATTTCTGATGATTGGCAGTACATATGTATTCTCTATTACATTAGATTTGTCAGACAGTATTCCAAAGATACCAAACTCCTATGGTACACCAGCAAAGTAAAATTTGCTTTCATGTGATGAGGTCTGTGGGTGCGCCTAGCTCCTCTACTTCATGGGCGTTATGACAGAAGTCAAACACCCACAGGCTCAGAAAGCAGACCTCAGAACACTTGTTCTGCAAAACACTTTTCCTTATTTTTAAAACAGTAACTTTGTGCTATCCTTAGATGTAAGGACAGATTACTATACGGATTACTTTAAGTGGTGTAAATTATTCCATAGCAGCAAATCTGTTACAAGATGTGAGTGGTACATGGTCAAATGGTAGAGAAACTTCAGGTTGTATGGGTATACTTAACTCTTCTATTAAATGTTAGCTTTATAAATCAATTCACTCTATAGGCTGTCCTGAAGAGTTAGTACTGTGCTGATAGCCAGTGTAATCTGACCACTCAAGAACTGGTACAAGAAAGCATTTCACACCAGCCAGCCTGAAAACTGAGAGATTTTAGAGGAGGAAGAGTCTGTTTGCGGGTCTTCCTCTTCCAAAAATACCTTGTGCTGGTCACCATGTTCTGCCTCTCAGAGGGTTCCAGGTCAGAGGAGGGAGAAGAACATGAGGGGCTTGGCCTCCTGCATTGCAGGGGGGAACAGGGAGAGCCTGTTCCATTTCTGCTCCCCATGTTGTGGCCAAGAGGAGTCAGCATCTGCATGACCACCGCTGGTCACCACTGAGACTGTTGAAGTCAGTTATGGTCTGGCCTGCAGCACTGCAGGCCTCATGCTGATCACAACGATGAGGGGTACCTTATCACCCCCGAAAGCCCAGAACCCTAGGAGGGGACATAGCATGAGGGGCAGCAGCTTGTGCTGGCCTCCTGCAGACCTGGTATGGTATGTGCCTCAGCTCCAAGAGAGCACTGTTATTTCTGCGCTGGTCCTGTCAGTCACCACCTGAAGGACACAGAGTAAACTGTGGATGGTGGGCATCCATGCTACATTGCTCCAGGGTGCTGCGTGATGGCCCAGGAGCCTCACACCCCTGAAGACTTGTCTGTACTGTGTGCTTTCCCTTGTCCGTGCTGATGTACTTCTTCATGGTGCAAGCTAGTAGCCCTGGTGATGCTTCAACCCTCCTGCTGCTAGACAGTGCATAACCTCATGCTATAATACCTCCCCTCCAGCAGCGGGAGATATTAAAGATCATCATAGATGCCAGCTGACCAGAAACAGGAGCCATTGCCATCCCTACCCACATCACATCGACCACACTGCTCCCTGCCATGAAGGGGGCAGCTCTCTGCCATCACTGTCAGCTCACTGCACTGCCTGGGCATTCAGTAGGACCCAACATGGCTGTGCTTGACTGCTGACCTACAATCTGTATAATTTACACTAGACAACTGCTTTAGCAGAGGATTTAAAGAGAAAATGATACCTAAAAATAAATGAATAGGCCTCCTTTGTTGCAAGGAGGATGAACTACTTGCTAAAAATATCTGCTAACATCAAGTTGGTTTGGCTTTTCATGGGTTTTGGTTTTATTTTCACATACAGTTTGATATCCTAAAGAATCAAGTTTTGTGGTTTGTTGGGGTTTTTTCATGTTTTGTTTTGTTTTCAATAAACCGCTTGCTCCATTCAAATAGAAGCACTTAAAGACAGAGTATTCCTAAAAGAGTAGTCTTACTCTGCTTAGCACCAGGGAATAGTACTTTACCATCTGAGAAGGGAAACGATAGCTTCGGCCCTTCGCGCAAGGTTGTCATGCAGGTAGCAATGCATTTCAAGAGGACAAGGGGCTCCCTCTTCCTCCTCTGTATTTAGCCCATGAAGCACATTTCAGGTTCAAGCTCTTTTTCTTGAAATAATTCATTTCATGATGCACTTTTTAAAAGCAGAAGCATTTGAAATGTGCATAACCAGAGGTTATCCCTGGAAAAAGGGTTGGGCTGCTAACGAATATTACAAGCCAGCATGATATCAGCTCTCCAGAGGAAGCAGGGGAAGAGTACCACCCTGAACGGGGCCCAGCAGCAATGGAAGAAATTTAATCCTGAGTTAAATGAGGTGGGAGGCATTTCATAATATACTTTAGATTACTATTTTATTCATTACAGAACTACAAGAAATAATTAACCCTATGGATAAGATTTTGTAGTAATAATAATAAACGTGATTATTAATAGCATTATCACCTTGTAATCCCCAAAGTATACTCTCTTCATCAGATGAAACCAGACCAAATCTAAAAGAAAGAGCATGTACAGCCTCAGCCCATGCAGGGAAACCAGGAAATTCAGTCATACAAAGCATAATTACATGGGAAGTAAATTAATATTCCACTGGCGAGGACATAGCATGCTATTTAGGAGTTTGATTGTTCCTCCCAGGTTGTGCCACTGTGAGTTTCTTGGCAAGTCACTTTGCTCTGAGAACCTATTTATGTATCTATATAATAAAACTAGAGAGTCAGGCCCTCTCGGCAAAGCAGGAGAGTTTATGCTGGGGGCAGCAATTCTTAAAAAGACTTAGCACTAAGAGTGGACCTGATGCCACCAAACATAAGCTCCCGATGTGCTGTTGGGGCTGAAGGGAAAAACCCACCCCCAGAGGCCCGTGTGGAAGAACCCTGAATAGTGCTGAAGAGCTTGCATTAACTATATACATACTCGAGCATTTGGTGCTGGGAGGCTGTATCAGTGCCTGGTGTGTACAATAGAAAAAATGCACTGAAGAGTGTCATAAATAAAAGACTGGAAGAAACTCTGTAATGCAGCTCCATTTATCCTATGAAAATAATGTCTGACTTGATCATTGTCTGAAAGAGCTTTGGCAGGAATCTCTTTGAGGTAACAGGCAACATTACACACAAGCTCCATCAGAGAAGTTCAGATCACATATATGATGCAGATGCTCAGGGAACAGTACTTCACCACTGGAACGCCTCCCCAAGGGTGATGACAAGTTCTCTGTCCTTGACCCTTTTTAAATCAAGATTGGATCTTATGATCTGAAAATCGCACTTCAAACAGGAATTCATTCAGATTACACACACAAGGTTAGCCTGAATGATCACGGGTTTCTTTTTAATCTACAAGCACCCACTACATGTAACAATGTTTTAGGCTTATGTAATTCAACAGACTTTGTAAAACAGTCTTAAAAGCTCTGCTGAGAAGTCACAGCTGCAAAGTATTGTTCATGGAAATACTGGTTCCTTAATACAGTGCGATTCCCATATTGGCGAGTCACTTATTAAAGATACCTTTATTCTTCCTATGTTTAAAATCAGCAGAACAGCAAAGAATAACATATATAGTGAAGTTACAGCATGCAAAACGTGGCATACACCGCAGAGTTTAGACTGGTGCATCCAGATGTGGGAAAGAGGTGTATGGAAAGATTTAAAAGTGACCAAATAGAAGCTTTTGGGTTAAAGCTCTGTGTAGGAGCAGCAACCACAAAGGTAAATCTTCACAAAACCTCTTTCCTGCTGCAGGTTTTCTCCTCATCTAAATCTCCCCTGTTGGGTCCCTGATGCTTCTTGCCCCAGAGCTGCTGCCAGCCCTCAGCCTGGAGCCTTCCCCAGCTATGCACCTTGTCTCATCCCGGCTAGGACCACGGTCTGAGTCTCCTACACTAGCACCTACACACTCCAGCTGCTAGATGATTCACATGGACCTTATGGGCTAAACAGCCTACAACCAATTAGTTCATTCAAATAATTTCTTTTGTGGCTGATTTACAGGGAGGGAGAGGACCATGCAACGTGTGGGACATGCTGCTTTGAGACAGAAGGCACTCAGATTAACGTATGTTATTCAGGTTTGGTTTAAAAAAAAAGAAGGGAAAACAATAGGCTAGTTTTGTTGATGTACGTTGATCTGTTGCATCACTTTGGTAACACAAAGCAGTCATAAACCCTGTTTAATTGGCATTTTAAGGCAGGTTTATGGCTACAACCATTCCTAAAGCATGACAAAGCAAACGCAGCACTGAACCCTTTCCCCGTTACCTCAGACACTACGAACATCAACAGATATTTACACTGTAGTATATCTATTTATTGATTAAATTGCCAATTACCATTTTCTGCTCTCTGATTTCTACTCCATTTGTTGTGTATTCAGCTACCTTCAGCCAGCAAGGACCAGAGAAATCAGATGACATTTTGAGGTAACGTCTTGCTTTTTTATAATATCATAATGTTAAAAGCATTGTGATATTAAAAATTTAAATTAAATTAAAACACATAGTAGACTTTCAAACTTTACCTTCTCCTGATGACCTGAATTCATGCTAAAGTCACATTTTCTAGTTTCTGTAACCATTTGCACTATGAACATTTCTTTTTTTCTTTTTTCTTATCTCCTTTTTTTTTTTAAATGAAAACCAAGATTTTTACCTAATCCAATGACCTTAAGACACCCTCCCAGTTACCAATGCTACCTCTATAAGCTCCTTGCATTAGCGAGATCTGCATTAAAGGATCCAGTGATTCCTACACTGGTCTTTCAGGATGTTTTTCCCACACGTGCACCTACAGTGGTGTTGATACAAGAGAAAATTTAGCCATTTGCTGCAATAGGGAAAAAATTATATTGCTTAATAACAGAAGTATTTAAGATTTAGAAACCTATTACTATTTGGATTAAAAGGTAAAGAAAATAGAAGGTAAGCAATACTTCTCTGTCCCAAGTTATATTTTTCTTCCAAGTTCAGAGTCACAGAAAATAGTAACATGCTTAAAAATATACAAGATGAGCAATAGTAAATATTTGCTGTCTTGGTATAAATGTGTCCCTTTTATAAAGTAGCAGATGTTCTATGGGTTCTATCAAAGTCATCATCCACTGGAGTAAAATTTATGCTCCTTATTAATACACAATAAATTCATGTTCATAAGTACTAGATAATGAAAACAGAATAATAAGAAATACCTGAAAATAAAGCCTCTAATGGATCTTGCCATCAACTACAACCGACTGAAAGCACTAAAAGATGGGCCTTACAAGTTCCTCTGAATACATACTAGAAACAAGTAGGCAATATCACTATTGGATTCAGATTTGTAGTTTATCTTTGTGCCATTTTACCACAGTTCACTTTTTGAAAAAGTGCAGCAATGGTTCCTTCTTTATTACAAGTATTTTGATGGAAGATTGCCTTGGCATTCATTTTAAATGCACACATAAGCAAAACGTCTTTACATCCTTGCTGTAGAATTTGAAAAACAGATAGAGCAGGAACAATTCAATGGGTCAAAACCATCCTAATCTTAGTTAGGTGCATTATTATAAAACAAAAAGTACTGAATATATAATAAAAAATAGCAGTAGTTTTTCTACAGATCTTGCAAAACTACTCCAAAACATACTTCTTGCAAGAAACAAAGGCTAAAAAAAGTTTAAAAGTAACTTCTTCTTGTAAAAATTTTAGATTTCTACCCCATGTTTTCCCGCCTATGTCAGCACTACATACCACCCAAGATGTCCACTCTCAGTAGGTCTTTATACAAGCATGAGTGGCAGGGTTGCATATATAATCTGATCATAATGGGTGTGATACTATGGGCACTGCTTATTCTCTACACTCTCAAGGAAGTGTAAAGATATTTGTTTGACCAGATTTGGGAGAAGGGGATCATAAGATCCCATCTGCAGTTGAATTAGATAAGCTGAGTTTCCCGATCAGTCCCAATTTTCAGTTACATATATAAATATATAGATGCACACACATTTGCAGATACCTCTCTCCACTTATATTTAGGTTTGTTGTCATCAACAGTATGCCGGCAGGATACTCTTCAAAGGAGTTGCTTTATAGATGCAATCAGGGATTTCAAATGGAAGCTGTTTTCATCAAAAATTCTCCCTTCATCAAACCCAACTTCTCTATTTATGGAAACGTACTGGTTTTAATTTAAATGCCTCTGTTGCACAAAGGCTAATGTCAGACTCTAACTGAAAAGATTTTAAGTGTTTCAATCTTATCGCAATAAATATTTTCCCTCCAAATTTTTTTAATTCAGCATGTTTAATTACCAGGCTTCTGTTATTTCTCCTCTTTATAGAGCAATTCTAGCAGCACACTTCTAAAGAGGGCTAAAATTACTCTGTATATAATCTACCCGCAGGGCTGTGATCTGAATAGAGACTGTGTTACTTGATTCATTGCACAGTACATTTTCTGTTGTACATGTTTTTCTCTGTCACCATATGACAGAAGTACTGGCAAAGTCCTCTCCAGTTTTATCAACATTTGGGATGTCCCAAGTGAACTAAACAAAATCTGCCTTTGTAAAACTCCAGCAGCCTGCAGCCTCTAAGCCAAGACTGAGTTCACCTAAGCACGTCTGAAGCCACTCAGATGAACGATGAACATTTCTGTGCGGCTCTCGCACCGTTGGGGTTTTTTTTTTTGAAGATTTTCCTCAGGCTACCGACAAATGCCCCTGCATGGCATGACCTGAACAGACTCCAGCATCAGTCTCTGACTGTTCCAACTTATTGTTGGCTATGAGTAAATATATCAAGTAAAATTTCTTTCTCTCAGCTTTTAATCACCAAGTCTTTACAAAATACTCCATTTTTTTGTCTTGTCACAAGCTTCAAAGTTACTGATTTTTCTACCTATGAGCTGAGACTTCCATCTGTCTCAAAGCCTCCGGTTCTTCCAGGAGATCTCTACAATGGCCATTAGGTACCTATCTCATGGCTTTCCGTACTTGTCTGATTGAGCTCCTACAGAACCTGATTTAGCAACAAGGGACCTGCCAGTCTTTGAGTTTGCTAACGACTCCTCACTGGAAAAGAAAACTGGGTGAAACACAAGTAGGACTGAGCCTTTTACAAAGCCAAAGTGCTTCACTTATCTCATACAGTTCCAGTCACTTAACTCATTATGTGGGAAACTCATTTCATCCTTTTCCTGTGGCCTGCATCCCTTAGGGGCATTCCCTGAGCCCAGAAGGACTGCCTGGTGGGAAAGCAGCAAGTGTCTCTGGTGAAAGGGATGCCATGAATAGACGTGAATTTCCCAATCAGAGAAGAGGAAAAAAAGGAAAATTATTAAACTTATTTTACCTCTGTATTAGCACATACAGTGCATTTGCATATGGATTTCCTAAATCCAGAACACATTAGTCTTGTGCATGCACCGCTATTTCCTGCACATACCCAGCCTCTCACTTTGGGTGCTTTGCCTGTCTTGGGCAAGAGCCAACTGAAGCCTGAGTAGATGTCTGATTCATGGAGGAAGAAGGAAACAGAATAGCATTTCCTCTTGCAACAGGACTCTTCACATTACTAAGCTACTGTAACTGTAACTATTGTACAAACTGTTACAGAACACCTCTGAGAAACTGGTGACCTGAACCCATTGACTAGACCAACAAGTCCAACATCCAAAACCAGAGCTTTTGGAAGTCTGTAGAAAGCCATGGGTTGATTTTAAAGGCCTGGATGCAGGCCTTAAAAGTTTATCAGTGTTTAAGCATGTGCTGTAACTACATATATGCTTACATGTGGAAGCACTTTAAAAATGTGATTAAAATATAAAAAAAAAATATGTGAAACTCATGATTTTGCAGGAAGTTCTAACATCACAACATGATGCTAAAAGGAAAAGCATACTACCGGTCTGGTACCTGGTTTCTGAACAGACATGAACTGGGAGTGCTCTGAAGGGGAAAAAATCCACTTGCTTGGAAGCAATAATCTGCTGTTGCATGTACTGAACAATCTGTTCCCTCAGAGAGTCCCCATGGTTTCCCCACCAAAAAAGGGTGTTCAGAAATACACAAAAAGGAGTATTTTCTATCTTCTAAAAGGAATTCCACATTATGGTTTTCACACTATTGTTCCATAAGTTTATCATTAATTTAGGATGATCAGCTGGAGTGGTTTTCTTTGCTTTAATTTCTGTTTTGGTTTGTTGGTTTTTTTCCTTCATGCCAGTGCTCATAGTGTACTCACATGGACAGTGAGGCTTCTGCAAAACTTGCTCCTAGACAGAACCAAGACTGTCACACAGGACCATGAGCTTTCATGTGTATTACCCTTACCACAAAGGCCTTGCACCAGATTAGAAGTACAATTCCTTAAAAAAAAAGTCCTTGTGCAACCTTTAGAATCATAACTGCATGCAAGATCACGTAACATGAGGCTAACATGAGGCTAACAAGAGGCTACTGGGGAAAAAGGGGTCCAGCATAGAATTCTTGCTATATAAAACATGCACAAACCAGCACTATTGCCAAAATGCAGAATTTTAACATCTCATGGATTTTTTGCTTTAAAGACTGTGCATATAGTGTTCTCTCTGTTACTCAGCATTTCAAAGTACAGAGTACATCCTAATTGCTAGTAACTTTTTAAACTCGGCTTCAAGTTCCATGCAGAACTTGTTGCTGAATGGACTTCTGTTTGCAGTGACCCTGAATCGTTAAGACATCCTGTTGCTTGAAGTAACTTTCCTATCTTGAAAATTGCCCAGGAAAATATTTAGAAGTAGCACCTTTCTAAAATAGTCCACAAAAGACAACTGATACTCAAATGTCACAGGTTTATATTTTCCTCTAATAAACAAGCGATTGCTGATGATCATCATCTGGCAACTCATTCAGCTTATAGAACAAAAGCATGCTAACAAAAATCTCTTGATGTTTTTCATTATCTTGAATGACTTAAGGAAAAGGAAATTTAACTTAGACACTAGCTCCAAAATTTTAGAAAACCATGTATCCATGTAACAAATGAAATCATGAAAGGCAACAGTGACTCATTTCCATTGATGCACCTTGTTTGGACAAGAATTAAAATGCTTTTTATGAGTGTTACTTTTAAGAACAATAATAGGCAAGCATTAATATTTTCAGTATTATCATTCTCATCTTTAAAAAGGCAATCCCAAGTCTACAGAAGTAGGTAATTTGTCCAAGGTCACATGGAATACATAGGCAGTTTAAGCGTAAACAAACAGAAAATACTGAACTTCTTTTAAATCAAGCTTTTTTCTTCATCTAAACATGTCTATGCTTACTTCAACAGAGCCAAAAGAAGAATGAAATTCTGGCTAAATTCCTGGTTAGAAAAAGTAGGTTTCCTCTAACTCAACTTTTACCATTGCATTTAGTATCTTGGGATCCTTATCTTATTTGTACAGAACTGCAGTTGGGCATCTCATATAGAATCACAGAATGGTTTTGGTTGGAAGGGACCTCAAAGACCACCTAGGTCCCAGCTGCAGGGACACCCTCACCTACACCAGGTTGCCCAAAGCCCCACGCAACTTAGCCTTAAATACTTCCAGGAAAGGGACATCAACAACTTCTCTGGGCAACCTGTGCCAGTGCCTCACCACCCTCACAGTGGAGAATTTCTTCCTAACATCTAACCCAAATCTACCATTTTTTTAGTTTAAACCCATTTCCCCTGGTCCTATTACTACACTCCCTGATAAACAGCCCCTCTCCACCTTTCTTGTAGCCCACTTCAGGTGCTGGAAGGCTGCTGTAAGGTTTCCCTGGAGCCTTCTTTAGGCTGAACAAACCCAACTCTCTCAGCCTGTACTCACAGGAGAGGTGATCCAGCCCTCTGATCATCTTTGCGGCCCTCCTCTGGACTCGCTCCAACAAGTCCATCTCTTTCTTGCACTGGGGACCACAGAGCTGGACTCTCTACTCCAGGTGGGGTCAGAGAGAGGAGGAGAATCCCCTCCCTCAACCTGCTGGCCACGTTTCTCTTGATGCAGCCCAGGATACAGTTGGCTCTCTGGGCTGCAAGTACACATTGCTGGGTCATGGTGAACTCTTCATCAACCAACACTAATGAAATTAGATTACGAATCTCATGTCTTCAGCACAGCTTGTGATGACTGAAATAGTATGTGATTTTTTTTTCCCATACATGATAAAATTCTCAGTGAATAAAATACCCCCAGCAAACAAGATGTTCTTGTTTGCCCATAGCAAACAATTTACATCCTTTTTTCATCTTCTGGCATTTGGTCCTTTATTCTTTTGCAATAGCAAACCCAAGGTGTCCTGTAAGCACCAGATTGAATGAAACCTGTTTTCCTACAGATTTATGCTCTTTGCTCTGTAACTCCATGTTCCTTCTTCTCACTGCAAATGGCCAGATCTCTCCACATTGCCTATTACACTGTCACCTGGCAGGAGAAATTGTGCTGTGACTAGTCTGGGACTGCACACATTTTGTTTGGCCACTGAGCCACTGCCAAACAGAATGTATAACAGCTATGTTCTGCCTGCCTTCCCCTCAAAATTGGCACCGATCTGGGTTTCTTTCCTCCATACAGTCACAGATTTTCATAAAACATGAGATTCATTGAGAATTTTGCCTCCCATATTTAACTGAAAGACTCCAAAGGGTGGAAAACCCATGGAGGGAAGAAAGAAAAAAGGTGAACAGACAAACCTTAGTAGAAGTCTCACTTTCTTAGAAAGTGAAAAAAACCCAACAAATATATAAGAAAAGGATGGTTGCTAACATGACAGTTCACCAGCTCTGTGAAATGCCAGGCAACAGTTTGGGTTGTTTGGGTTTTTTAAAATAGATTCTGAGATTAGGTTCTTAAATCCATTTTTAGGAACTGATGAGTGATCCTGCTTTCAATATGGCAAGAATCTCATGTCTTTCTTTAGGTCAGACTGTGCTTTAAAACACAGGATTCTCACATCCTGCCTTTGGACATAACAGTGATCACCTACAAACACATACAACCAGACATGAATGATTATACAAAGGACACAGAAAATTACACCTGCAAAGTTAAAAAAACCCTACTTTATATAGACCTTATCAAATCAACGTACTTGGAGCTAAAAGAGAACATGCTAATTTACAAAATAAATAGGAATATTATGAATATTTTAGTAGTAAGAAATTACATGTTTAAAGTGATTTGCTCAAAGGTACACGGAAATTAGATGACACCTTGAGATTTATAAATACAGGTTTAGGCTGAAACTCTTAGAACTTCTTAATGCTGTAATAAATCCAGAAGGACAGAGATGTACACAATGTCAACACCACTGTTTACCACATTTCTGTTTCTAAACCCTCAGAAAACCATTACCTTTTCAAATATTTAAATTGAAATGAAGGTGTTCAACCAAGCCGATATCTGAAGCTGGAAGTACTTTCCAACACAGTCTGAAGAACATATTCCACCACCTGAAAATCAAGTTGATGTGCAAATACACATAGATATGAAATGTTGCTCAAATCATGTAGAAGTGTCAAATTTCCACCTAAAGTTGATGATATTTCAATTAAAAACAGGTCAAAGAACCCTGCTGTCACATTTTCCCTTTTGGAACCCATCTGCAGTCACCAAAGAGTTCTTTGCAATCACAGAATCAGACCATGTATATAATTTCAATTTATCACTGAAAAGATTGAGGCACAAAGAAACTTATGATTGCAGCAATAACATAATTTAGCTTAACAGATAATTACTAAATATGAAATAAGGTAAATTCTCTCTCCCCTAAAAACATATGTATTTCCCTACAGACTGTCATCTATTGCTTTTGCTCTCTTTTTTCCCCCTCCACAGAAAGATGTACGCTGGGCGGGGAAAGGGGCCAGCTTTGGTCAAATTTTAGACAAAAGTGTTGCAGATTCAATACAAGAAATTAATCACACCATTAAAATAAATATGTAATGTGACTGAAGTCTGAATAACATAGAAGATGGAATAGATGGAATAAAGATTATGTGTGTCACAACGAAGCTGTTTCTTCACACTTAAATATTAACCAGAATAAGTAAATATTGGTTCAGTGTTTTTTATATGGAATTGTCTATATTTCTTTATTTTAAAAAATATTCAAAAGTTGCATTCACAGTGACCTGCCAATGTGCCAAAAATACTCCGTAAACTCGTAGCACATGGCATGATGCTGTTTTTAAAAATACTAGGTTTTTTAATATAAAGGGTCGAATAAAAGAAAGAAATTTAAAATAGTGCCAGCTTTGAGGTAAGGCAAGGGAGGTGGCCACTGTCTTGTCTGTCCTTCCAGAGAGCAGCCAGCCAGCCAGTTAGCCGAGCTGTGTCTGCTAACTGGTCACAGCACTGTTGTCAATTGCCTGGTGGCAATGTCAGGAGAGATGCAGAAGCTGTTGAAGTACTGCAGTGATGTATATGGGGCACAAGATAAAGAGGAGGAAAAACCCCAGCACATCTGTAGATTCTGAAGTAATGCAGCCTGCTACTGTCCAAAGTATAGTCTTGGGAGGCTTCCCGAAAAACAAAAAAAACCCCACTGTATTAATTCCCACATGAATAGCAACATCCATATGAAACCTGAACAAGCCCTATTCACTCAGAATGCTTTACAGTGGCATTCCTTCTTTTCATGAAGAAGAAAAAGAAAAAAAGGTTAAAATTGATTGTCATTCTTGACTTTTGGTTCAGTAATGAAATCAAAACAATTCTGGGGAACAGCCAACAGCAGCAATGAAATGAATAATCTACATTAACACTGAGTATTACTAATACTTGAAGAACCTGGAAGATGGAGAGAGGTTTCATTCCTTCCCATGTCAAATGTCCCAAACTGGCATTCCTGTGCTTTTACTTCTCAGCACCCAACCAAGTTAACCTTTCAGTATTGTGGTCTCTAAGGACAGGACACTCAGTGCTATGTGTACACAATGCCCAATTTGTCAAGAGTAAATCCAGGAGGACAGGACAACACTCACAAAAAGTAAAAATATATCAGCGTGTACCCTAACACTGCCAAAAGGCATGTAATAAATAGCTGTAATTTAACACCTCCAGTATATAAAAATTAATATTTTTTTTTACCCCAAACCTTTAAAATAGTCAAACCACCTGTTGATCACACCATTTCAAAAATTGTTGTTCAAAGATTTTTGTTGAGATTGTTTTGTTTACTTTTAACAGGAAAAATATAATTTATTCCCACTTCCACGACTTAAAATAATTTTAACATATTTCCTTTAACAAAAAACCAAACAAAACCAAACCAACCAACCAAACAAAAAACCCCAACCAAACAATCAACCAAGCAAAAAAAAAATAATCACCTGTTGTTTGAGAATAGACAGTGGAAACTTCAGGCCAAAAAGTACAATTAGAGAAGATGGCAAAGTGATTGACAGTAAATGGGTTAATATAATTTAAAACATTTTTAAGTTTCCAGATCCTACCAAATGTCTTGTTTTTCCCAGAGGCTGTCAGTAGATTCTAAATGAAGAGGAAAAAACACAAAAAGAATCTGAAGAGTCCTGCTTTAGCAGAAACTAGTGATTGGTACAGTTTTTGCTTTACCCTGATGTAACTCTCAAGGATTTCAGGAGAAGGATAGCTGGGCCACTGAGTACTTTGGGAAAAAATGTCCTTGCTTATTTCCAGCCAGAGCATGAGAGAAGTTTTACAGGGCCAATGCAGAATGCAGTCCAATTTCCACATGATAAATACAAAGGTATTTTCAACACAGACTGATACTGTCACTCTGCTGTGCCACTGAGGCTGAACTCCTTTGGTTTGTTCAGCCTGTAGAAGAGGAGGCTGTGGGGAGACCGCATCGTGGTCTGTGGCTTCCTGACAAGGGGCAGCAAAGGGGAAGGCGCTGATCTCCTCTCAAATAGTGATAGGACCCGAGGGAACAGCATGAAGCTGTGACAGGGGAGGTTTAGGCTGGATGTTAGGAAGAGGCTCTTCACTGAGAGGGTGGTCGGCCACTGGAACAGGCCCCCCAGGGAAGTGGTCACAGCCCCGAGCTTGATTGAGCACTTGGACGATGCACTCAGTCACATGCTGTGACTTGGCTGGCCCTGTGTGGCGCCAGGAGTCAGACTTGGTGATCCTGATGGGTCATTCCATCTCTATGATTCACATTTTGTATGTGTTATGAATTAATTTCCTTGCTGATCACCTTCTCCTGAATTTTCCTCATTTACTCTTTATAACTTACTCTCCCCTGCTAGAAGGACAGATTTCTGTTTCAAGAATTTACGATACACAGGCTGAAAAAACAGAAACTGAGTCACAACCAGGTCATAGTTGTGAGGAACTTATAAAATATACACCAAAACCAGAGTCGATATTTTCAGAAGATGCTGGTCCTCACCCAGTAGCCACAGCCCAGTCAGGTTGCTTTTGGAAACACAGCTATCCAAAGGCACTTTCTACTAGCCTGCCCCTACACATTTTTGGTTAGCAGTGAACGGAATTACTGTGCTTCCCTCACTGATGCTTCACTCTTTTCCTTGCATAGCCCTGGATCTTGCAAAAATGCCAGTGGGCTGTATGGTGAACCAGATCGATACAGGTGAAACCCAATCTCTTTTGTAGTATTACTTTTAACCAGGGTCAATTCTGATCCATTTCTCTGAGTAGCCCTGCAAGGATATATACCATTACAGGGGCAGCAGAGAAGTGGGAGAAGAGGCAGTGAAAAAGCTCTGGGGTACCTTCAGGCCTGCCACAAAGGACTGTTCTTGGAAGGATGTCTTTATCTCATTTTGCTTTCTGGAAATAACAAGAATTACCAACAGTGATGGGACTCATACTTCAGGGTAGGCCCTTCCCTGTAGATTATATTTTGTTTTACCATTGATGCCACAAAGCGTGCACTGTTCAAAACAGGACTTTTTAAAGGGCCTGTATGTCTTCTACGGGACATTTATGTCCCATAGGATATTTCCTGGGTTAAGAGGAGAAGTGGAGAGTTGGTGATATAAATGGAATACTTTAATTTAAAATACCTGAAGTTGTATTTCTTGCCTACTTCTACATATTGCTGAATGAACTGGGATAATTAACTCTAAAATATCATCTTTGGATTTTAAAGGTAACATTGGACTTAGAAAACTCACCTAGTTACTATTTGAACCACTGGACATTTCTCTAAAGAGGTAAATATTTCAATAACTGGAGGTAGCACTGCAGAGTAATACCTTGGTTGTGTAGCATGGGTGTCATTTCCAGTAGAATACTGAAAAACCTTAAACCGCTATGGGTGCCACATACATACATTGTGAATAATTTTGAATACACTTTTGAACTGCTGGATTAGTGATTTGGATATAAGGCCTCACCCAGTCCCTACAAAAGTCAGTAGGATCTTTGATGGAGTCCTGGATTTAAAGTTCTGGGTGATGGGAAAAAAAATGGTGGATGGTCTGGTCAGAGGACAGGTAGAGGAAAATTCATTGTCATTTCTCTTTTCCATCACTCCACTGATTTCCTTCCTGTTTTCTATCATCTCATGTTTCATACTGCAAATGGCTTGCCTCTTTCCCGGTCCCAGGTATCAGGATTGCCGGAAGACCTTCCAATGGACTTTATAGGAATTTTAAGGAAGATTCTGAAACCCACTTGTAATGAAAAAAATAAACTTCACCTGCGCTCAAAAAATGACCTGTCACAACACAAATAACCATCTGTCCCTATCTCTACTTTCGATGCTAGAAAAAACAAAGTAAATATAAGAGGATTTTAGGTGGAAAAGAGAGATTCTCTCCTCCACACCCCCCCCCTCTGAAATGCTGTGACCACAGTTCTGGAAGGAATAGGGTTTATTTTCTTGAGTGAATGTATTCCTTCATGTATGAAACTGGATGCCAGTAGTGGAAATGCTTCTAAACAAGCCAGGAGAAAGACAGTATTTTTACCTTTGTTTTTTCTACTTTTTTCCTCTGTATTTTTCCTCTTGCTTTACTGAAGCCAGATCCCTGCACATCGGTTGACAATTCCCCGGGCACAGGTTCATATCAGTGACCAACAAACCACTCAAGATAGGGTGGATTTTCTCTTTCATACCAAATCTCTTCTACTATTAGACCTCTTCTGTTTTGTTCTTGAAGGTCCTTCTTATCATAGAATGGTTTTGGTTGGAAAAGACCTTCAGGATCATCAAGTCCAACCATCTATCCATATCCAGCCCTGCTGGGTCCAACACTAGGCCATGTCATGAAGCACCACACCTACTCTTCTGTTAAACACCTCCAGGGATGGTGCCTCAGCCACCTCCCTGAGCAGCCTGTTCCAATACCTGACAACCCTTTCAGTAAAGAAGTTTTTCCTAATATCCAACCTAAACTTCCCTGACACAACCTCAGGCTGCTTCCCCTTGTCCTCTCACTAGCTACCAGGGAGAAGAGACTGACCCCCACCTCACTACAACCACCTTAGCTTCTCTTATCACTGCTTCTATCCTCATATTACGTCTGCTTGTGCTCTGTGTCCATTTGTTTTTACCCACGTAATCACTTAAATTACTTAATGAGCCCAAATGTTTCTCCTTTTCCTTTTATCTGCTCTTCTTTCACCTTCATCATCACTTTTTGGGACTGTCTTCTGCTGATGGTTTGAATATGTTGCAGGAAAGTAAAAATTACCTGAAAGTCAACTCGGGTATTCCAAAGATCTTTTCATGGACAAGAATATGTACATGTTCTGCTTATTGCTCCCTCAACTATCTCCTGAACTCCAAAACTCCTATGCTGTCAAAATTTTTTTATTTAATTTTTTAAACAGATCTGTGGTTACTAAATCCGTAAAACATAGAGATGAAAGAAGTTTAAGGCCCAGGTAGTTATAGTTGCAAAAGAACTCTAAAATTAATTGTAGCAAATTTCCTTCATCTCTTGGGTATAGACATCACCCTGTGACAGCACAAACTAGTTCCTCTCTTTGACAGAAAAATCAACTGTTCATCTTGAATTGCCATCCTTTCTGATATGACAGTAAAGGTATCCATAAGTAGTGTGAAGACCTGTTTCTTTAATTTACAGATGTCAATAAAATGAACATGTCTAGTAAATAAAGGTTTTCCTTCTTCCACATAGAAGAATAGAACAAACCTAAAAATGAACCTCCAAAATCATTTTTTGATGTAATTCCCAAAGCAAATGTGGTTCCTTCTTGACTAAACATTAAAGATGTTAAATAGAAACCTGTCAAAGAAACGAAAGCTCTAAAGCAATTGTGTTCTAACCTTTTCAAAACTATTTTTTTTAAATAACCAGTGTAAGAGAGAATGTAAACAAGCCATCATGATTATTTTAGTCTGAGCTCAAGATTCTTTGACTTTCTCTAACAGAAAATAGTATTTGGAGTTATACTATTGATGTTTAAACTTCCTGTCAGTCACATTACATTGTGTCAGTCCTCAGATAGTTGGTAAGTACGCCGCATTTAATCATCATTCACATTATTATTGTAGGGTTTTCCATGAAGCACATATCACAGCTACTGGAAGCAGATATTCTTTTAATGACAGATACAGGCATAAAATCCACAGTAAATTCTTCTCCTCCTCATTAAGCCCTTTCCCCTTCATCAGGCTGGTCATCAGAGCATGAAGAAATGTTTCATAATCCTCTAATCTCGTGTCACAACACTACTGGTGCCTTATTTTGCCAGTGGAAACCCTACAGCACAGAAAGGGCTGGTCCTCTGCTTGTTTGCTTATGGAGGAGGTGGTCGCATGGAAGCACCCACCATCCCCTGCTCCCCAGGTGCCACACGACCAGCTGGAGGTGGCCGGCTCCCCAGCAGGCTAGCCCACAAAAGCTGGGAGGAGACCACCTCCTCAAAGTTTATTTTACCCACAGTTCTTAAGGGTGTAAAGAGCACTGCAAGAGGTATCCCTCCATCACAGCATAGCCAAGAAGAAAATGATACATTTAGGTGACATATGAGGACATATTTCTTTCCCTCAAAATGAACCATGAACCTTTTAAGAGAAAAGCACACCCTTAACTGCATTAAGGATACAGCCAGGAATTCTCTAGTAGAAAATATAAGGTTTAACCCAAGTCAAAATAGATAGGAATTCAATTCACAATAGGAAAACAAGAATTATCAAGTCCATCTAGATCACCTTACACTGCAGCCTCACCTTCCAGTCCGTATTTATTAGCATTTCTTTGAAACAATTCCTCCCTCTCCCCCCTTCTTTAAAAATAATTTTCAAAATTGAAGAGCAAACTCAAGATCTCAAACTGCCAAATAAGAATGGACATAATAGGTGAACAACATGAACTCCTGCACTTGAAAGGGACGGCAACATCAGATCAACTGAGTTCTCAGGCATCAACTTATTTTTTAAAACAGGCATCCTATTAATTGTTAGTTCAGATGAACAAAAAACCCAGGAAAGACAGGTCAAGAAAGAAGTTGTACCATAGACTCAGTGTGGAGTTCACCTAACCAACTTCTTACTTTGCGTATTAGAATTACTCTGTACTTATTCTGTTCCCTCTAGCTCCAAAAAAAGGCTACATAGTTCTGAGATATTTTTTACACCTTCTGACTTTGGCTATTTATTTTTTGAAAAGAAAACTATTTGAAGAAACACACAGCGAAACTATTTAAAGAATCACAGTTCTCCTGGAGGAAAAACAGACTAATTTCTCCTCTAAATCACAGACATCTTAAAACATCACATACAGAGTAACTTTGACATGTCTTAATGATTAATTGCTCTAAATTTCATCCACTCAGCAGTTCTTGCAAACATATTTCTAATGTTACTGTCATCATGCAAAGTTTAATTCCACTGCTGTGCTAATAAAGCAGCTTTTTCAAACTAAGTCAGTAACCAGCAGTATAGCTCAGACCATATTTCTTACCCTTACACTAGATGACTAGTGTATCTAACAGAGATAGTTCAAGAACTTATCCAGAAGTATTTTGTTTCCCTCCTTAAGCGAGGCAAAAGTTACAAAAGCCTTATCTTCAGCATAATTTTGCGACTTACCTAAAATTTAGGTATCTCCCTGGTAATTATTTTTTTAAACACATGTCCAAGTACAAATCCTTTTTCTCTCAGCAGAAATCAGTATCACTGAATGTTGTTTTAAGGAAAAATTATGCACATCACAACAAAGGAATGTAGAAAAGCTGCAGGAAAGCTTGAGTAAATAAAATAAATGTGGACGGAACAAAACTAGCTCCCCCCCAAACCCGGAGTTTGTCAAAAGAACAAAGCACACACAAACAGCATGTAAAACCTGAATTCAAAATACGTTTATAGAAAAGGGATGAGGACACATGTTTTTCCTATTTCAGCTCGAAAAATAAAGGGCCACAGCAATGAGTCTTGCTGGCAGGCAGATAACTCATAGGCCCTGACCCTTCGACTCACCAGGAATTCAAACACAAAGCTCTTTTCATAGTGACCGTGCCATACATTCTCAAGATAAGGCAGCGAAATAAGGAGCAATGGAGAGGTGCCACAGAGCTCAAACCCCAGAAAACTCTGCATAGAAATTATGTCCGCTTATTCACCTATAAGCAGCTGCCCAGCGAGTGCTAGCCACAAAACTACTCCTTTCCAAGTCAGGAGCCAAGCAGCGTGCGTTTTAGAAATGGGACCTGTCTCCTGAAGCGAGCAAAGGCAAAAGAGAGAACAAGCAGCAAGGAAAGGGCTATCCCTGTACCGTTCTGTGTCGCTCAGAATTGAAGTGCACATCCGGACAAATAATCTGTAACACAATGAGCTTCGCCAAAGGATTGCTGTGGTAAAACGGAAGGGTTTTTAGAAACAACAGAAACAGCTACATTTCAAACAACAGTTCAAATCTGGACTCACCATGGAAAAGCAACAGTTGCCTGAAGTTACTGTGTAATTTTCTGCCCTGTTCCACTGCACTTTTTGCCTAGTTGTCCAACACTTGGTAGCTCAGAGCTGCCACACAGAGGCCCCTTCCGTGATCTGGCTTATTTGCCTGTCAGTTTGAGTCTCGGCTTCTGCATGATGCAGCTGTGCACTTTGCTGAAGGTCTAATAGAATTTCCATAAGCTTTCTCCATGCCTGGAGCAAGCAGTTTTGTCCTCCCTGCTCAATAAATACTCGGATCGCTTTTCTGGTACTCACAGGGATAAAGCTTTAAGTTGTTAAGGAGTTCTTACTAGGGAGTGGGTGGAGAACATAAGCTCGGTACAAGGAAACTCTGCGCATAATCAGAAACTGAGAAACTTCCTCCCTTTCCCCCAACCCCTCCTCTCGCCCGGCGAAGCTGCCAGTGCCTCCTTTACAGAAATTTAGGAATGTAAAGGGAGGACTCAAAGGGGCCCAGTCAGACAAGCCTTTCTCAATCAATTAGCTTGCAGCCATTACTTGTGACCCTAGGTCACACAACATAAGTGTGTGGGGTGTGCCTTTAGGGGTACACCAAAGCTGCTTATTAAAACTTACATAACCGAGAGCGTTCAAAATCAAATAAACTCTGAAAGTCGGAAAATATTTTCCATGCACCACAGTTTTGTGGGAAGGAGAGCTTTGAGTAAAGAACTGTTACTTTGCTTTTCCAATAACAAATCATTCAATACGGGACAAATCATTTGATACAGGAAACTAACTTTTTTCTATTAAAACAAAACGTTTTTGTATCAAAACGAAAAAGAAATGTGGAACACAAAAGCAGACTTTAAAGTGATATTTGCCTCACAATTGTGCAAAAACTAAATAATACCGGCACGAGTGATATTTGACGAAGCACATGATCGTGCTTCCTAAAATACGACTATTGTCTGTAGCTGCAAAGGAATAGAGGTTTATAGGACATTTTAATTAATTCATGAAGTTCAGCCCACATATTTCCGCCCTCTGCAAGAAAAGAGTTTGGAGCACTCTGATTCCATTCTTCAGTTTAGTACTCCAACATAACGAATCAAACAGTTCAGTTTTTAAAAAGGTCTGGAACATTTAAATACCACAGTAAGCTATCCTGTATTGCACACACAGGGAGAAGAGGGTGTAACTTACCACGATTCCCACACGTCAAGTATACACCCCTTGGTGTGCAGGAAAACTTCAAAAAGACCCTCAGCTTCATATCCTGCCAACCCAATGACATGGAGATGATGCCTTGGAAAAACCCATGAGGGAGTCCTGATTTCAAAAGCAGATCTATGACGACCCCTTTCTGGGCCAGACAAGATCAATGCGCTGCAGGGGCAATGCACTTTAATCTCAAGGTGCATCGCAAAGCATCTTTAAGTACTGCCACAGATCAAGGCTTATACGTTGTTGAAAAAAAAAAATCCAACCCACCAGTTCAGCCCAAACTTCACTCTCCCCTTAAGGTAAACGAGCAACAGCTACACAAAAGCTCATAGAGGACTCAGGGAAACACATAACAATAATAATCATAATATAGGAAAGTAGCGGTAACATATTGAAATTCATCTAGGATGTAGACAACCTGCAATCTACATGTCTCTTCTCCATTAAAACCCCAGTCAAAGTCTCTGAACAGGCAGCACGGCTTGTGTTACTTCAGACATTCATTCCAGAGATCAGGTTGCAGGATCAGGGCCACTGAGTAAGTGCCCTGGGGTAAGGATTTTGCTTCTGTCTTGCACATAAGACAGCATTTAATAAATTAGGTCACATTTAAATCCTTAGAAAGCCTTGGCAATAGAAATAATAATCACGGAAACTTTAATTTTGAAGGAAAAAATGGGCTCAGGATTAAGATGCTGGACCGGGATTTAGGATATTTGGGTTCAGTTTCCATTCATGTCTCAGACCGACGAAATGATTTGGGAGACAATGTTTCATCTTTGGCATTTACACCAAATATCACTTCCCTTACAGACATAATGCCTTCACCCCCCCAAAGTCTATCAATAAAAAAGCGATAATAATACTCAATATATGGATCCCTTCACTAGTGGTTCAACATATCCTCTACATAGTAGAATTAAAGCAGTATTGAATATAAAATATTTACTGCCACAGGACTTCTGAGTAACTGAAAACAAGGAAACCATCTACCTCAAATCTCCCAAAACATCATTCAGATCCATTATGGGCTTCAACGTGCACACAATCCCCTGAAGATAAATAAAAACCTGTGCACATAACTAATGATACACACTTCATTCTCTCTCCTTTAGCCATCTAAATGTAAGGTTCCTGGAAAGCTCCTAAGGTTGGGCCCTTAAATGACATGGGGTTGGGTTACCTAGTAGTATTAAAAAAAAATAAAAATGTGAATCCAGTGCCTGTCTGGAGACAGGCTGTGTAGGCTGTTGTTCCCAGCAAGCGTTAAGAAATAGAGAACTCACTCCATGTTTGGCCAATCTCTGTGAACTTCCAGGCTAAGTCAGAGGAATTACCATTAATTTCAGGTTTCCCTTTAACCTACAATTTCTAAAGTTAAGATACACCCCAAGCACTCCGTTTGGATACACACTACAGATTCACACATCTTTCTTTTGGAAAGGTCGATATGGAAAATTTACAACACAAATAACAAAGAAATTTAAAGGATGTTTTTAATGTAACTTAAAACAATGCTTCCACACTGGAAATAATAATAGAATAATGGCTCCTCCTGGCACTGTTGAGTCCCCTGGCTAAGGGCTCTTCCTTTTCCTGATTGCTGGCTGTAAAATTACCCCTCCATTGGCTCCACTCCATCACTGCCACATTTCAGCCAAGTAAAGGCAATACGAGCCATTTCAAAATAATCTCTAACGAAGAAACACACAAAGCTAGGAGAGGGACATTGGTCCTCAAACCAAAGAAGGTAGCCAGAAATATGCACAATTCCTTAAACACTATCAGGGCGCTCTCCAATGAGTGAGACTTTAATTAATGAAAGCAAACACCACCTCAGTGTTTCCATTTTTACTTTCTAATAAGGATCACCCCAGAACAGACTGTATTTCAAGGAAGGACAATGTAACTTTTCACACAGTTTTCCACATTCTACTCTTTCTCCTCAAATGTTGTGAATTTTGGCATGACCTACCTTAACTAGCCATCTTTCTGATTTTTTTCCCCTTATATGTCACATGTTCTTTCATACTAAGAAATAAATGCTCACCAAGGGTGCGTGCATCTTCCTCCTTGCACAGGGATATTTTCACACGTGCTAACTCAAGATGTGGCAGGGACATGAAATGTGCAAGTATTATGCAAACTTTTTCTTTGCGTATGCAGATCTTTGGGCCTGGAATACACACAAGTTCAATGTGATCAATATATAGTTATGCTACATTAGGGGATCTTTTGAGAATAAAAGGGATTTCCTGATACCCCCTTGGGGGAGGTGGTGTCTATTTCTGCATAACACTGGTCAATATGAAAGCAAAACCTGTAACATTAATTCACAGAACCAGGTCTCCTCTGTTATGGTCTTAAATTTATTTTAGTTAGAAAGATAAAAAAGCTATGTGCAAAACACTTGTGGTAGAATGTGTAAAGTTTATAGTGTTGATAGTGATACTCAGTAAGTTATTCATAATGTTAAGTCACTCTCTAAACACTATATTAAAAGCAAATGCTTCTTTAAGAAATCAAAACAAAACTAATTCCAGAAAAGGGAAAAAAAAAAAAAAGAAAGGAAAAGCTTGCAAATACACTACAGTACTTTGAAACAGATCTTCCACTCTTTAAGCCTTCTTCCCTTGCCTTCCCCCACCCCCTTTTCCTTTCAGGAAACAAAACTCAAGAAGAGAAAGAGAGAGAGAGTCAAAAGGTTACAGCCGGCTTGTAAGTGCAAAGAACGTGAGAGGCCCATTCTTCCCCTTAACACCTGACATCCCAGGGTACATTTTCTTCAGCGCCGAGTCTGGTGGATTAGACATGCAGCTCCTATTGATAATGGGAGCTGTGCATCTCATTCGCCATGCACTGCTACTTAAGAGTTCTCCTCCTGCCCTGCCTCTATAAATTGTTCTCCCTCCTGCTTCACAATTACAAACTTAATTAATGGAAATTTACATCCTATCATGATTACAGCCAGTTAAATATCGTGTCTGAGTCCTGAATAATCCGTGAGAGTTCATTTATGGAACTCTAAAGTTTGGAAGAGTTGCAGTAAAATCAGTAAAATTATGCATTTATTCTTAATTGAAAATAAAACCCAAGAAAGAGCCCAATACAGACCTAAAGCTGTTAGAGCCTTCTGAAAAAAAAAATAATCTCCTTATTAACAACCTTTATAACAGTGTTGTAACATTCCTTTACTACTCAGAATACACAGTTTTCCATGATTTCCACAGCTTAACAAAGTAGGTGAAACACAACTGAGGCACATTTGTTACAGCTACAGAAATGAAAGAGCTAGAAATGCTAAATTACCAAAGTTTTTGTTACAGTTTTCCTAGGATGGAGCCCCCCATTTTAGAGGCAGATGGAGCCGAGATCCGCTTGTTTGGCTGAAGCTGTAAGAACAAGGAAACAATTACCCCTAATTAGGTGCATAATCATACACAAAATGGAAGAGGACTGAGAACAAAGTTAATTCTAAACACCAGAAGTCTTCAGGCAAAAGGAAAAAAACAGAAACAAGCTTAAGGTAGAAAAGGTACAGTTCACAAAACTCAACCCCTGACTGGCCTAGCTGCAACAAAAAGTAGGAAGAGAAAGTGAGACAATAAGATTACTTGCACTTCCATACTATTAATAAATGCTATCATCTAATTTAGAGACAACTTGTTCTCAAGGAAAGATCCAGGTTCCAAGGTGAAGTTGAGTAGAAACTTTCAAAATTAATGAACAAAACTCTGGATTTGAGAACACGGCAGAAAATGTGAGTTTTCTGCTGTTTGGGCTACTGCCTGGATTTGGTAGTCTGGTAGCTCTGGGATGTTAGTCACCAGCTGCAACCGAGTAACATCAAATCCCTGCTTCCTCTCCTCCCTCACCTGCCCCATCCAAAACACCAGCCAAGTGTCTATTTTTGTATACGCAAAGCACTTGAACAAGTTTGAGAGGGCCCTTTTTTTTTTTTTTTTTTAGTACAATGAATACTGGAAGTTTTGTTTCTTGGATTGTGCAAATGCCTTAGCCTCATAGCTAATAAAAAGTCACTGTCACAAGTATTACAGGAGGAATCTGAGAAGGGAAAACAAAGATCAACGAGGCAAATGAAAATTCTAGCAACTGATAGCCAGGTCTCCAGAAACATACTGAAATACATCAAATGAGACTAAAATGTGTGAAAATCCAATGAGAAGATCCCAAAGAATGTTTAAAGGAAGACTGCAGAGACCTACAGCTCCTTTGAAGAAGATTTTATAAACAGCAGGATAAGACTTTCCCGAAGAAATTGGTCCTTTAGAACTTGTTTAGGTGCATTGTACTGAAAAACTTGCTGTAGCTGGTGTGATTTCCAGGAAATGAAAACAAGTGGGTTTGAGTTTGTCATGTGGTACCTCACTGAAGGATTAAGGTTGGGGTTATTTTGTTTGTTTGTTTGCTTGTTTTTTAAGTTACCTGGGATGTAGAAGTATGAGTGAATACAAACATGGAAATTAAAGAGAATGCAGTCATTCCAGAGACAAGCATTAAGAGAGAGTTTAATAAGGGCTGGCCATGACCTCACCTGCCAGGTGCCACCACAAAAAAAAAAGCCTTCACTAGACTTGCCCACTAGCCAGAAT
Organism: Zapornia atra; assembly: GCA_013400835.1. NCBI lineage: Eukaryota > Metazoa > Chordata > Aves > Gruiformes > Rallidae > Zapornia > Zapornia atra. Next base: position 24,766 of record VZTU01024732.1, on the reverse strand, counting down.
GGTTGGATTCATCTTTGTGGTTTAGGTGAGGTAACACTCATTTTGACCACATAAACCAGACCAGATCTATACATAGACACTATTCCATTTTAGCAGTATTTATATTTGTAAAAAATATCCCTATAGAACAAGTCTAGTGCCAAAAAGACCTTGAAGGGAGAGATACATAAATGAATCCCAGCATCCCTGTAAATACAGGAACAATATAATGCTTGTATCCAAAAACTGTACCAGGCTTACCGGGGGAAGGGAACAAGGGGTGGGTGGATGCAGGTTGGAGAAAGTTTAGAAACTGTAGCCAAGTATGTCCAGCCTCAGAGCCTACTGTATAAAAGAGAGGCTCTAGCTCTGCTTGATGTGAATGAAGACCACCAAAAGCACTCGTTTGGTGGAGATCCTACATCCTCATGCACAGCTCATTCCATTCATCCAGTCATGTCGGCAAACCCCACCCCATGTTGCCAGTGTGGACTAGCAGTGTGTCTGTTCTTGAAAGAATTCAAATGTCCTAAAAAAAGGTACAAAGTTTTAAAATTTAAACTTGTAACACTGGTCAAAAAAAGGTGAATGCATAACACCTTTTCCTGCCATTGCCCACACCAGCATTTAACACATGCTTCCAGAATAAAAATCTGGAATAAAAATTTTTACCTACTGCGTTACCTAGCATTCCCTGACAGAGAACTACAGGAGAAAAAAAGCTTGGTAATATTTGCTCCTATCTATTTTCTCTAAAGTTAATGCTACTTCTTTGTCTGTGAACTTGTGTGTGTGTGTGTGTGTGATGACAAACATGACCTTGCTGAAGCTTCTCCGTTAAAATGAATTCTCAGTAGAAAAATATCCCTGAAGTAGATTCTCTCTCTTAGGAGGGAATGCTCCGGCAGTCAACTTCAATTTGCCTTAAAGACAAAAAGGCATCTCTCTAGGGATAAAAATCAATCCCCAAACTGTCAGCAGCAACATACAAAGTTTAGAAATGTGCTTAATTCAGCACAAACAAATGCTTGTAAATTGTCAAGCCAATATGTGAGAAGTGACTCTTCCATTAAATAAAATCATGAGCTAAACGAAAAAACTAGAAAGGGGCCAAAGACACACAAGGCAGATACATTTTATCCACCTGATCTCTGTCAAGCATTCTAGTACAGAAGAAATAATAAGAACCCAAGCTTTACCTACAGTTTACTGATTATGCTTGATATTATTCTAATTGCTATTTATCTTTTAAAAGATTTTCACTACTGCTGTGTTCAAGTGTACACAGAAGCATACCTCCTCCATACAGCCTGGCAATGAGCAGCAGTTTGGGACTCCATCAACTCAGGCTTGCAATCTGAAGGTCATCCACACTCAGCAGGAATGAAACCAGTCCTCCAGCTTAGAGACATCATCACAAACTGCAACAGCTGCACAAACGACCCAAGCCAACACTAGCTACAGATGTGCAGTAGGCATCTCCTTTTCTTCTGCCCTCAAAGCCTGAGCAAGGTTAGAAACCGCAAGGGGAAGTTCTTGTCTTCTCTTCTCTGGCACCTTGTGGGACCTGTGGAAAATGCTAACACCTTTCTGCCTTCCTAAGGCGTCCCTGCCTCCACCCAGCAGCAGTCTGACATACTGGAAATCGCTTTCACACCCACCACAGCACAAAGATGAGGTACAGAGTCTGGCTGGACAGTGTGTGGGCACTTGTCCACCTGGCCATTCTGTCTGCAGTCACTCCTCCACCTCTGGAGAAAGGGATGGAATGGTTTGGTGGGTTTAGTTGAGGCCTATACCACACTCCTGGATACCACTGTTCAACACAGACAGGACAGAGACAGAACATACCAACAAAAGAAATAATATAGTAGGGACAACTCTTACAGTGATTTCTCCCCATCTCCCAAGATCATGAGAACTTAGACTTTTCCTCCTTCTGTAAATGTGTTTCCTACCCAAGTACATGAAGCCATGATGATCTACACTTGTAAGAAAGATGAAGTCTTGAAACATGTTCAAGATTTGAGTAGACCTCTACCCCAGATCTCCTTAATCTTCAGTGAAACAGCTTAAGCTTTCTGTAGCCCAGTTTCTGATCTCCACTTAGATTATAAATTGTTTCAAGCATGGACTTCATTGTGGAAGCCCCATCCCTGGAGGCATTTAAGGCCAGGCTAGATAGGGCTTTGGGCAACCTGGTCTAGTGAGGGTGTCCCTGCCTATGTCGGGGGGTTTGAACTAGATGATCTTTGAGGTCCCTTCCAACCCAAACCAGTCCGTGGTTCTATGATATAGGTTTTACACAATAACTAGTAAAAGCCTTTACGTTTTGTTCTCACCAGTGGCTGTAAACAGAAACTCCTGAGGCAAGAAAGTGCTATTTAGTGTAAAGAGGTGGGGGCTCTAGAAAAAAGTAGGCTGTATTTTATCTATAAAACCCCTTGCAAAACCAAAACAAATAAACCCAACCCACCCACTCCCCACCCCCCACTCCCCTCATGCAAGGATCTAACTAGATCACGTCTCAGTGATTTCAGCTGAGTTGCACCAAGACATCCCTATGTGTTACAAATGGAGGGATGTGTTCTACAGTACTGAAAAAATCCATAATAAAACAGTTAAAATGTGAAACGATAAAAACATTCGAAATACAAAGTAAATGAACAACGCAAGAAAAGGAAGGTTCCATAGAACAAAAAGACAAGTGGGGGGAACCATCAAAGCAACATCAGTGATAACTGGAGCACAAAACAGAGCTATCTGTGGGTTCTTTTCTGTAGAATGTAGGAAAAAAAAAATAGACCCAAGTTCCATGCTGGAGATCCACTGCAATAAAGACATGAGCATGTGTCACTACTATGCTTTTATACTATTTTCTGTGAGCACAGAAACACTGTGAATTGTGAACTTTTATGTAGATCAAGGAAAGAAGGAAAAAACAGTGCCAATGAGGAAAAACTGTAAGACAAAGTTGCCATCTCTTTCTACCATTACCTTCAGAGGAACAATATGGTCAGGTTTCCACACACTGACACAATGTGTCACGCAATTTCGCATACAAGTGCCAGAAAAAGAATGGCAATTGCTACTCTCTGAATTGCTTTATTATAAAGCTTTCTGTGGAGATTACCAAGGACTGGAAAGGGAGGGAAGAAAAACCCAATTTATCTTGAAAATCAAAAAGTCTAGGCTACTTGCAGCTGATAGTTCAGAATGGTCAGAAATCTTTTCATCACTACTTTACCAAATAAATTTTCTGATTCACAAGATCAAAGGCAAAGATTAGCTCAGGAATCCAGCCATCATTTATTTTGGCAGTATGCATATGCTAGTAGATTCTTTAGGTCCTCCCTAGGATTAACATGAGTTTCCAGAGATGGCATGGGTTTCATATGAAAATGAACCCAGGAAAGCAAACTGGAATGGCTGAACTTTCTTGCATTGAAAAAAAGACTGTATCTGTTACAGAAGAGAGGACTAATTAATAATATCCGGTATTGGAGATCTCTCTCATTAGCTGGTTCCCTCTTCCAGACAGGACACCGTCACCAGAGTGCTCACTGTAGCAGTTTGTAACATAAAAAAAAAAACCCCAAACTTCACAATTAACATATAATTTCTTCTATTAACTTAATCATATTACTAGTCATAACTGTAACTATTTTCATTGAATGTAAAAACAGGTTCACAATATATGTGTCACTGTTTTCATTGAGTCCAAAGGTGGCGACAGTGCAAGTTCAGGCTGATAGGCCAAATAAATAGGTTCAGGTCAGGATGGAAGGAATGGGGGTCTTGGGCATAAACTCCATACCACATACTGCCATTTTGGTTAAGTCAAGCAGGGCAGTGCATACTGCCTAGCGTGGTGGTTGTTGTCTGCATACACCTTCAAGCACTGTGTTATATTTTCAATCTTTTTTTTTGTATCTGAGCTACAACCTCTCTAATTTTGTGAGCATGGAGTCTGTCACCTATTCACGTATCAGGAGCTGCAGTCCTAAACACAGGGCTACTGGGGTTAAGCCAGCAGTTCTCAAGGATTTATCAGTGTTGAACAGTTTCTGGTTTAATACCTTTGGAGGAGAATTCTTGATTCTGTGAGCCAGGCTAAATCCATGCCCATGCCCTGAAGAACAGATGGCACAGGAGACTCTAGAGGGACCTCGTGATCAGGGTACAATGATCACAACTTGCAGGATCAGTGGGACCTGCAGGCATTTGATGGCAGCCTCAGAGGAACCTGCTGGCTTTTTTCTACCAGCAGCCAGAGATCTGCGCTGCCCTGCAATAACTGAATCCTCCCAGTGGCCTTCAAAGCTAGACTGGCAACCGCATTCAGCTGCTGGGAAACTATTTACAGCTCCAGGGCTGTAGTCTGGCCACTCCTAGGTTAAGCTACATTACCAAGGTACTGCCAGCAAAAGGACAACTGAAAGCATATGCTTGTCCTCTTCGCATCTTACATCACACGCTTTCACACTGTGCAGTCTGCTCATCAAGCGTGCTGGACCCTAACACGACAGGGAGGGCAATGGGGACCGCGACCCTAAAACCTTACCCTAAGGGCCTAGGAGGAAAATGGGCTGAAGATTTCCTGAGGGAAATCCTTGCCTGGGCTTACTAAGAGGTAACTAGAAGGCTGTTGTGCTTTCCCTGCCCACTGCATGAGAGCCAGACAGTGTCTGAACAATTACTGTTTGATTTGGGTTAAGAGTCAGACACCACCTGGGGCAACGTCCAGACTGCAGCGAGGGATACTATTTCCGGAAACACAAATGACAGGTGGGAATTTGCAAGTGGTAACGCTTTGTACATGTAGGGCACCACTGTGTTTCCATGCAAGGCATTAAAGCACAAGCCTGATACAGCGCTAGTTGTGTGATTATTTTTTGCACTGGGCCTCAGCAGCGTTGGGAGCAGAGCCTGTCCAGGCTCCCCAGGTTTTCACAACGGCTGATGGTGATCCCGTGCTCAGGGATGCAAACACTGCCTTACTTTCTGCACCATTACAGTTTTAGCCTGGCAGATGATGTGCATCACATCAGCTGACAAGCAAGCACAGAGGCACTGAAAGGGGGCTGCTGTATGCCTGGAAAAGGGTGTTACTTTCAGAACTCCATCATTTCAGTTACAGCTGCGATCCTGGTATCTTTTGTTATCTGATTTCAAGCAGGAAAAAACTGAGGCAGGTCACTGGTAACTCCAGTAATGCAAACCTACGGAGAGAAAAAAAGTATGCTCTGCTTTCTGTGGGCTCGCTTCATCTTTATCAGTAAAGCCAATACATAGGTGGGCAAGAGCTGCTCTCTGAAGACACCACATGTTCAGTGAAACAGACTAACCTCCATCAAATGAACCTATTTTTTCTGCTTAGCGGACACCCACAGACAACCAAACATTTGTCACTGCTGCTCTTATTCATTTGTGTGGTCAAGGGTAAATGGAGGTAAAGAAAATTTGCTTAACTCCCACTCTGGGCAATATTTTTTTTCACCTTGGGCTGCCTAGCTTAAAATACTAGGTAGGCACATTACTTGTTTCTTCATTTAGTGCTACTTGACTGACCTTATTCATGCTGAATGGGCTGATGGCTTCAAGTTCATGACATTATTTCCACCCTGCCTGAATGACTGAGAATTTGCAAACAGAACAACAAAATAAGAAATAAACTTCTTAAATGCAAGGCTTTTGGGAAGATAATAATAACCTGTAATAAACTTTCTGAAATTATTATGGTCTGGGAACAATTCCAAGTGTAGGAAGACAATGTGTTACTATGCTTTTATAAAGAACAGAACTTCACAAACCTACGCACAAACCCATATATTTTTAATATTAAAGCACCACTAATTTATACCCTTTTTGAGCCCAACAGGTGGAAACATTAGCAGATCAAAGGCACTTGTGCACTCTGGGGATGGATGTGAGAAAGTTTTGCCTTTAAGGAATACACGCTCTCTATCTTTCCCTTTTCCAGTGCAATCCCTCAACCGGAGTGGCTATTTGTCATCCGACACCTCAGAATGTCAGGTTAGTGCCCAGTGAGTGTTCTCTTCATGTTTATGTCTGAAGGAAAGCTGAAGTGATTTCGAGTTGAAAATGCCCTGGGGCATTACAAATGCCCTACAAATGCCCCGAGGAGCGCAGTTGGCTAGCCACAGCTCTGGTCTGGCATTGCAAGTTGCACAGCAAAATTCCACATATGACATTACAAGCACGCCCTAAACTCTGACCCAGAGGGACCATCTTTAAGGTTGAGAGAGCACTTCAGTCTCCGTTACCCTACAGACCTTTGGCTCTCTGCTGAGGCTGCTAGCCAGGGTGCCAATTAGTGCCAGCTGATTGCTCTTCTGATGTGCACACCTCGCTAGGAACCAGGCCGGAGCTACCAACTCATTTCATATAGGTCACTGGATGTTGACAACTTTGTAAGAGATTGACTAAGACCCAATTTGGATTAGCAATTTAGCGGGAAGGTCCTGCATCCCGGTGCCCTCCAACCTCTCTCGTGTATGTAATGTTAATATAGCAACTTCGAGGCTGCAAATTGACTGCAGTTTCAGAGAAGGGCGTTAGAAAACTTCAGAAGCAAGTACATTTACAAAGACTACCATAAAGTGTTATTGGGAAATTAAACTGTGCCTTGCCCCCTTAACCTTTTGCTATGTAGACTGCTTTTAAAGGACTTTGTTCGGGCCAGAGGCCGTAGCTTACACTTCTGTTGCTAAGTGAAATGAATCATGGAAGAAATTGGCTTAATTGGGGATTCCAATAAAATACTGGTTTTAGAACTGGGGAGTCAAAAACAATTTAACCAGTTCAAATTTTTTAACACACAAGCGGGAACTTTGCTTTTTGTTTTAGGATAAGAAAAAATACATAACTATAAAGCCACCTACACTGTACTGTAACAAACCCAGTTCTACAAAGCTGTAAGAAAAAGGAGTGGGAGAGTTATTTGAAAAGTACATATTACTTTAGGCCAATTACCAATTACTTTAGTTCAACATTCACTGCTGTTAGTACCATGAAGTGTATGTATTCTGTAGTACAACAATGTATATATTCTTTAAGCTACAATCACCAATTTTACCAGCTAAATTTCTGCCCAGTGTTGCTGTGGAACACAAATGGGATGCAGACAGCATGTGCAGTCTGGAGACATTAGGAAGGAGAACAACATCACGTCAGGCATCTCACACAGAGCTCTTGCATCTCAAACCGATGCCTTTCAAGAACTTCTCTGCCTTAGACAATTAGCCAAAGTTGCAATCATTTTTTTTAACCACAACATTAAATGACTACGACCACGGTGTACATGCAATTGCATTGGGTGTAAGGCGACATCATGGCCACATCCACAGCAAAGGAACTGTATTTATAGGTCATAACAGTTGCTAAAATAGTTTAATTTTCATATGCAATCAGGGCTGCTGTTATTGTAAGATGAAGGCGTTAAAAACTTTCTGTGTATCTAATCCAGCTCAGAGACATCTGTGCTCTGGAGGTATGTAAACACTCAGCAAAAATAGAAGGATATCTGCTCAGCAGTGTCAGCCACTTGACGTGCTCCATTTCCTTGACTCCTGCTCATCTCTGACAGATGATTGTAATGCAATAGCTCAAAGGAGATAGAAAGCAGGAGACCGAGACACCCCCGCAGGGCTCCACTGAGTTTCAAAGGTGCTAGCAGCAAGAAACACGGTAAATTAAAAAACTAGCCTGACAAGAAATGCAATCTTGAGGGCTAGATGTATATGATATATTGTATGAAGAGTTGAAATATAGTGGATCTCCTACTGGAGAACAGATGTACAGGAAAACTTTGGATCCAAGACTTGATTAAGCTAGTAAAAAAAAGTTTTCTATGGTACGGTCCACATGCAGAAGAGCATGAGAAAGCAGTTGGGGACTTCTGTGTTCCCCTTGTTCCCAGTACCCACACAGCCAAGGGAAAACAGGAGCCGCTCCCTGCTTGTACTGGGGCCAGGTTACAGGCAACTCAAAGGGATGCTTAAAAATTGCAATGTTATATTTGCTGTAACCCTGTCCATTTCAGCTTGACACGATCGCTGGGAGTTCTGGACTTTGCAAGTGGAGTTGAGTCTGCACTTTGTGGCACCTAATGTAACCACTCTGCTGGTATCTCATGCTGCCATCCCCAGCATTTTACATCGCCTTTCCCAGTTCAAATGCTTACAGTGAGGTATCAGCCAACAAAGAAGGAAAATTCAAAGGATTCCATTCATGTATATTGAAGACTGAGCTGAGAAGACCTGTTCCAATTTCCTTTATATAGAAAAAAGACACAGAAATTGTCATGCTGAATTGCCAACTTCAGGACCAGTCTTGACTTGCATGAATGGGAGAAGCCCATCTATGTTCTTGGCTATTTGTACTATACAAGGAAGACTTCACAATATCACAACCAAGAGGGGCCTCTTGCTACCAGATCACACTCTATGTATAATCCAGAGCTGTAGCTATTAAAAAACAAAGACAATGAGTACCTTCTGGTACCTAGGTGGGAAGAGACTACTTATTGAAAAAAATTTGTTGTAAGAGGAAGCAAGACAAATCCTTACTAGAGGAATGACATTTTTAAAGCAAAAAGAATAAATGTTAATTAAAACTGCCTGTTTATGGACATGGCAGACAAACCCTGAAAGTCTTTCATTCAACTCTGATCATCTTTTTAAAATCTGTGTTAAAGCCCAACAAAAGTGATGAGTTTGAGACAGCTTTATTTAGTGTGGCACCATGGCCTTTGCTAGGTCATGGGGTCAGAGAATATCAGTCACCAGGGCTGCCTTTTCTGATGGCTTTAATCTTTGAAACCTTCCACTGAAACTGTGTGACCTATCGTTAGCAAAACACATGAAAAACGGCCGAAGTGCGTATTTGGTTGCACCTCACATCATAAATTACCAACAGGACTATTCTGACCAATGAGTTTTCACTGAAATTAACAAAGAATAAAAGAAAGGGGAAGCAGCATTCCCACTGTCACCGCTGCCTATCACCAGACATCACCATGATGAGCCGATGCTCCCGGTCACCCAGGCAGGCCTCCACCCCCTGGAGCAGTCGCTCACCTCTACCAGACCAGCCATCACTGCTGCATGCATAAGTGGCACGTTAGTCTGTCATGTATGGATCTGCTGGCCAGAGGGGCAGGCTGTCCATCCACCAATGGGATGTAGCCATCCTCCTATCTCTTTGAAGTCACCTCCTTGGAGCTCACCAAACGCTTTGTTGGTAGAGCACCATTGCTAAAACCTGACTGCCTAACGGGCTGGGAGGCATAAGATGGCAGTGACCCTCTGTGCTTAAGCCCGCAAGAAAACAAGGGATTTCAGGAAGAAAAGACCACAGACACCTGGGATCAGAAACACCATGACAGGGCATGGCATGCAGGGCACGATGCGGGTACAGGAATTAGGTGCCTGCAGCAGTGTGGGCTTCCCTGCCAGCAGCACCAGTGGAGGGCACAGCCCAGGAATGTGCCTCCATTGCCCCAGGGTTCAAGCAGAGCTCCATGATCCCCTCCTGCCTCACTACCTCTCACAGCACGACCTCAACAGTACCAAATTCCAGTTTAACATTTTCTTTCACAAAAAGTTTCACTTGATTTGAGTTAAGGTTATTCGAATACCTTTGCTCATAAAAACGGATATATCAAAAAAGACATTATTAAAGACATATTCATCCTCAAGCCAACACACTGAAATCAAACCAAACATAAAAGACCAGGAAAACACACTGTAACTCACTCAATAGTGTAACAAAATGCTATCACTGCAGAAAAACACAAAAGTAATAAAAGTAAGTTTGACCTTAGCAGCTTTCAAAGTGTTAGGTACTGATAGAAATTTTCTAACCTGATTTAAGAAATCTATTCTGCTCTGCAACCTCCTCTTTTCTCCCCCTGTGATATGAAATTTTGAAAGCCTCCAGCATTTTTTCTAATTTCAAGATGAAGTTCAAGAAATGAATCTATCATTTGTTGAAAAATTACCTTAAATAATTACGATACTTTAATAATCTCCACAGCTGCTACCATCCTTTTACCCCTCTTGGGATGGTTTCCCGACATGGGAGTGAATTAGGAGCTACACATCTTTGTAAACACAATTTGAGCAGCGAATTAGAGTATGATTCCTAAATCACTTGAGAATATAAATTAAGCTTTTTGGTCAGTTGGTCTCCTAACATTTTTATTTCTCTCCCTGACTCTATTTAGATTGAAGGTATATGCCAGTTAATTTTCATAGGAAAAGACAGAATCTGTAACACAGACTCCAGAAAACATTTAAAAAATAGTATTTCTGAGGTTTTCTTTCTTTCACAGTCCTGTTATAATGATGTGGGGAGAAAATAGTTGAATAATGAAAGAAGAAAGGGTGCTACAGATAAAAATCACATTCTGTGTCCTGCAAGTATATTCCAGGCCAAATTACAAAGTCAAAAATAGACCTATCTTGCTTCCTAACACACATAAATGGGGTGAATTATTCTGCTACAACCTTTTTCTCTGGGTTATTTTGCTGGATTTGGATGTTTAAACATCTTACAAGCAGGAAAACAAGTTGCAGAGGCAAGGTGGCAGCTGAGTTCACTGGCTGATCTAAAGGAAGTTTTGTAGCTTATCACACCCACACAACACCAGCTGCAAATCTTTCAGTGGCTTTTCTCAATAGTTTAAGAGAGCATTTGCTTAACTGCAAGCTCAAGAAATTCTGTGCACAAGTTGCACAGAAAGGCAAAAGGGCAAAGGTGGAGTAGCTATCCACATGCCAGCACTGTGTACTTGCTGTTGAGCCTGGTACTTCTGGTAGAATACAGCTCATCACCCCATCTGGCTTTGTAGAGCATGTGCACCAAGCCTGACACTTCCTAAGTATCAGGAGGCAAACTCACCCAACATAGGGTGGTCAGGCACTGGAACAGGTTCCCTAGGGAAGTGGTCACAGCACCCAGCTTGGCTGAGCTCAAGAAGCGTCTGGACGATGCACTCAGTCACATGCTCTGACTGGGCTGGTCCTGTGTGGAGCCAGGAGTTGGACTCGGTGATCCTGATGGGTCCCTTCCAACTCAGGATAGTCCGTGATTCTATGATGTGCCATAACATCATTTTGTTTGCATGCAGTGAAATGCAGAAATAAGGGACAGAAACACAGGAACTCCATTCTTCTTCAAAAGAAAGGGGAGATGCTAAGCAGTCATATAAACCTCCAACCAGAGCAAACGGACCCATTCCTGCATGCATGCTTGCTCTCAAACCAGCAAGTTCCTTGAACCTTGCGAGAGGAAGAGCATTTCACTTTTATACAATTTGCTGAAGGAACTAAACAGAAGAAGAAAAAAACCCCAGAATTAAGCCATATTTTAGGGCCTTACCTGGAGCAGTACAACAAAACCTGCCAGCTGCTATTACTAGGGTACTTGGATTGTTTCCTTTTTCTTTACACACACATGTTCAGCAGTATCGGTCAGGTTACAGAATCTAGTACATGTGGGTTCACAAACTGCAGAATTAATGTGCAATCTAAACTCAGCCTAAATGCACGCCTAGGTTTGATTAATAAATAGTTTACAGTCTTTCAATACATAGCACTAATGCTGCCTTATTTAATGCACAAGATAGATAAACAATGCTCATTTTAAGAGCAGCTAGCTGGCTCTGCAGTATCTTCTTTTATCATATTGCTCATACTGTAATCCTTTATAGCTGGCCTGATTTCCAATAAGTGGTTCAAAACCTGCTCTGAAGAGAAATTTATTTACTTTGTCCAGGCATGTTTGGTGCTCATGATCAGAGGATACAAGTGATTCAGACATATTATTTTTACTGCAGCCTTGAAAAAGTCTGCATCTGTCTTCTACAGATGACAAAAGATGTGCACTGAGATTATAGTCAGAGATATACAGGTACACAAAATCTGAGACATGTGGCACATGAGCTGGAATTGTAGATAGCACTATTCATTATTCTGTAGACTCAAAGCACAACTCTCCTGTGACTTCAGGAGTAGATGTGGGTGTTCAACAGTTCTGTTTAATCAGAGTGTAGGATCTCACAGTCAGCACGCAGAAGCTGGGGAATACACGCATGATATGAAACATTTACTGACTTGACTAAACATCGGTGGCAGCGACAACACTACAGTCCTTTTCTTTCAGAGTCTTATCTAACTTCTCACCTAAATATTTCCTTTCCTGTAGTTTTTGATTTATCTACTGCGTGCCATCCAACTGCAAGAAACGAACAGCCCTGTCCACTGCAGAAGCCTATGTATCTCTGGGCAGGCCTAACTTGTAGTCTGGATAGGGCAGAAATCCCATGGGAAGCGAGGACACGGGGAGAGAGGAAGAGGCAGAACATGATCACATAGCTAAAGGCTGGTTATTTTAATGCACAAGAACAAATGAGCTATATTAAACAACCTTAAGTCTGCCATTTTATAACTTTTGAGTATTTCACTTTGCTACCTTAAAAGTACTCTTTCTACATTTTTTTTAATGTTATTTCCATATGAAATCCTGTGTGCTATATGTCAAGAGAACTTGCTTATGCTACAATAAAGAGCTAAAAGAATTATGTTTCCATATATAACCTTTTAAACTTTATGCTTTGGTTTTTATTTATGGCATTGGTATTTTGGGGGGTTATCTCTGGGGGATGTTTGCTGGGTTTTATTTAAAGTACGGAACTCATTTCATGTGCGTGCCTTTCATGGAAACCTCTACATGCTAAATATTCACTCATTTAATTAAGAATGCCTTTTCAATTCTATTTATTGAAGAATAAAACTGAAGCCTCATTTAAGCACTGAGATTTAAAAAGACAGGACGAGAAACAAAAGCCAGCTGAACACCTGAACAGCTAAGGTGCAACCATCCACAGCAGGACTCCCATGCTGCGGGGCAGGCTGCAAACGGGCCATTGAAAGTATCACATACATAAGCCCAGGGAAACCCATCCGAATTCCTACAGCGCGTTTCTCTTACTGACATTTGCGTTTTGCATTTCTGCCTGTGAACTGGCTGACATTTCTTTCCCATTCAGACGGTGGAACGTATCCCGGCTCTCCCCAGGCCAGAGCTGCGGTTTATACGCCGCAGGCGATGCGGGTAATGCCTGACAAGCCACCTCCTTCCTCTTCGGGAGCGGGGCTGGGGTCTGTGTCGGGGAGGAGGATGCCCGGTCCCGGCCACGCTGCTTTCCAACGCCGGACCAGGAGCATCCTCTAGCGGCCACCGCCTCGGGAAGTGCCTACGTCCCCCAGAAATGAGAATCTTCTGGAAGACCGAGAGGAATCAGCGACTGAGGGAAACGGGCAGAAGCCAAATGGACACTCGCGAGACAAAGGGCACTTTTCCCGGACCTCATTTACGCCCTCGTGTTAGGCTAGATGGGAGACAGTTCACTTCTGGGCCCTGAGTAGCACAGAGAACCCTTTCCCTCTCTGCTCTGGAAAACCCTCATCATCAGGGAACCAGCTCAGCAGTGCTTTGGCCTGTAAGAAAAGAACAATGAAAGGGAGGGGGGGAACCCCAGCAAAAACCCAACAAAAAACCCCACAGCCCTTCCCCCCCCAAAAAAAAACCAACCCCAAGAAAAGCTCCAAATCAAACTGAATCAAAACACTTCACAAATCCAACCAGTTTTAAAGTCCTGTAATAATGAAGGTATCTGCTGAAAGAGAGGTGTGAACTGGGTACAAAACTGTGTAGAGTGTGTTACATTTCCATTAATTTCGTAGCCTCTTCACTTAAATAAGTCACATTAGATTCTAATCAGCATATGGTGCAACATAAGGGCCAAGGAAAGAATAAAAAAAGCAATCACATGTGCTTACCATTTCCCCAGCCCGTAAAACAACCTCATTGTGGTTAAAAAAAAAAATTACCCAGTAAGAATTCCCTAATTCAACTATTAGGGAACTTTAGGGATTTTGGCACAGATGTGGACTGAAGTTTGGTATACTGTTGTTATGATCTAGGATTAAAGCAAGTAAAAGGCCCGTGGTGGGTACACACTGGCTGAAAACAAAAAGTAGTTTGTTAGGGCATAAATCTGACAGCAAGGTCAAGCAACTAGAAGGCAAAGCACAGGTGACTCATAACTGACAGGCCATAAGGATTGCATCCGAGATCAGAGATGGCCCCCTCAAGAGTTGCAGGATGAGGAACACAACCAAGAGCACAGTGGGGTTTGGTAGCAACGCGGGCCCTCACGAGGCTCCCAGCCTCACAACTGCACTCTCTTTCTTTGCCTTTGATCAGCTGCTTTCTCTCAGGCAACGTTTGCCCTCCAAACACATCAAAACCCGGCGCATTCACCTGTACTACTGCTCTCAATATTCTAATGCGTTCCGGCCATGCCTGGGTGAGGAAAATAGATAGTGTACTTTGACAGGTATGACAGCAACATGGACAAGCACAGACTTTTTCCAGGCAAAGCTTAAAATTAGGCATGTCCTCATGGGTAATATTTTGCAATAAAATTTTCTTATTTACCTTGGGTTTCTACTGGTGATCATTTGAGTGAAACTGTGCCATGTTTTAAAGCAGACTGCATTTGTCTGTCTTCTCCTGAAAGGAAAGTATGACTCAGTTTTCCTCCATGTCTGACTGGATGCAGTCAGCGACGGGGAGAGCGCGATGCCAGGAGCAGTGACTAAGCCTCCATGTGTCTGTGGGTTAGCCCTGACCTGGGTACCGTGAGAGGTGCATATGCAACCTGCACTCCAGCAGCCTCATCCCAACTCTGCTGCCCAAGGGTGCTGCCCTAATATGCCCCATCACCGAAGGGAAGTCGATAAAGACATTTAAGTGTTCCTAATGTTCGCTAGACCCAGGAGACTCAGCCCAAGCACAACGTGGTGAGGGCGGTGTGTCTGAGACACTGCCATAGATGGAGCAAACAAAAAAATTCACAGGAAAATAAACAAAATGGCTTCTGGCAGTGACAACTATCCTTTGGGTACTCAACCCGTGCTCCTACCAAGGAATCCCGGTGACCAGCTTTTCAACATATGGCACAGGCCATGTGCATTGCTGAAGTAGCCTGACAAACCATCTTCTGTATTTCAGTGCAGTGGAAACCAAGAGACCATTCAGGTAAAGCCACAGCATGGCAGGGGACCAAATCTACATTCTTAAGTTCCAATCAGACTTCAGATTGAAGTCAGGTCACGGCACAGATATTTTGCAGCTGGCAAATCTGGTAGTCTGTTCTGGTTTTTTTCATGCTTTTGTAAAAAAAGGCTGTGTGATAAAGCATCACCCTGCTTCCTCTCTTACTTTCACTGACCTGGAATCTGGCTGGGACAAGGTAAATTTAGGTCTGATTAAAACCAGTTTACAGGCAGGTGATAAGGTGATTCAAAATCCTTCTGTGGCTGTCTATGACACTTAACAATAAGCTAATTCTGAGGACTTCTGGAAGTCACATTTGGAGACCAAATTATAATGTTTGATCCAGCAGAATAACAGGGACCAAAGTGACATGCAGATGTCCTTAGAGAAATCAGTGTACAATTAGGAAAATAAACTTATTTTGGCTCTGCTGTGCTTTATAGGTCAAACACCTAAAGAAACCCATAATCTCTTATGAAACATGCAGCTGCTATAAATGTACCGAGGTAATCACCAAGCAAAAGTTGCAAACCTTTAACTCATTTCATCTGTAGTATAAATGTGAATGCTGAAGTTTTAATAGATAATGATTTTGTAGCACTTCTTAATGAGGTGACTATCCCAAAACTTTTTGTTTTCTCTTGCTTTGATTTAAAAAAAAAAAATCTTTTAAATTATCCAGATTTCATTCAGATTATGCATTTAGGTAGCAATAGCTATAAACCACCTACACAAAAAAACACAGTCATTTTAGTTTTCATTATGCTCTCCTATGTTGCAAAGTTACACACAACTGTTCTGAAGCTCTCTAGTTGGTTTAAAGGTTTGTGACATGAGAAAAGCAAAATTAGGAAGAATTCAAGATTTTATTAGGCAAAAATAAGAGCTGAGGACAGTTCAGCACTGCTTGCGATCTCCTGTTTGTTACTTTGGCTTCCAGAACAGAAAACAGAACAATTACGAGCTGGTTAAAAGCAAGGAAGCAAAGGATAGGAAATCAGTGTTTGGTTCTGACAATAAGGGAAGTCTACCAGAGCAATCCTATGCCAGGCCTTGTTTTGTGCATGATACGGGTTTTTTTATAGGAAATAATAACAGCAGAAGGAATAGTGAAAGGACGCTGTTACAAAGACAAAATTGTGTGGCCAAAAGGGTAGGGAGAGTTATAGAACATCTTGTCACATCAAATCATCAGCATGTAAAATAGCAAGTGAAATTCATTCTCAATAAATGTAAAGTAGCACGTGCTTGGGAAAAATTGACTCAAATATCCATACATATTTATGGATATATATCTGTACATAACTGTATACATAACCCGTGTACTTAATTATACATACACACACTCAATGAGGCAATCTGAATTGGCTGTTACAATTTAGGATGGTTATTGTCTGAAGCCCTATCAGAATACCAGTTTTATTTTCAGTAGGAGTCAGAAAAGACAAATAGAATATTAGAAACTTAATAGAAAAAGTAGATAACACAGGATATAAAGCCATTGTGGTAAAGATTAAGTCCAGGCATAATTCTGGCAACCTTGCCAAAACCAGAAGTACCAGAACTCCACAAGAAACAAGGGAAGAGGATGACCTATGGTGTAAGAACATTGCTGTAGCAGGATAAAATAGAATCACTAATAGGATGGAGAATGTGAGGGGTAATGATTATTCGGCTCTTCCCCATTAGGAAGCCTCAAATACAATTATCAGGCAGCATCATTCAGGCATGCAAGAGAAATGTATTTCCACACAGTTCATATCTAGATCCTGGATGTCACTGCCACAGAGCAAAGAAGGCTTCATTAAGTGTAAATTAAAAAAAAAAAAATTGAAAATATAAGCAGGAAGGTAAATCACAGCCTCTTAACACAAGATACGGATAAAACCTCTGCAGTAGGGCAGTCAACTGCTTGAACAGCTAAAGGATGAGAGGACACAGTGAGGAAGCATCATCATGATTTGACCTGTTCTTCACGTTTTCCCACATTTTCCATTCTTTAGCTTTGGAAAGTTTTGTTTCCCCTACCATCTCCATGTCTGCTTATGTCTGAAGCCTACCAACTACTTTACCTATCATGAATGCCTCATGCTTACCGCTGTAATCTGCAAAAGTTCACAGCATCATTTTTAACCTGCCAACTGCTACAAAATTCAGGGATACGCTTCCACAGCATCCCAGAGCAACCCAAGAAGAAAAGTGTTTGTATTTACTCCTTTCTAAAATCCTTACTAACTTTCACCAGGAAGATCTTAAATTTTCTCATTTTCTTTATATCTCACTGTGAAATTCTGAACTAGTTTTAGAAATGGAAACATGATAAAAGCACAACTTAGTCATACGTAGTCCTATGATCATCCTATATGCATAGCAATGAAATGAAGCATTCAATAGCCCTTGATAACCACTGCTTTCTCTTGTTTACATTTGTGTGCTGAAAAATATATTTAGAGACTGATTCTTAACTCTATTACTACTACTGATACCACATCCAATTATTCCTTCCGTATAAATAGACCAAAGAGAATTAAGTTAAAATGAAGAGAAAAATACATAATAAACTATATTGTAACTTGTCAGCTTTCAATTTTGGTTCACAATACTTTTGTAACTTTGAAAAAATGTATTTATAACCTCAAAAGGCAAATATCCACTGTTAACTTTGTCAGTTTGAAACTCTGCACCAGCCTACAGTCCCCAACACACTCTTTGAAGCCAGATGAAAAAAGAGGGGGCACAGAAAAGGAAGCAGGAGGGAGGACAGAAAGCATTTGGAAACTTTGAGACTTAAGTGCTAAATGGTTATGTGTCAAATTCAGACCACTCTGCAACTCAGCAAACAGAGAAGAAAAGACTGAAAATTGTGTTGTTTAAAATTCTGGGGCAGGGGGGAGGAAGGGATAGGGGGCACAATTATATTCCACCACATTTAAACAAAGGTTGTACGAGTATATGGAAGAAAGGTAGAGTTGCTGGCCATAAATTAGTTTAAACCACATAGTCCTGTTTCAGTAGCAACCAGTGACTTCCTTTTATTTTAAGGATGGGTGCTCAGAAGCTTGGTCTTTCTCAAGCCTGCTAGACAGACCCATCAGTCAGGCAGGCTAGGCTGTCTTTGCCTTGCAGGGACAGGCTCCAGGGTAAATTCTGAGCTACTTGGACTCGCATCACCACTGTGCCAGGCATGACGTGCCACTGCCAAAATAAATATGCTCCTACCCAGGAAAGTTTACAGATGGTCAGCCACGGTTTTGGACTATCTTTCAAAAAGTTAAAACTGCTTTAAATTCAAGTCCATGTTTCTGCAACTTTGCCAGCTAACCAGAGCAGAGCTAAGCACTATTCATTAGAGTTCTTGCAAGCTCCACACAGATTAAGAAATCATATAACCTTAAAAAGGATTCCTAACTGAACTCTACACAGCCTTCGCTAGAGTGGAGTTTAAACCTCCATCGCTGAGGTTTGTAACTGCTACCAGAACATTACAGAGCAGCAGAGGAGCATCACCACCATAACCAGCAGCTCAAGAAAAACAAAAAACCCATAAAACTATAGCTCACAGCTATACACAGAAAGACTAATTCGTTACTCCATTGCCTACAAAGGATGTCTTAGACATGACTACAATCCGGTATTAAACCAAACATGGACAATGATCACTGAAATACTGTTGTTTCTTTTTGTTCACATTAACGTGTTGTGAACATAATAGTCCCCTGAAAAAAACCCTGACACCTTTTCATGGGCAGGGATCAAATACCTTCAAAATGTTACCATCCAAGTGTAAAAATACAGATACCCTAAATTAACTTTTAGGGTTTTAATGTCTTCCCACCCCCCGCCACCCCCAACCACTGGGTATACGATTCTATTATCTACTTTCTCAAAGTTTGACAAAGCCTGGACAAATTCACCCTTTTAATAGAAGGATGCTTAATAGCACTGTGCTTTGTAATAGACTTGCTAATGATTTTTTGCTGCCAGGAAAATTTAAAGCATAACTGTACAGTAAGGAGTGGAATATTCATGGAGGAGAACAGGTGCTTGAGCTCCTACTGACCACGTTCAGCCAACAGGCTGTCATGTTTTACTGCTGCCTAGCAAATATTAGCCACAGTTCACTTTCTACCTTCTCTGACATCGAAAATTTTATCCCATATTCTGCAACTACAACAACAACAAAATAATCTGTATAGTAAATCACTCAGGAAACAGTCACTATTATGCATACTAACAGCAAACTAATTCAGCCTTTTCGTGACTAGACATTACGCTGAAGTTTTTGTGGTTCCATCTCACGTGCCATCGGCTTCAGTTCTTCACACCAGAAGAAACGTTCCCAGATGCATGAGTATTTCATTGACTTAGTAAGTGGTTTACAGATTATTCAAGACTGCAGAAGTGTGCCATTTGTTAGGCACTGTGGTTAGAAATTTTGTTAAACAGCAAGGAAGTTTAGATGGACCAGATCATCTGTATGTTGTCCTAGCTAGGGAGCCTGCTTTGGCAGGGGGGTTGGACCCGATGATCTCTTGAGGTCCCTTCCAACCCCTAAGATTCTATGATCTTCAACACAGGGTGATGTTCCGTCACAAGCCTTTCACAGTAGAGAACATTACATATTCATCTTTGTATAATTACTTCAATCAGGAATAAGATAGGGCTTACAAGCTTTTGTTTTGGTTTCTTTGGTGGTTTTGGTATTTTTTCTTACATATAACATATAAATTATGAACTGGGCTCAAATGAAAAACTTCTACAAATTATTCTGTTTAAAGAAACAATTAGTAAAATACTTTAATAAAAGACATGCTAAAATATTTGGGAAATGGAAACATTCTTCAGAAGCCTAAAAGTTAATTGCATGTTTTCAGAACATAATGTGTTCTGGATCATTATGATATAATGTATAACATATATTATATTTTATATATATATAAACTATAACATAATGTATCCATCATGTATACAGTGTAATTTTACTAATTTGGCAAATCTACACAAACTTTCTATCATGTAATTTTCTACTCAGAAGAATAATTTTATGAATTGGTTAGAGATTGTACTACATATACCTGACATGTTTATGTAGGTGTAACAAAATCCATACTGATAGTACACCTGAAGGAAAAGTCTGAGCAGGTAAAAGTCCAAACTCTACAGTTTTAGTTCAGGTTGAACTACGCCAGTCATACCTGGCAAATCTCATATCCTTGATGCCAGGAGAGCAATATGCCTCTTAAACTGATTAAAATAAAGCTAGTTAGTTATTTTAAGTTTATTCGCATTGCAAGGGAACAGAGAGTCAAGTTAGATTTGCTTTTATTAAGAAACTAGTGACAAAAAAGGAAACTGCCTTACCTTATTGAGAAACATATTTTTGTCTTAAAATGGAGAAAATATGAATTAAAAATATAACAATAATATTAAAATACATTAAAACTATTTTTCATTTCAGAGCAAGTGCTTTAAATAGAAAAAATATATTTTAACACACAACTATATTAGTGCTAAATGAGGCTGCATTTCATGATGTTAATTGAAATTTCCGAACTGTAAAGCATTGGACAACGACATTACCTGTATGAGAACTAATGTCATTGTATTTGTGAGGTCTGACAAAAACAGACAAACAGAAGAACTATTGCATTTCTCACATTTGCATGCCATGGACATCTGTGTCCATTTAGCCATGGACATCTGTGTCTCCAAAGTATGTCTGCAAAAAGCATATGTAAAAGAGGTGGAATAACACCCTCTAGATGCTCTCATCAGGGATATTATCTTTGTGGCTGTTTACAATTCATAAGATGCAGAGGTGTCAGCAGAAGCCTAGCAAAGCATATTTATGAGTTTGAAGGGTATGTGTTTAAGGGCTTTTCAAAGCATCAATAACATCCTCTCAAATTCAGGTTCCACGCTATTTTGCTAAAAGTCAATGAGACCAGATCTCCAAAACTATTTTTTTAATACAAGATATACAATTATTAGGTGTTTTGAAATTATTGACTTGGACTACCAGTTCTTTGGATGCTACTTAGACAGGTGCTTTGAGACACAAATAGGATGCCTGAACTCTCAAAACAGATTTCGGTTTGTGAGATGCGGAGTGGAGAAAGAAAAATTATTATCTACTCCCACTGCCAGATTTGTCCATGCTATCTGAGGGAACAGATACTACAGTTGAAAGAGAGCGTGCACCTTACTACTTCAGGTACATAGGTTTAACTCACTGCTAGCTGCTGCAACTTGCTGAAAACTTTTCAGTAATTAAAGACTTACAAACTACAGGTCCACTCATTATTCAAGTTCCAAGGCCTGACGCTTGCCCCTTCCACCCAGCTTTTCTTTGACTGCACTGCATAAACTGATCGGTGATCTTCCTCCCACTCACTGACATCAGGACCTGGGTGCAATTATTGGCCATTTGACTTTTGCCGCGGGTGCTACAGATTCTTGGGTGATCCAACTGATAATCAATATGAATTTTTTCACACATACACCACTTGTCTTGTCAAAAGGAAACTTCATTAAAGAACAACTTACTGAACACTTTTCAGTTCAGTTTTTACCGAACACTTCCCATTCAATAAAGAAATAAACAGCACCTTTGATGCAGGGATGTTAGATGTGCTGTTGCTGAATTAACTTATCAAGTTTTGCTCAGGCTGTCTCCTGCCCCGTCATTTGGATTACAGCACAGCGCTTAATAGCAGGATACAGCTGAATTCCCTGCTCCAAAAGCTGGCAGCAGTCTGGAGAAGAACCAGTTTGTAATTGATTATGACAACAGAATTATCCAGAAGTTCAGAGTTAAGTATTTACTGTGCTGATCATTTAAAAGGTAAGCGGGGATCATTTAATGGAATTTGAAGCATGACATGGCTCAGGAGATTATTAGTTTACAATCTACATTTTCATTGCTAGAATTGCATTTTAACATAGTATTCCACAGAAGTAATGGTGTGGAAAAACACTGCAAGACTGTAAGTTGCACATGCACAAGGTACCTGTTTTTACCCTGTACCGGTATTATGTAACCTAAACAAAATGTAAGGTATTGCCTTCCAAAACAAACCAGGGATTAAAACCTGTGAAGCAATATACATACTGAGACATTCAATAATTAAAAAAGGAGGACAGTTCACATAAATTCAAGTTTTAAAAAAGCAGCTAAAAATAAGAAAAACCAGGCAAGGGCAATGGAAACAGACTGTGCCTGCTTTCAACCAAATGCTATGCACAGTATTTCCCTTGCAAGAGAAAAGTTAACCCAGTTGTGAAACTATCTCAGTAGTATTTCCATCCTTAGGCAACATTTTACAGCCATTGCTCATGCCGTGCTTCTGGCAGGCAAACCTCATTTTTAAATAACACAGGAGGAATGCAGAGTCAGAGTTCACCCAGGAAGAGGAGCACAAGGCTCAGGCTCTAGTACACAGGTCAGTTGGAACCAGCAGTCATACGTTTTCTCTGTAATCTCTGCCTATTAGAGAGAGCACCGTGGTTTACAAGAAAGACAGAGCGGCTGTCTGTCTGGTATGACAGGTAGGTATATAACAGCTCTCAAAATCAGGCACTCTCAAGCAATATACTAATTTAGCCTAGCCCAGCATACCAGAGACTCAGACAGGAAGAATCTGTTTATAATTGTGATCTTTCTGCTGACAACTGCCATCTTGCCGAAAATGTAGCATCAGGTATTCCTGCGTCATGAAGCTGTAGGCAAAAAAAAGTGAATAGCAAAATAATGGTTCATCTTTTGCAAAAAACAATAATGAAGGAACCCAGTTTTTTAGGTTAAAGCCCAGTTACTAACTCAGTTCTGAAATATTTTTAAAAGTAGGCGGCGTGTATTATGCTTAGTCTTTAACGGTTGCATCCAAAGCCTTTCACCGAAGACAGCTCCTACTGAAAAGGGATCTTGGAATCCTTTCTTGCAAGTCTTCTGGATAACATTTGGCTTTCTACAAAGTTGTTTTTTGTTTGGTTTTTTTTTTTTCTTTTAGTCAGTTATTCTAGTTTTATTCCTGAAGCAGCCATAATGAATGAAAAGATAAGCAGCACCCAAAAAGTGACTGTGGCAGTTTATCGGGAGAAATCGTCATCAACTTCTTCAGCAGAACAAAGTCACTAGGGACAGGCATACTTTTTTTTTTTCTTCTTTTAGCTAAAAGCAGGAGGACTGGATCACACTGGAGTCTGAAAGAGAAGCTCCTCATTTAATGTCTGTTACTCGAGTGTGGTAAAACTTAAAGGATCGGACACCGAATTTCAACTTCTGTTGCTTTTTATCAACTCTCCACTGAATTCCTTGATTCCCACATTACTCCACTCTCTCCCCCAAGATCATCCATATTTGCGTTATAGAAATTTAAATGAAACATTAGATATCCTTTAAAGTCAATGAGAATTGACCAACAGGATGAGTGCGTACAAACCGATTTCAGTTACCACCAAATTCTGACCGATTCATGGCTGACCTCAAAGGAAGACGAACCTTCTCTGCATTTGTAAGTGAAACACCAATTTGTATGTATGTGTGGGCAGAAAGGTGACACTTTCAACTGGTCTTTGCCTTCAGAAGAGAAAGCCTACCTAGCACTCAAAATCAGACTGCTGTGCAAGGCCCTGCCACATTTCACCTGTGAAATTGTCTGAAAACAGTGTTAGGCTTCTCATGGTTCTGGCATCTGAATAATGGGCTGTATCTCTTAGAAAGCAGAAGAAACATTAAGAACTCTGTCAAACCAATATCTGCCTTATTGCCCGTGAAGAAATGCAGCCCATAAAGTTTCAGGAGCAAAACACATGTAACTCTTAACTTAGTAAAACTAAAAATTAGATGAGAAGAAAAAATGACACACTTGTTTTCTTTCTGTCATTTCTATGGCACACTAAACCTGACATATTTCCACTGAGGGTCTCCAAGGCAGAATTTACTCAATTTTTAAAAGTGAAAAGCAGTTGGTTGTTGTTGTTGTCTGTTTTTTTTTAAATCAGATGCACTGAGGTAGCATAAAAATGGAAGCTTCCAGATTTGCTAGTTGTTTCTCAGAAGTGATGCTTCAAGTGTCTGTGGCAGTTGCCATGGGTAAACTCCTGGCCTCATTAAAGTTTTCACAAAGCTTTCCACAATGGATTGCTGGTCTCAGCGCGTTGTATGAGTACTGCTAAAATAAAATGTTTCAAAGTACAAACTCATGGCTGCTTTCCACAATCCCTACTCAATATTAATAGCACACTCTCTTCTTTCCTACCTCACACTTTAACTTCAAATGCATTCAAAAATAACGAAGTAAACAAACATGTGCACCATAAGAAATGCCCAACTGGAAAGGTTTTCCTCAGGTTTTTTGTTTATCACCTATTTCTTTCTTTATCTCAGCATTGCCATTCCTACTTCAATGTGAATAAGTGGGTATTAAAATGAGTGACACTACCCATGACCCAAACTATTGAAAGCAAGTAATGATGGGCAGCTGAGCCCCATGTTGAAAAGCCGTTGTCAACCCCCCCTGCTTCTCCTCCCTCACTTTTTCCCAACCTTTTGGCCAGATCTAATTTAAATGTGAATACCTTAAGTAATTGCCAATATTTGTAAAGTCAGTATATGCAACTGCATTAAAGACAACAG
>VZTU01024731.1:14562-24704 GCA_013400835.1 Zapornia atra | reverse complement strand
GACCCCCCCCGAGGTGACCGGGACAACCACCCCCGCCGGTACTTGCCCGGGCTGCAGGGTGTGTATGTGGGGGGTGACGATCCTTAATTTCCATCGTCGTCGCGGCGAGAGCCCGGGCCCGCGGCAAGGCAGGTGCAGGGGAGGGTGCAAACGTCACCCCCGGCGGAGCCGCCCCTCACCGCGCCGTCGGGCACCTCGCTGGGGAGCGGCGGGCGTCCCTTACCCCCGGCCTCGGCTGTTGGGGAGCGGGGCNCTGGGACACGGAGGGAGGGAGAGTTGCTTTACTTGCTACCGGCGTGGAGCAGCCGGGACGCAGTGTGATTTGAATTGTTTCGTAATTTTAATATTAAAGCGCTCAACCGAGTATATAACCAAACCTCTCCCGGTCGCAACAAGCCGCCCGAAAAGCCGAGCAGGGAAGTTTTGGTCCCGAAGTTGGTGTAAATGGGAATTTTCCCTCGATAACACTGGGGAAGCGGCGAACGAGGTTGCGCCGCCGCGGAGATTGCGCGATGGCGGACGACAGCGCTTCCAGCTCACCAGCTCTCTTCTTGCCGGGCAGGAGAAGGTGAGCAGGTGTAACTACACCCCGAAGATTAAAAAAGAAGGCGGCATTTTGGAGGGGGGAGGAACTCTCTTACACCACCCCTCCTCCCCCGCCCCCCCGTTTAGACCGGGAGCTGGGAGAGCAGTGCCCGATTTTGCCCCGGGACGACCGGCCAAGTCCGGGGTGCTCCTTCCCCCCCTCCCGGAGCAGTTCCTCGCACGGCCAGTGCCCACGCAGGAGCGCGGAGCCGAGACTTTTTGCGCTGTGCTATTTTTGGGGCGTGGGGACAGAAATAGTGGGGCAGCCCTCGGCTTTGCGCAGCCGGGGGCGTGCAGGGAAAGGCGGCTGCGATGGGTGCAAACCGGGGGGTAGTGATGGAGGGGGGAGGGTGGATTCCTTGAATTCGTGGGTGGCGAGAGAAAGAAAGAAGGACCCCACGGCACACACACACACCCCCGCCCCGGCAACCCAAAGCCTGAATTTGCCGGGCAGCCGCTCGGGTGCGCGCTCCCGGTGTGCGCGGCCCCGCGGAGCGGAGGTGGGCAGGTGGGCAGTGGGACCTGCCCGTGGCCAGGAGCCGGCCCTGCCCGCGGCCGTGGGGTTACCGGAGGCATGTTCTCCAGCCCGGGCGTGTTTTATAGACCAAACCCCGTTTGGGTGAGGGGCACCGCCGCCGTCCCGAGGGCACACGGGTGTGTGTGTATCACGGAGGGTGTCAACGGGGGGATAGCCACGGTCGGTGCCCGTGGCGGGGCCACCCATCCCGTCCCGTCCCGTCCCCCGGCTCCGTCCTCCGCTGCCCGTCCGTGCCGGCGCATCCCTGCCTGTGCTTGGCACGTCCTGCCCCCCCTTGCTTGCTCCTGCTTCTCCTGCCTGTCCCTGCCTGCCCCTCCCCGGCGTGCCCTCTCGGGCTAGCAACCCGGCAACCTCTGAGGCTGGCGCGGTTAATCGCCGGCAAGGAGTTAATGTACATTTATTGGAGGCCGCACACGCTCGCAGCTGACCCTTTCATCTTTAATAAGGAGGAGGAAAGCTGCCTCCCGTGGGAAATGGGTTCAGCGGGACAAACCTGGTCAGCTCTCTTCTCTCCTAATTCTGGAAGGGGCTCCCTGGACACCTGCCATCACCTAACCTGGATGGCAGGTAGTGTTTGGGAGTTGGGGCTGTGCTGCAAAATATTTTACAGCAGCTGTTTAACATTCCCCTACCCGGTTATTAAACACGAGCGAGAGTAAATGGAAATGGCAAAGTAAAATGAAATAAAAGCCCTCTTTTCATTCTGCTAAGAGACAACACCTAATTAAGGAATATTTGAATCCCACAAAAATGCAGGCTCTCCGTGGTGACATATAACTTCTCCTTTAAAACCATAACCAAACACAGACCAACCCGATCCAGCCCCAGCTTGGGCACAGACACAGTCCCAGCCCGTCTCGCCGAGGACCAAGGCAGGCCTTGCTGCTTTGACTCTACCCCAGCCCAGATCCCCTCGCAGGGGGCTTCTTTTTAGGCTTTTATGTTCTCATGTCTCACAGGGCAGGGAGGCAATGCTCGGCCAGGAGCAGCTTTTCAGATTCCGAGTTTGCTGGTGGCGAGCCAGGGCAACCAGCTGCTGGCTTCAACAGCCGTGCCCCAGAGCGCCTAACAGCCAGCGACAGCCCTTGCATCTCCCCTCCCCTCCCCCCCCAACTTTAGCACAGAAAAAAGGTCTCCCTTGGAACTGTTCATCACGCGAACACTGGGAACCCTGGATTGTTTTATGCTGTGCCATCCCCCGACCAAGAGCTCAGAGCAATCTGCCTAGGATTTTACTAAGATCTTCCTCCCTGTCCCTGCTGACTTCATCAGGGCTTACATTTTTGTTCCCCAGTTGGCAGTGTTCATACGCCAGATGCGTTTGCCATTTGGAGCACGCTGCAGAGGTGTCAAGAGAAATACAGCCCAGGACTGAGCCTAACCCACCCCCATCGCTGGGAATTTACCTCTGGGGTTTGACGTTTGCAGGTGGCACCTGGGACCTTCCCAGGGGTACGAGTCTGCTGGGCAGCACTCAGAGGTGAAGGTTTAGGATGGGTGCATGTGGTCCCACACGAAGCTGAAGCAGGGGGAATTGGGAAGATCTTCCACCCCAATATACAGGTGTAACTCTGCAAGTGGGGAAGCAGGGAGAATAGCCCCCCTGTTCCCCAAGACGGTAATGAGCTGGCAAGCGAAGGATTTAGCAACATCTTATAGCCATGTAAACGAAGCTACCTTTGTTGGGTTATAAGCCACCGTGAAGTACAAGTTTATCTGCCTCTTGGCTGCTTCAGTTCTGCTTTGTGTCCTCCCTAAAGAAAGACCATTTTTGCAACTGAAAACCTGCTGCACACACAAGCAATGTGTGCATGTACACACAGCAGGTTCCCAACTCTCCCCTCCACATAAGGACATCCATCTCATCCAAACACCTAAAGATCGTGCTCGTTAGGAGAGTAAAATCCACAGGGATTTTTCCAGGGTATAGGGGACAGAAAAAAACCAGCCTTGGAAGGAAGGCAGTGCTGCTGGTATTCAGCCACCTTCTCTCTTGAGTCTCCAGAGACACAACCAACACCTTGTCGCCAGGCAGAGCCCAGGGCACAGGGTGACAGCAAGGATCCTTTAATAGCAGATGCAGTGTTATGTGGATGGCCTGTTTTATAGCATTTTCTTTCTTTTTATTACTCCACCGCTTAAGAAGCAGTGTCCCAAGTTTGTTGGGAGTCAAAGCATTTCTCCCTGCCTTTCTTAGTTGCCCATCTGTTGAAGAAGAGTTGAATTCATTCTGTTGAATGAAGAATTTTTCAATGCCCATTTATTGGGTGTAAATAAAATTTTAAACAGGGTGTGGGTGAAACAAACAAAAAAAAAATTGCTCTGAGCTCCAGAAAAGAAGGAGCCAAATCATGCTGTCCTGTGCAGGTCAAACCTCTCTTACCCACTGCCCTGCCAGAAGCATCACTTGCAGCTTCCCCTCTCCCTGAAGGCCCCCTGGGTCTGACAACCCAGCAAAGGACAGGGGTGGGGGAGGGATACGCGGCCCATCCTCTGGCTGGGCAGGGGTAGGGACAACCCAGATGTGGGGCTGCAGAGGGTAATGGCTGGTAGGCCACAGATGTGCAGAGAGCCTGTGCTTGTCCCCAGGCAGCCCCTGTGACCTCCCCAGGGGAGGACAGGCACCTTTTGTATACCACCTTCTGCTTGCTCCTTCAAGGAGAGCTACCTTCACCTCCCAAGAAAAAAGACCCCACCTCTACCCTTGCACCACTGGGGTACGCTCTGACATGGTGTGACACCTTCCAGCTTGAGATTTCCCCCACTGACACTGAGCTCCCAACTTCACGAGGGCAGAGGTATGGTTTGCCGAGCTGGCACGGGGCCCTGGGTCTCCCCAGTGACAAAAAGGCTGGGTATGCGGGCTGTCAGTGACATGGGTATGCAAGCTTTTCCATGGCTGCCAGCTCTGGGAGAGAGTGAAGGTCATCGCTGGCGGAGGGTGCTTGCTTGATGGCTGGGTGTTACGGGGGGCTACAGTAGATGTGTCATGCCAGCTTTGGAGCACTGGGTCCAGAAAACTGGGGATTATATCAAAATGGCAGTTTACAGCCATGCCTAAATAAAGGAGCTTGCTTACAGGCGCAGTGAACCCAGCCATTTCCTAATATCAGCACTAGATTTGCTTCCCACATTTGCATCTGCAGCTTGCCTGAGCTCTGCACGTCAGGGAATTTAAAAACAATCATTCGTAGTTTCCTCCCCCCCATTCTTGTTTCTGAATGAACCAGGCTCCTGCAGAAAAATAGCAGGGGGGAATATATATCTGTTCCGGGATATAGCATTCTAGTCAAGGCATTTGGAGAGTAAAAGTGTGGATGTATAAAGCTGCGAAGAGATAATACATGGGGAAATGATTTTTAAAATACAGAGGTAAAACCGGGATTACGCTTTTCCAGAAGCAATTTGTAGGCTGTGTGGCAAGAAGAGCTTGGCATGGTGGGCGTGGAACTTTGAGATACATATACAGATGCTGTAGGGATCCTTCACCCATCATTTCAAACAAATGATTTAGGTTACAACGTTGCGGTGTGCAAACATGTATATGGTGTGCGTACAGGTGTACTCACATACACGTATGTGCGTGCAGATGTCTTTGCAGCTCATGCTGTGTGGTTATTCTTTTGTTTTCAGAAGGTTTCGACATTTTGAAGCACTCCGATAATTTACACTTACCTATAAGGTCTCAACCGTTGTGGTTCATTTGTTGGTGATGCTGATGTCAATAATTTATTTAAATGACCAGAGGGGACATGCTATGCATTAATAATTACTTACGTGCTCTATACATATTCAGATTTTGACTGCTGAGACTGCGCAGGTTTAGTTTGCCAAGAGACGCTGACGCCTCTCCCGTAGGTGTAATTAACTGAGGTGGCGTTAAAGCAGTGAGCAGGCAATGGGAGAATATCTCCCGTAGCCAAGAAGGGGCAGGAATGGATCCTACACTGAACTTCTGAAGGGTGTTTAAACCTCAAGGCCTGCCTCCGAGCGCAGAGGTTGTGCCAGGGCCTGTTACGTCTCAGAGCTGAGTCTGTACTGCCAGGTTATAAACTCACATTTCCGTCGTGGTCTGGTTGCTGCTGGCTAACCATCTCTTCAGCCATCAGCACTACACTTTTAAAGGACCGTTTGGGAAGTGCTGGACTTGGGAAGAACCAGGGATGCCAGGGAAGTCGGACCGGTTCAGGACCAACTCTCTCATTTTTTGTAGCACAGGAGGGAGTGCTGGGCCCAGAGGCATCGTCAGCTCAAGGGAGGTGAGAGGGAAGCACAGACAGAATTACTAACCACCTCTCCCTCAACTACACACTTGTTTCCCTTGTGAGAGGTGAGATGCCTCTTCAAAGCACAAAGGAGAGAGGATAACTGGCAGGTGGGGCTCTGCTTCTGCGTGCAGTGATTTCTCTCCCCTCCCATTCCCTTCCCTGAGGTCTAGTTTTTGTGGTTGCGGTTGCTTTTGAAAGGCAGTAATGAGGTAGGAAACGTTCACACTCCTCCTGAAGTCAAAAGGATTTGGAGCAGGATTGATGCTGGACTGCTGGAAAGATAAAGTCTGGAAGGAGAGCAGTATTTGGGGCTAGTGTAGACCAAAGTGGGTTTTTTGTTGTACAGGTGCAGATCACTTCATGCATGCGTCTACATGGACTGAGAGCAGAGCAGGATCATTTAAAGGACTTCTTCCTAAACGATGCTTCTTGTGGCTGACCACCAGTGTGCAAGCATGGGTTATTCTTGCTTGCAAAAGCTTACCTTCTTTTGGGTCTCACAATATTAAATTGTAATTGACAATATGTATTTCTACCTCTGCTAATCCTAACAGTGCCCTTCAGGTAAATCAATGTGGCGTTGGTAGGAAGAAATAGTTCCCTTAAAGGAAGCTGGAAGGTGTTTTTTTTCTCTCCTGTATCAGAGAAATAAAAATCTTCCCCCAAATCTGTGTGTGTGTGTGTGTATGTGTGTGTGTATGGATGGAGCTGATTGCTGGGACCCATAGCTACTCATCCTGGCTTTTACAGATCCCCTTGGTGGCAAATCTCCCCAACATCCCTTTCAATACCTGTACAATGGAGATAATGAGGCCGACGTGCTTCCTTAGGGTTCGATGTGTTAGCTACCACGCGTGCGGAGCCGCTGGAGGCTGGTCCTGCAGGCATGCCTACGTACAACCAGCTCGCCTGATCTACGCGCTGGTATTTTGCTGCCATTTGGTTGGCATAAATGCCCCACAACAGCACAGTGCTCCAGACTATCATGGGCAGACACATAGCAGTCATCCTTTGTTTTCTTTAAATGGTTTCAAGCACCAAACAACATCTCTTTTCCTGGAACTGCAGGCAAACCATTTGGCCTCCTGGCAAACAGCTTTCCTAGTCCTCCAGAGCCCGCTGCAGCTTGCTGGGTAGGCAAGCTTCCTCTCAAATGTTACTTTTTGAGGAGGGAGAGGCTCTGGGTTTTATTTTATTTCATTCCATTTGTTTGAGCCCCAGAACTGGCATGAAATAGCTACCTCTGAACAATCACGGCTGTGGTGGGGATGCTCCCCGGCTGCGCGAGCTGCGCACCTGCTTCGTTTTAAGATCGGTGTTGGAAAGAAAGTGGCACTTTCAGAGGCTTTTTTATAAAGCACCCAGCAGACCCCGGCATGAAATGACAAAAGATCTGGGAAACACCTAAATGACATTCAAAAGTGCCATTTTTTTTTTTTTTTTTGTCCTTGGGAAGATTTTTAAAAAACTCTTCTGCACTGATAAACAGGGAGCAAACGAGAGAGATGGATTTCTGATTTTCAGGCTGAAACACAGCACAACAACCTGTGCTATGGCTGTAATAAAGGTGAAAAAGGAAAGGGGAAAAGAGATGCTGGCTCGGCTCCCACCTCCGCACATCTGCAACGGGAACAAGCCGATACGTCCGCTGCCATGGCATTCTGGGGAGAGTGTCCAGCAGCAGCCATCCTGTCCCCACTGCAACCATGGACACCAGTCACCAGCCCCAGCCTCCTAGAATAACCCACACCGATGGTTACCACCACCTCTGCTATAAAGCACTGAGCTGAGCTACTCTAATCGTAACAAAAGCCACTCTCCCCATTGCATCAATAAAGTACTACCCACCCCACTGGCTCCTCTCTTCCCTTTTCCCTGTGAAAGACATGTATGAATTTGTGGCAGAGAGGAAGGCCCAGGCCACACTGAGGACTAGAATTTAAGAGATGTAAATTCTACATCCACCTCCTGTCCTGTTGCCCCAGCTTCGAGAAATCACATTGCCTCCCTCCCTCTCTCATTTCTCCTGTTTTTTAGGTCAGGCTTGTTCTTGCTGTTTGTATCATAGGTGGAACCAAGGGGGCTCCCAATTCACTGTGGTAGTAGTAGTAGCACTAGTAGTAAAAATAGTAATTATAATTATATTAAGAGACTGGGCTGTAGCCAAAACAAAATCCCTTTTCACACATTTCTATTTAGATGTAATCCATAAAACTGCATTTTTATGTCAACACATTGGCAACGCAATAACCCTGTAGTGGAGGCTGGAATAGGCATAGGCATAGCTATATGCATATTTATTTTATATCAGCTCATTTCTGTATGAGTCTGTGTGTAATTACATGGCATGTAAGAATTTATTCTCCTGTGTTTGCTGAGATTTACATACGTAGGCGCCACTGCTGTGAGGACAGGCTGAGAGAGTTGGGCTTGTTCAGCCTGGAGAAGAGAAGGCTCTGGGGAAACCCTATAGCAGCCTTCCAGTACCTGACGGAGCCTACAGGAAGCTGGAGAGGGGCTGTTTACAAGGGCATGGAGTGATAGGACAAGGGGTAATGGCCTTAAGCTGAAGGAGGGTGGGTTTAGATTAGATACCAGGAAGAAATTCTTCCCTGTGAGGGTGGTGAGGCCCTGACACAGGCTGCCCAGAGAAGCTGTGGCTGCCCCCTCCCTGGCAGTGTTGAAGGCCAGGGTGGATGGGGCTTTGGGCAGCCTGGGCTTGTGGCGGGTGTCCCTGCCCATGGCAGGGGGGTTGGAACTAGATGGTGTTTGAGGTCCCTTCCAACCCAAACCATTCTGTGACTCTGTAGCAATGTGACATTTACACAGCAAATGTGAAATGCACTGGGTGCTGTGCAGGTAGCCCAACCTTTTTTTTTTTTATCAACTGCAAGCTGGGCTAACTCTTCTATGGCACCAAAAGGGATCACCAGGCTTATAACTTCACAGTGACAAGGAATTGGCCCTTGCCACTTGTAGCTTAAAAAAAAATAAAAAAAAGAAAGAATAGACTAATTGCATGAGGTGCTACCACTTCCCTCCTCTGATCTGGCATCTCCCATAGCAGCAGATTGTCTCTCTGGCTCATCCAACCCTGGAGTCAGGCAGTTGTCAAGAACTGACTTTTTCCCCTCTGGTATTTTGGCTCTAGGTCTCCGGGTTGGAGGCCACATTTTTCAGCACCTGCTAATAATTTTTTAACAGATGCTAGAAAGGAAAATTTCCAAATACAGCAGATACAATCTGCTGTAGCCTGGGTCAAACATAGACCACAGGGTTCATTTGCCCTAGAGATGGGGGGGACCAATGATGTCCACCGTTTCAGCAAAAGTATTGTCTTCCTCGAAGGCAGTGGTCAATGTAAGGGTTTTTGCTGCAGAGGGGAAGCATGCTGCATGCAAACCCTCCTCTCTCAGCTCTGACAGCAACTGGCTCCTCCATCAGTAAGGGCAGGAGGAATCCACAGTGCCAAGAATGATCATTTGCATTTTTCAAACAAACTTTTAGTTAAAATCCAAAAGAAACATTGAACCGATTCAATATATGCAGGCTCAAGTTGCAGTACTGCCATGGGAAGCATTCAGAAGCTTTGCTCCTCACAGAGATCAAGTCTAAAACAAGCCTTGACATAGAAACCCCTACTTCAATATTTCTGGCAGCTCTCTGTCCCATGACTTCCACCATCCTTTGCTAAGCAAGTCCCCTGCCCCCTTCCCTTTGTTTTTCTTGTGACAGTGTGTGTATTTTAATCCACTATAATTATTTGTTCTCATAGCCTTCCCTGGTCAGCAGGATGTAATGGGACCTCCGAACGGCTCTTGAGAGGCAAGAGAAATAAATAAAAGACAAGGAAATTGAAACAATAACAACGAACATGCCATCCAGGGCAGGTTTCCATTAGGCTCAGGAGGCAAATGACAACAGGCGTGAAAGGCTGTAGATGAGACAAAATGTCTCATAAGGTTTTTTCACTCTCTTATGGCACTGGCTAGATATAAATACTCCTTTTTGTCTTTCTCCCGGGGTCCCAAGCTGACACAAGGCCTCAAATCAGGAGAAATGTGAAGGGTTTCCAGAGCACGTGTTACAGCCGGGGCTTCTTCCACCGCCTTTCCCTGGTACAAGGGTGTAGAGCTACGGAGGTATGCCATTGTGTCTATAACATCAGCTGGGTCTCTGTGCTACTAACTGGGATGGGAGAGTAGATGAGAGAGTAGCCCTGCTGAGAAGGACTTGGGGATTGTGGTGGATGAGAAACTTACCATGAGCCAGCAGTGTGCTCTTGCAGCTCGCAAGGCCAATGGTGTCCTGGGCCCCATCAGAAGAGGGGTGGCCAGCAGGGACAGGAAGGTGATTGTCCCTCTCTACTCTGCCCTCGTGAGGCCCCATCTTGAGTACTGTGTCCAGATCTGGGGCCCCCAATACAAGAAAGATGTGGAACTGTTGTAGGGGGTTCAGAGGAGGGCCACAAGGATGATTAGAGGGCTGGAGCACCTGCCCTACAAAGAGAGGCTGAGAGAGCTGGGCTTGTTCAGCCTGGAGAAGAGAAGGCTGCGAGGGGACCTCATTGCAGCCTGCCAGTACCTGAAGGGAGCTTATAAGCAGGAGGGGATTCAACTTTTTAAAAGAGCAGATAATGGCAGGACAAGGGGAAATGGATTAAAACTAAAGGAAGGAAGGTTTAGATGAGATATTAGGGGGAAGTTTTTTACAGAAAGAGTGGTGAGGTGCTGGAACAGGCTGCCCAGAGA
>VZTU01024731.1:0-14146 GCA_013400835.1 Zapornia atra | reverse complement strand
CTGCTTGCAATACTCCTTTTCAAGTTTGGAATTTAAAGTTATTCCCCTGCCAATGTTTTCTGCTTCCATGTGGCAAACATTTCTCTTTCCAATGGAGCAGGAGCCAACATGGCTGCCTTGAGCACGCATCAGTTTTGTGTATCCTGTCAACTCTTTCCTAGTCAAAGTGAACAGTCCTGAGATCTGTTCTGCCTTCCTCCCCCTGCCTGCCACCCTTCAGTTTTAGTACAGCACGCATGAACCCAAGGCAAACTACTGGCTACTTTTTTTCCCTCATAAAAACAATTTTGAGGATGGTGCTCATTTTATCTTAACTATGAAGCCTTTTCTAACTTTCCTCTGCAACCTTTTAGAGACTGAATATATAAACAAAAAAAGAAAAAAAGAGGGGGGACTTATTCAAATCACAGACTTCCACCTGATTGTGTCTGAGTGCTCGTGTTAGTTACTCAGCCCGCAGATAAACAGGCAGTTTCTCCTGACTTAGGTTTACACACTTTTTGCAGGGACTCTCTGTTCCTTATGAGATGTAGGTGACTTCTGGTGCAGGGCCTGAGACAATGCAATGAGCTGGGGTATTTCATGGCCTTTACAGACAGCGGAGGTGAGAGGGCTGTGGAGCTATGTTGGAAGTGTCAGAGCATGCAGTTACCCTTCTCTTTAGGCATCCTTAAGGCACATGTGTCCTTGCAGGCAGGCTTGATGGCCATTATCCATCCTGAACTGCTATGGTTGTTCTTAAATGAGAAAAGCATGAAACATAAGGTAGAAGAGATTCAAGGAGGGCAACCATTTTTTTTTTGTCAGCACATCTTAAATATTGCTGTCAGTTGCTCTTCTTACATTTGTATTCTTTCATAGGTATAAAATCAACAGGTGCTGTAGTTGTACCTGGTTTTTACTATCTAGGGTTGTGCACCACTTCTGGGTAAGATCCATGGTTGTGCATTAATCTTGTCTTGAATCATGTATTCTGTCCCTTTTGCCATGGAGATGTCCTAATCCATGGGAGCTTGGGTAATGAACTGGACATGAATTCATGTTTCTGTCAGTTAGCTCTAGGTCCTAAGGAAGTGTCTCACTGTTTTCCCTCCCTTTCTCTTTGTTTCCATATTTGGAACTCTAGAGAAGAACAAGCCTAATACTGCCCATGCAGTCTTTCTTTTTCTCCTAGGATGAGTGTTACGGCCTCTGCTGAATAGTCTTTAGCTATTTCTAAGGATGTAACGCCCCCCACTTTGCCTCACACAAACACTTCCCAGAAAACTAGGCCCTAAATACAGTTTGGGTTTATCAAGGGATGACTCATGTAGCCATGGGTGGATTTTTTTGCAAGCTAAGTTAAAATAGATGTAAAATGAAACAGGATTTCAGCCCATAGCAGAAGCTAAGTGCCAGCTTTCGAAACCTCCTTTTCAGGGTGTGTTTTGAGTTTTGCTTTGGCCTTTGTATCATTGTTTACTGTGCTGTCAACAGACATTTGCTTCTGCTATACTCCTGCCCTTACGGTGCATGTGCTGATGACTGCTTAACTCTTGCCAGAGCGCATCTCCCGTATTGTGAATAAATTGCAGCTTGAAGCTGCCATGTTTGTGCTCCTGTTGAATAAGCACCACTTTATTTATAATGGGTGATGTTACAGTTCTGCCACGATGGACTTTGGGCATGGTTCTCAGCAGAGGCATGGAAAAAAGATGCTGTTTTGTTCTCTGATCTGCCACCTGTAAATCAAGCAATATGTTTTGTCATATAGATAGTCAGAAAATTGCCAAAAGCGTATTCCAGTTGGGACAAGACCAAAATGGTGTTGAAAAATATCTGTCAAATCCATGGCTATATCACTCTGGGCAGAATGCATCCCTGCAACTCTATTCAAATAAATCCAATGATGCCTCCAAAAGTGGCTTCTGCTTCACATCTGCCCTCTTTTTTGGGGGCTACATTTTTTTTTTCTGTCACTGTATTAGACACCATAACCTAGCACTGGTCCCAAGAGCTGCAGAGCTTCTTGCTGTGACCAACTGGAGTCTTGGACCAGCTCCACTGCAGCTTCCCATCATCCCCATGCTGGCAGGGCAGGGAGGGGGATGAATTTGGAGACGGTCAGCCGGCGGGTGTAGCATGAGGGCGAAGGCTGGGACTGGTGGCAATGAACCGAGAGCTTTTGTTTTCACAGCAACTTGCTGGGAAAGGGATCACAGAATCATAGAATCATAGAATCATAGAATGGTCTGGGTTGGAAGGGACCCCAAGGATTATAGAGTTCCAACTCCCCTGCCACAGGCAGGGCCACCAACCTTCAGGCCTGGATCTACACAAGGTTGCCCAGGGCCCCATCCAACCTGGCCTTGAAAAGCCCCAGGGATAGGGCGTCCACCACATCTCTGGGCAACCCATGCCAGCACCTTAGCACCCTCTCTGTAAAATGAGAGATGAGGCAATGTAGGGAAAAGAAAGGAAGGGCAAAGACCAAACAGCCTGGATGTCTCTTGTAGACCTCTCAGCAAACATTGTGGGATGCGCACCTTGGAAATTAGGGCAGAGTAACTCAGAAAAGTCCACCAAGAGGCAAGGAACAGGAATTAATGCAAGCTGTCCTACACTGACCTTGAGCTCTGACCGAAGCCAGGTGGTCATTTCAATCCCTACCAAAGCCAGACCCTCCTTGGACCAAGGAGACTTTGGCCTTTGGACCAACTGCAGA
This sequence comes from Zapornia atra, assembly GCA_013400835.1. Lineage (NCBI taxonomy): Eukaryota > Metazoa > Chordata > Aves > Gruiformes > Rallidae > Zapornia > Zapornia atra. The sequence goes on along the minus strand of VZTU01024731.1, from coordinate 11,442 downwards.
TCGGGGCTCTATGTACCCTGCGGTGGCAGAGGCCTGCAGAACAGTGCTGCTGCAACGCCATCACTTCAGGCTTCACAAGAAGAGAGAGAGCATGGGGGGAAGGGATGTTTTCAAACAAGAAATAGTTCAGCTTTTTTTTTTTTTTTTTTTTAAAATGAGTGATTTGTTGGCTTCAGGCAAATGGCAGAAGGTTTTACTGAAAAGGCTTCTTTATGGGATTGTGGTTTTGCTTGGGGTAGCTGAGAGAAGTCTGTAAACCCCAGGAGCTCAAGGAGTTTGACAGGTTTGACAGGCCTTCCTGTTACTTATGAACAGGAGGTTGGAGCAAGTGTTCCTGAGCTCACTGCCCTGTTTTCCATCAAAGCGTGCTGGCAAACCAGAGGAAGACAGAAGCAGTTTTCTTCCCCCATTTTACTTTCTTATTTAAAGACAATCTCAGAAATTGGTATTTCTGTGTCTTTTAAACTTTCTATTTCCTGGACTCTACTCAATCTAAAATTGATGTCAGCCTTTCTAGGCCTTGGATTTAGACCCTCCAGCAGAGCCTTGAGCACCTTGAAATCACTACGGCAATAATCGTTAGCAGCAATTAGAGAGTCACACTAAGGACTGATGCACATCAAGAGCAGTGCTCTCGTCTGGACTACATTGTTTGCCTTGTGTTCACTTACCCCACCATGCTTCACACACTGCTATGTCCCAAAGTGAAAGCCAGATAAGAAAATAATATGAAAATGAAAATAATGAAACTGGAAATTGAAAATTAAATTGAAAATGACTGTAGAGCTGCATCAGTGTCATGTGAAATGATGGTAAGGGCTGCAGCTTCTGGTGCTGGCAGGGAGAAGACCTCTCTACCCTCCCTGGGTCAGCTTATGCCTATACACCACCTCTGATCTTAGTAAGGGGAGTGCTTCTAATTAACATCACATACTTCCCCAAGTTTACAAAGCAAAGGGTTTAGATTTCTGCTGTAGCAGCAGTGGCTGTTGCAGTGCTTACACCATTGCCGGTCAGAGAGCTGCTGCAGGGCCTGAGCCTGGGGGGTCACTGCCCTGAGCATGTGGCAAAGGGAAAGCCTGGAAAGAATCAGTAACTCATGAAAAATGTACCCATAAGGAGGAATTTCCTATTTCCTTGAGTGATGGTAATTTAATTTAAGAGGAAATCCAGCGACAACTTCCCAGGAAATAAATGCCTTTTTGTAAATCACTGTTTGCGGTGAAAAGGCGCTTAGCTGAAAATCAGCTGAATTCTTACTCTGATTTCTAATCTTGCCTAAGTTCCTAACCCAGCCTAAAGCTTGGGAAACTGAAATCAGCTCTGACAACATGAACAGGCTGCTTAGGGCAGAACGAACCCAGGAGATTAAGTTAAACTTGCCAGCTGAAGGAAGCTTCTGAGCTTTATCAAACACGCAAGCTGGAGAAAACTCCAGAGCCAACATGTGATCCTGCTAATATCTGAGCCACTAAATCTTCCAGCCGCAAGGAGCTCCTCAGACCTGGGGAAGTCTCCTACCTCCTGAAGAGAAGCAGCAGCTTAGCTCCAGGGGCCAGCCTTGTAATTCCTTCGCCTTATCCCTGGCAGCACCTGACCAGCCCACCTTATCCCTCTGGCCCAGCCTGGAGGCTCATGGGCAAATCGCTTTATTCAGCACCAGCTTTAAAATACAGAAATGACAAGCCTGTAGGCAGAGCACTGGAGAAGGCTAGTTGGACTGAAGGAAGAAAAGCAAGTCCTTCAGTGCAAGCCCTCCATCTCTCTTCTACCTTCATTTTTAAAAAATTTTTAAAGTTTTATTGAGATCTGTTAATGCAAACGATGTATTTCAGCCATTTCATTCTCTTATAAAGGCACTTCTTGGTTCCTGTATTCTCTGCTCACCGTTGCGGACTTTGTCCTACCGTTCTAAGGTGTTTTCATGGAACAAGTATTTCTTCCCCCTTCTGGACAGAAAGCCGTGAAACTTTGGGGCTTCTGTCACACCACTCATCCCCTTACCTGTTTTCTTTGTGCAAGCTCATAATGTAGCCTCATCCTTTGTGTATTACTATTCAATTAGGCTAATGACTGCAAGCCGCAAATGACTATCCTAGGACTGTGCAAACATGGTAAGAGGTCACCAGTGTCCCAGAATGCATCATCTAAATAGAAAAGACAGAGGAAATGCTGAAGTTCCAGCTGTGTAAAGAGGAACCGAGGTACACTGAAATTGAAGAGACATTTCCACAGAGAAAGTGTACGTTAGAAGCAAAAATTCAGGTTGATCCTACCCAGTGCCTTGCCACCTCGTGGTTCTCTATCTGACTACCTTTTCTCTCTGTGGGATTAAATGTTACCTCCTAAATCTCCTCCTTGTAAGTGCAGATGAGCCCGGGGGGGGCTAGAGGAGTTACCACCACAATTCACAGACCTCTCACAGTGAGTCCAGACCTGGTGATGCACACGCCCTGAGTTGCAGCTAGCTGCCAAGCTCCCCCCTGTTTGCGTAGTCATCTGCATCACATCCTACAAATGAAAACCAGAGCGTCCTTCAGATACCTCAGTCATTAAACAGTTGGTTACAACCATATGAGACCCTTCAGGAGCTCTGGGAATTTCCCTGTAGCTCCAAACCTGGGATTTGGGGTGCGCCTCATCCTGTAAGCATCCCCACGCCGGTGACTGCCCTTTGCTCGAGGAAGGGACATCCGACACAGCCATTCATTTTGAACTCAGCTCCCACTCCACAAGTCATTTTTATTTTACTGGGGTACCAGCGAAGCTGTAGCTTGGTAACTGATGTTAAGAGGAACTTTTAACACCTCAACAGCAAATGGAGGAGAATGTTTCCCATTAGCGGCTGAGGAAGTGCTGCTCCTGTAACTTCAGCCTTGAAAGCTAATGAAGCTCAGGCTGTGGCTGTGGCCTTTGATGTAGAGACGCCCGAGGTCAGTGTAGCTTTCAGAGGTGCCAGTGCTATGCTATGTCACCGCGTTCGTCTGGGCGAGGGCCCAATAACTCTAATCCTGTAATCATGTTTCTGTAAGCAACAGCATTTATTGTGCAGATAGTGGGGGATAGCTGCAGCCATAATTAAACCAGGGATACGCTATAGAGGAGGAGTTAATTCAACCCTGTAACATCATTTCCAGCAGAGGAAGTTACAGACAACTACGCCAGTGCGTAAGTAGCAAAATATTGGGATTGGTTTAGCAACACAGAGCGGGGATGAAAACGCCTTGTTTGGCCATCTAATCCATCTCCCTGCCAGTACCCTCATCCTGTTAGGGGAGGGATGTTAGCACGCCAGCCAAAGTCAGGAAATTCAAAGCTGTGCCTTGACACTCTGTCTTTGGCTCCCACTAGTACACGGGGAGGGGTAAAAGCACCCACCGATGAGTTTGGCACCGTAAGCTTTGAATTGACTTCATTCTCTTGGGTTGCTTTCACAACCTCAGGCCACATACTATGTATTTTATGTCTTCGAATGCAGGCTGTTGTCTCCCAGGTGTATGTGCACTGTCAGAAGCACACCATGGCGCATTCCGTTCTAGTAAGTGGAAATGCACATTTACCTGTAAATGTAGCTCATCCAGGAGATGAGGAGAGCCTCCAACGAGCTGTTCTGCTCTACTAATTAGTACGTGTTTAGACACTGTGGTTATTTTATTTCACACAACCCACTCAAATCCGTTATAGAGAAGCCTCTTATGTATATATTTTTAAATGAGAGCTCTTTTATATCGTATAAGCACTGGATACTAAGCACACACATACACCCCCCCCATGCTATTTTACAGGAGAGAAATGAACTGGAGTGCTTTGTACTCCTTTTACCACTCAAATATCTCTAACTTTGATGGGGTTTCTGCGTGTGAAATGGCCACAGAGCTGGCTCTGAAGAATCAGTTCTGTCTACCAAAGAATGAAAAAGGCTTCTTTAAAGAAAACACGATTGGCAGACCGCAGGCTTCAGTTGCACTGCACACAAATGTGCGCACACGCGTACACGCACACACATATATAGTATGCATGTATATGTATATAGAAATATATACACACAAACAGGGTTTCCTTTAGCTCAGTGCCTGAAAGTTCATTTGTGGGCATCCTGATTCCTGATATATTATTTGTAAACAGAGGGCCGGGGGACTGGAGTATTTCCTTGACTTCAATGGATGATGAGGCCTCAAGCTGTGAACTCAGATTGGGACCTCTAAGTATCCTGCTGCTACCTAACAGCTTGCTGAAAAATGACATAATTTGTGACATCAGCAATATGCTTCTTTAATAGAGCTTTGTAAAACGGTTTCCACCCTTGTGTGTGTCAGGACAAAAACATCTATACTTATTAAACCCAAGGCAGCCCCCTCCTGTATTCCTCACACCCCTCACATCCTTTGTACATTTTAGGCATACGTTGCTATAAAGTCCTGATATCTGAAGGAAATCATTGGGTAATACCCGTGCGAGAGCCCCCAGCCCCATCGGTGCCGGGGAAGATGCCACTTTTCAGGAGAACGGTGGCTGCCAGCGGGAGGCTCAGCAATGCAGATTTTAATGCGGAGATTTAATTTCAAATACAATTCACAGTTTGTGCGTGGCTGAAAAATGTTTATTACCACCTGGATGCTCAGGACACTGTTTTGGAGGAAACAAATTTCAATTTGGACAATGCCTTGTCGTTTCAATTGGTGCCTTTAAAGCATTTCACAGTCCCGCAAACGAGATATTTTATACAATTCTAATTGTAACAGCAGAAAACACACCAATTTAAAAATCACCCAAAATAATAATAATAACCCCCCCCCCAAAAAAAAAAACCCAAACCCTGACAGCCTTGGATAGCAGGATGCTAGTCTGAAATGGATTCAAATGCAAGAGTTTTAATGATTTTAGCAGATGTTCCATTCTATAATGCAAAGAGAAAACAATGATTGGCTTTTTGGAAATGAGATTGTGCCTGGGGTAAATTTATTTTCAAGTAAGATATGAACTGAAGATAAAAGAAGAAAGGTTTAAGGGATATAAACACCATCAGAATCTGAGCGGGGGTAGGAGTCTGCCATTACACAGAAGAGTTGGTGCTCTGGATTCATTGCTGCATCACCGGTACATGAAACAAAATCAGTGCCTCTTATGAAACACATCTTGGGAGTCACAAGCGCCCAGTCTCACCTTCAGCACTGCTGTGGTTTAACCCCAGCTGATATCTGAGCACTACACAGCTGCTTGCTCACTCCCTCCCACCCCCCGTGAAGTGATGAGGAGGAGAATGGAAAAGACCCTTGTGGGCTGAGATAAAGACAGTTTATTAGGTTAACAAGGGAAAGTGATGAAGTTAATAATATAACAACAACAGCAATAACGCTGATGTGATTCACAAATGCTCACCACATGTAGAAGGGAAAAAAGCCAACCTGATGCCCAGTCAGTTTCCGAGCAGCGATCCTGCCTCCCAGCTAGCTTCCCCAGTTATATAGGGAGCACGATGCTGTATCATTGGGAATATCCCTCTGGCCAGTCTGGGTCAGCTGTCCTGGTTGTGTTCTCCCAGCTCCTTGTGCACCTGGCAGGGCACGAGAAGCTGAAAAGTCCTTGGCTTAGTGTAGGCACTACAACTACGTAACAACAACTGAAAACATCAGTGTGTTACCAACACAATTCTCATCTTAAATCCCAAACACAGTGCTATACCAGCCACTAGAAAGAAAATTGACTCAGCTGAAGACAGGACAAGCATCTACCAGGATTTATGGTTGGAGAGGAGGGTTGACACACTCATGACAGAAGGCCCTTCACACATGGATCCTTATAACTGGTAAGGGAAAGCATCTCAAGAGACAGACCGGCTCCACAATTGAATATGTGGTGGATGAGGTAGTCTACCTGCCTGTTCAGAAGACTGTACCCTGGGTTTTCCAGCCCACCACAGGCTGCTCCCTGAGACAAAGGTGCACCAAGATAAGACTGTCAGGAAGGCTCCACAAAAACTTCTTCACCTCTCTGGAGAGCAGCCTTGTAGGCCTTCCTAACCAAAGGAAAGAAAGCAAAAAGTATTTTTCAAGGGAGAAAAGAGTCCATTGGTGTAGATGTTTTAGGTGGGAGACTAAGGTGCAAGCACAACTTGACAAAATGTAGGGGTAGGCTGGTAGGCTCACCTTTGTTAATTTTCTAAGGTTCTTCTCCCTCACCCCCTTATTTTTGTTTTTAAATCTCTGTACATTTTATAACATCAGAAAAATGACTAGAGAAGACCTCAGGGTTCACCTAGTCCACCCACCTCATGATGGCCCTGCAGCAGATGTGTACTTAGCCTGCTCTAAAGAAGCCTCATTCCTTTCCTTCAGTGTCTTATCTCATTGTGCAGCTAGTCTTCAATTAGGGGTTTTTTTTGTTGTAGAAACAGATGTTTTCGCTTTCCTTTCCTGCAAATTAAACAATTTCTATCCTTCTGCCCAAGGTTGTAGAGAACAAGGGATGACTCCACCACAGAGTATGAGTCTGTTCTTTCCATCTCCATCCCTCAGACATGTCTCAGCCACCCTCCACCAGTATTTCCCCATTCCTTCAGCCACTTCTCTCTTAACGTTTGGTCTCCAGTGTGTGGACCATGCTCACCTACTTCTTAGCTGTAGTTGGCTCTTTGTTCAGGTTGGTAACTGAGAAGTAGCATAAGGGCTTCCACAGATAGCTCCAGAAGAAAAATCACCTTATATGAGGTTTTACCACAGGAAGAGATGTTTTTTTCAGATATTCTGGGGCCAAACGGGAGGTGTGCATGGATGGGGAGCTGCGAAGGCAGAACTTGGTGGGCTCTGCCAGCTCCTCCTCAAATACCACCAGGATGCTTGGTTGGATCATGTTGAACCCACAGTGCAGCTGGAGGGCTTCAGCCTTGTCTTTATATCTGTGATAGCAGGAACAAAACACTGTGCAGAAGCACAAGACAATTTCTGGTTTGCCTGTAACACCGACTTACAACTAACAGATCTCCAGTGATTTCTGCCCTGGTTTTATCCACACTGGCTGTGGCAGGAGGGAAGGCCAGGGCTTCTGTTTCCATACTTGGTTCTCACATGGAATAATGGGGGTGGTGGGAGGGGTGTGTGTGAGAGAAGGAGGAGGGGTGGAAGATGCAGCTGCAAAAACAGTCAGTGAAACATAAAAATCCCTATTGTTTTGTTGTAGTTCTCAGTGCCCTTCAACTCCTGGGCACAGACAAGGCCTCCTCCTGCTCAGGTTCAATACGCAGGGGAGCCTTGGGGCTCAGAGCTCCCTCCCTACTTTCCCTAAGCCTTGCTGTCAATTGTGCTTTTGTTCATGGGGGAAAAAAAAATTAGCCCAATGCATGCTAATTTATAGCCAGGGAAGCAATTAAAAAAAAGTTTATTATCCTTTCCCCCCTGCCTCTCAAATGGAGTGTTACAGCAGCAAGGGTTTTTTTTGGTTAAACTTGACACAAACTGATGTCAGCTGGGGGGAGCAAGGCCAAGGACAGAGCACAGCTCTTTGCATCTCCCCTCCATGCCAAATGGGACAGCCTTCCAGCTTTCTGTGTCTGCCCAGGCTTGGGAACGTGCGTGCTTCATGGACACCTGGGCACAAAGACATGCTCGCTTCCCTGGGCTCCGACGGCGAATTCGCGCTGTACCCATCACCCCCACGTACCCCATTTCAAAATGCTAGTTAAATGTTAAAGAAGGAATTACCTGATGCAGCAACAGTGTAGAGATGTATTTATAGTTATTACTGAACTCACTGTCTGCCTCTTTCTGTGAATTTGGCATGACTTTAATACTCAACAAAACCGTGTTCATCTCTACAGTGAAGTCAGTGAATTCAGTTCCCCTCTGGGTTTCCTAACTCCTCCCAAAATCTTAGACCTGCACCGGTGGAGATTTTGCCATCAGTACAGGCCCTGCCTTTTGCTTTCAGAGAGAACTGTTAGGTTTTTCGGGGGGTTTCTTTTCAAAATCAATGGTAAAGAAAGCCCTATATGTCTCTGCCTACTACATATTATAAGCAGAGGATCGTGACGTGGAGCTGAAAGCACCGGAATGCTTTCAAACAAACAGGGGGGCTTTCACTTGTACCCCAGCAGCCACACGAGTACCCAGGTGGAGTCATGGCACTGCTGCGGGATGGGCAGGGATGGGCAGCCTCTGCCAGGGAAGAGAGCTTTGAGGCATCTTGTGGGCAGAGACCACGGCTCTTCCCCACACTCTGGCCGGGTACCACAGGCCTGCGGGACCTTTGTAGCTCTAAAATAAAACACAAACCCTTCACTGATGGCTCAAACCCTGATGACTGAAGATGGTGGAAGTGATTTTGTTCTCCCACCCGTCCTGTCACATGGCAACACCAGTGATGTAACGAGGCAGCCTTTGCACATCCTCTGCCACTGTTTCCCCCCCTCAATTACAAGTGTTTAGCTTCTTACTATGCAACCACGGGTCTCTTAGTGACAAAACTGGAGTCAGGGCTGTTGGTGATAGTCAGATTTGCAGCCATACACACTCCACCAACTGCACCTGATCTGCATTTTTACATTTTACACAGAGTTATCATGAACCATTTCCAGTGGCACCCCATAGTGTAGTGTCCCAGACCTGCACAAGCATTGCTATATTTTAGGGACTACTGCAAGCCAGGAATAAAGTCAGGTACCAGGGAGCCTGGACCAGGTCTTCTCAGCAGCACAGAATCACAGGATGGTTTGGGTCTGACCACCCCTGCCATGGGCAGAGGCACCCTCCACTAGACCAGGTTGCCCAAAGCCCCATCCAACCTGACCTTGAACACTGCCAGGGAGGGAGCACCCACAGCTTCTCTGCTCCAGTGCCTCACTACCCTCACAGTAAAGAATTTTTTCCTAATGTCTAATCTAAACCTCTGGTCCCTCAGCACAAAGCCACTATCCCTTTTACTATCTCTACTTGCCCTTGTAAGAAGTGTCTCCCGTAAATTCTGGGCTGTGGCAGACATGTCTCACACAGGCACAAGGCTTTTACCTTCAGGAAGCTTCACTTTGGAAAATTCCTAGCTGATGCACGTGCTTGACATCACAACTTTAATAACATTAGCAGCCCTAGCAGAAATAGGAATAAAATTATAAGACTCAAAGCTATGGGAAGCCACATTTTAAATTACAGAGGCCTAAGAAGGTAGCATAGGCATTTAGCACTCCTCGTTCTCACCAGGGTGATCAGCTTCAAATGATGCCAGCAGGCAGCAGATACCTACAACAGCTTTAGGAATCCGGCCTCTTGCATTTCTAACGATGTAATTCTGAGCAGTGCCTTATGGTGTTGGCTTTGCTATCACAGATTTGGGAGCTTCAGACTTAATTTGGGAAGCAATAACCCCAAACATACAGGGGCACGTGCAGGACATTTCTGCTCTGCATCCCTGTGCCCCTGGACACGGGGAGGAAAGCTCCCCCTCCTGTTCCCAGTGAGGGACACTCACCGTTGGGGGGGTGAAGGGAGACCTGGGGTGCACTGAGTGTACAAGAAGACCCAAAAGGGACTGTGAGGGGGAAGGAAAGGGTGAAGGAGTTGGAGGGTACTAATTTCTTCTCTGGCCCTTGCAGGCACCACAGGTGCCAGGCTGGTGTGTGTGCACCTCTCTGCAGGTGTCCTGGTGCAGGCTGGATGGGTGCTGTGGGCATGAGGGCAGCTGCAGGAGACCGTTCTGGTGGAAGTGTAATGGTTGTTATTAAAGCATTTCTTCCTCCTTCCCCTTCCCCCCTTCCCTTTCTCTGCTGTGTCCAGGGCTCCTGGCAGCAGCCCAGGAAGTCATGGGGCTGTCCTGGTCCCGGCATGTCCAGGGGCTGCCATCCATCCATCCATCCATCCATCCATCCATCCATCCATCCATCCATCCATCCATTCATCCCTCCCTCCCCCGCGGCTACAGCCCGGCGGCCCCGCGGCGGTGTGGGGCGCTATAGGGGTCCCCTCCGGCCGTCCCGGGAGACGCTGGGAATCTCTCGACCCCAAAGGACCCCCTCCCGTCATCGCGGCCGCTTGTGCAAATACCAGCACCCCCCAAAACGCCGCGCAGCTCTGCCGGCTCCACCGGGGTCTTGCACTCCAGGAGCTCCCCTCCGCCCCAGCTCCCCCGAGGGGGGTGCACGGCTCCCAAGCCCCGGAGCACGGGGAAAAATAGAAAATAATATGCTACCCTCACGGGCTTTTATTTACACCCCCCCGCCACCTCCACCCCCCCTTAAAATAGTGGTTAAAAATAGCCCCGTCTCAGGGCTTTGCCATCTGAACCTGAGGGAGGTGAGGGTGGGAGAAGAGAGGGCTGGAGCCATGGGATGGGCGAAATGCGGCCAAAGTTGGGGTTTCTCCATCCCTCTCCCCTTCTCCCCCCTCCCCATTCTAAATCAGAAATTACTGCCTGAGGAGCAGATACTCCGATTTATTGACTCGTAAAAGGGGGGGGGAAACACTTTTCAAAGCCTAATTTCCACCAGATACGTTTATTTTCCGTTGAAGGCGGAATTAAAACAATACGCGCGAGTAGGTGCCATTAAACCTAAACCATCTTTTGCTGTTAATCACAGGAGAGACTGATTAGAAGAGTCAGCAAAAGGAGCACCGGGAAACCCCGGATATTTAGGAAGAGTGAGTTCAGGGGAGGACTGAAGCAGCCCAAGAAACAAGGAGGGACCTTTAATAGGAGTTAAAATTCAGTGTCAGGTTACTTCTCGATATTGCAGGGAACGTGCCGTTCCTGGGAAGGGATTCGTGGGTTGTGAAACGCATCCTTTGGCAAAACACCGTTTGATGCTCGTGCCCAAAGAGGAAACCAAAGCAATCTTTGCCTTTCAAGCCCCGATTTCAAAACAAAACCAAAAGAAAACCAAACCAAACAAAAAATCAACCGGCACCCTTTCCCCCCCTTCCCCTAAATTTCAAACCGCAGCTTTGAACAGCTTTCCTGGCGATATTTTGCTTCAAACCTCGCAGGCGGAGTGCCCCTTGTGTTTCCGAAGGTCTCCCTGCCCTCCCTTCCCCCGTTTCTTCTGCTTGGATGGTAGGTTCAGAAGCAAATGCCCTGCTAAATAATTGCTAGAATTTGAAAAAAAAAAAAAAAAAAAANNNTTAAAAAAAAAAAAAAAAAAAGAAAAAAAAAAGAAAAGGAAAAAAAAAAAGAAAAAAGTAAGGGGCAAAAAAAGAGAGAGGGAAAAAAAAAAGAAGAGAAAATGCGCACCAGCATTCAGGTGCTAACCTACTTATTTGAAAGTAATTTATTTTCCATTTTGCCCGTTTTCCCCCTTTAAAACAGAACGCTGAAAGAAAGAATAAGTGCTTTAACATTTCAATGTTGTGCTCTGGTAATTACTTTTTCACTTTTCCCCTAAGTTCCAATGTGAAAACCTCACAGGGGGGTCTTTGCTCTAGCAGGGCTACAGTTCCCAATCCCAAGCGCAAGATCTGCAAT
>VZTU01024728.1:589-68713 GCA_013400835.1 Zapornia atra | reverse complement strand
CCATGTGCAGGTCCTTGCACTTGACCTCGTTAAAATTCCTATTGTTCACATGGCCTCACCTCTCAAGCCTGTCCGCATCCCTCTGGATGGCATCCCTTCCCTCCAATGTGTCTTCCACACCAAACTGCTTGGTGTCATTTGCAAACTTGCTAAGGGTGCACTCAATCCCACTTCCATGTGGCCAACAAAGATATTAAACTGTGCCAGTCCCAGTACCGACTCCTGAGGGACACCGCTCATCACTGGTCTCCATTTGGATACCGAGCTGTTGACCACAACTGCATTAAGAATTGTTTCTGGGGACCTAGGAAGTAAGAGGGCACAGATAATTGTACTTTTGGTTTTTTACTTCACTTTATGGAGTTTAAAATTCACAATAAGTTCTTCCACCCAGCGTTGGGGGTTTTTTTTAATTAATAATTTTAGCTTTTTTCTGGAAGTAAACTTCTCTAAATTTTGGGAAACATTTGGTAGGCAGTTCCCATTAACCAGGTTTGCTGCCATTTTCCTTCTGCCTTCAGGATGTAACTAGTTTAGGAAGGTGGATGCAGCTCTCTATACTGTTACTCCATACCCATGGCTAAAAGTCTTATTTCAGGCGTCTCCAGGTTGGAGCATGCAACTCCATATGCTACTGTGGTTGCCTACTCAGACTTCATAGTGAAAGAAAAAACTGTGGAAACATCCACATTGTTGGTTATCACACCATGTTTTCCTCTTTTAGGACCGACTGCAAGACTTGCTGAATCCAGTAAAAATTTTGTCTGTGTAAGGTCTGCAGTATTCCTGTCTCAGACTCATATGTGCCAAATTGTGTGGATATATGAAAAAGATGTGGTGGCTAGGATTTTACCTCAGCTGCAGCAAAAAAACAAATTGCATTAACAATTTCTATGGATAATTCATTTTTCATCTGTTGATCTAACAGAAATATATCCGATAACTGGGAAGAAGACAATCTCTTCTTCCTATTGTGTTTTCCAATAGCTTTAATATTTCTATTAAAAAGAAACCTGAGGTAAGAATTACTTTATAAGCAAATGCCAAGTCACACAAACCAACAATACTGCACAATTTGTGCTGATAATGTCTGGCAGTAGTTTATTGACTCCAGAAGGCTTCATCGCGAAAATTAACATTTAATTGTCAGAGGACAAAATATTTCTCATTTCTCAAAATATCTCCTTTGACGCTTTAACTTGAAGAAACCAATCCCCAGACTCTGTTCTCAGCAACTTTTGTGTCAGAGACAGAGTGATAGCCATTGGAAGCTCCGTTCCTTGCTCTAACAAGGTTAATCACTTTAACAACTTCCGTGACATTTGCCAGTGCTAGTAGCTTCCCGCATGAGGCTTTTCGGCACCTCAGTCGTTGAAAAGGTAGGGAGTTCACTCCATATTTCTTTTTAAGTAAACCAATAAAACTGTTGACTGCCTCCCCTCACAGCCCCCAACTCCCTCCCCTCACTCCCCCCAGCTGGAGAACCGTCAGTCACCACAGCTGTTATTTTGTCAAAGCCACCAAAGCAATTCACAGTGCCCTTCACAGGATTAAAAATAAAATCCTTTTTATGGTGCCGTGCAGGGATAACAGCCTCAACCATTCCTCATGAACCTTAAAATCCTTGTTAATCTTATAAAAAATACCAACAGTTGATTTAAAGTACAGCAGTTACCTCTGCACTTTTCACCAAGTGCCAAAGAATAAACAACTCCATTATCCATTTCCAGTTTCAGTTTTCAGTCAAAATCACACATACAGCTAACTCAGGTGACATTTGTCATGAAAGGGACGCAGATTCAATTTCTGCTGTTGTTACTAGTACTTCCTCATCTTCAGGAGCTGTGACAGATGCTACAGCATTGCTCTATGACAAAGTCTGTGTCAGCTAAATCTATTCTTTGGCTATGAGACCGATACATTTTACAACATTAGATGCACTACTTTTCTGGTATGAAATCCAGTCAAAGGCACGAATTCCATATTCTTAAAATCCTGAACAGAGCCAGGGTTTCACCTCTGGCTTATGCCACCCCCACGTTGTTGAGGTTCCCACTCTGAAGCGAGACCATCTCTCACACTGACAGAAAAGCTCTGCTTCCCATACATTCATCAGATTTCTCCAGTCTTAATGAAAACAACCTGGCAGAGTGTGCTGGGGACCTTCTGTCCATGAGTGACAGGTCCAGTGGATGTGTGATACAGTAGTCCAAGATGTATATTTTTCCCTCTCCTGGTGCTACAGCTGTCTACAAGCTCTTACTTTGCTTTATGCTTTCAATAGCTGTGACTCACTCCACCCTGTCTGTTATAACTTGGCTCTCTTGTAAAGCAATGATGGCCATTCGGTTGTTAAATGACCTTGCCCACAGCTAGTCTCTATTGGGTTATTAGAAACTGACCTTAGGAGCAAAACTACATTTCTCTCAGATTTGACTGGGAGAATGACGTCCGAGCAATCAGACTGTCTAGAATCTTACTGCAACCTGGAAAGTGCCTCCTTAGCATATATCATAACCGTAGATGTCTCAGCGAGTAAGGAAATGAGCTGTAAACACTCTTGCTGAAGTTTGCCCACCCTTGTCAACATTTGTTTAAAAATATGTCGACATTTTGGACAAGGTTATAAAGATTTCCCCTGTGAACAGAAAAAAATGTGCTGGATGAAACAGCGAGTGCCAATTCTGTTTCCATTTCCATTCCCCCCCCATTTTTCTGGCCTGTGGCTCACTTCTGAGAGAGCTGAAGAAAAGGAAAGGTCACCAGAATGGCAATAGGTTACAAAAAGAGGGAAGCAGCGTGATGCACTGCACACCAGCAGCCAGAAAAGGATGTAAAAGGGGTAGAGGACTTTATTTGAGACTGGACCTGCGCTGTGAATCCTTGAACCTTGGCTGAGCAATGTCCAGGGAAGGCAGTTTAAAGAAAGATTGGGGACACGGTTCTCCTCCCTGTTCCAAATGAAAAACCTTCAGGTTTTGGGGGGGTTATTTTGGTAACTTAAACACAAGTCTTGATGAAATATAAATATCTTGGTGCAGATTTTTCTTTTCATTATTATTGTTTCAGTGGTGATTAAAGTGAATAAACAAATATGCTTCACCTTTGCCTGTAGCACTTGAAATTCAAACCCTGCCAGGATATGAAACCGGAGCGAGAAATCATAAAGAATAATATGTAATAAATTCATCAACCTTGATTGGCCAGCATAAAGCAAAGGAAAATAAGTAAACCCCACAAAACCAGAAGTGAATTTAAATGATTTCTTATATTTATCTAAGCATCTAAGGTTTTCATAGTAACAAAAGTGAGAACATTTTATTTTTAACAATGACTTTTTTTTTAAACCTGAGACTGTAGCTCTTTTTTTTCCACAGAGCAGTGCTTTGAAATAGCAAAAGATGAGAGGGACACCTTTCAGCATTAATAAACTGAGGAATATTTATGAGAATTATCCTGGCATCTTCTTTGAAGCGCCAGACCCCTGAGACGAATACGATGGGTACAAGGCATACCTATTACCAGCGAGAGAGATGCTTCAGAATTTGTGATGTGGTGTAAGTCCAAGGGCAGGCGGGCACGCCGGGACGCGCTGACTCGCTGCAGTTCAGGACACGCCTGACATTAATCCTCACAGCAAGACCAGCCCAAATAAGGATGCTAAAGTCAGGACAGGCTTCTAGGGTGGGCACTGGTGTCTGTGAGCGGCACATTAGCTGTGGAAGCCACGTATTGTTATTTGATGGTTTTATAGTCCTCCAACAAAGGAAGCAGAATGAAACAGAAACTCACCTTTTTCGCAAGCGGGAGAGATAAAGAATGAGAATAAAGTATGTAATTAAACCTGATTAAAAATGATTACCTTTCCATTGCATTATCCACGATAATAAGAAAGAAAACAGAAAATAGAGGAAGTGCTATGAATACCGCCTGTGATTAAAAAGAAAAATGGACTGTCCTTGTCTGACTTCCATTTAGTACGAGAGATGAACTGTTTGGCTTGTAGTATATTGGGCTCTTTTTCTGTACCACAGCACGAAGTGCTGAGAACACCAAGAAGAAATCTAAATAACCTGTTCATAAGAAAAAGAAAAAAAAAATTGCTGATGACCTTTCAGTAGTTGTTGGGAATGAATTGTAAGCAGCGGTTTGAAGATGAAAAGTAATTGGCATTGAGCCTTCTTAATTATTTTTCCAGTTTCAGGACTTTAATATAGTTCTGGCTCTTGCTGACACACCTAAATGAGGTTTACAGAACCCAGATTATGAAGTCTGTGCTCATTAATGGAGAGGCAGCAGGGCAAAGGCTGCTGGTACTTTTTTCTTCTTTCACTTAGTTTAAATCACCACACACCCATAATTCAGACTTTGTGCATGTCGGTGGCCCACTGAAATGGAAATCCCTTGATGCAGCTCTGGGCAAACATGTCACTGGCAGAAAGAAGGCAGGCAAGACGACCCCTTGATTAACTAATACGTAAAAAATTTCAACCTCAATATCCATCAGTGCATGCTAAAACAGACAACACCACCAGAAGGAGATAAATTATGCAGTTTCCAGGGAAAAAATTAATAAAGCAGAAATCACAAAACCAGGCCAGTCCTCTGAACACCGTGTTTACAGACCTACACCACCTTTGTGTGGCACAGAAAATAGATACTCTGGCTAAAAAAACCCCAACCCAACCAACTATTGTAAAACAAACTGGCATATTTAAGGCAGGAATAGTGTGTTGGGTTGACTCTGGCTGGAGGCCACTCTATCACTGTCCATCCTCAGCTGGACGGAGGACAGAAAATACAACCAAAGGTTCCTGAGTCGAGATAAGCACAGGGCAAGATTGTCATGGGCAAAACAGACTTGATTTGGGAGAATTAATTTAAATTATTACTGATCAAGTCAGAGTTGAATAATGAGAAATAAAACCAAATCTTAAAAATGGCTTTCCCCTACCCCTCCTTTCTTTCCTGGATTAACTTCACTCCCAATTTCTTTCTCTCCTCCCTCCAGCAGCACAGGGGAACAGTGAATGGGGGTTGTGGTCAGTTCATCACACGTTGTTTCTGCTGCTCCTTCCTCCTCAAGGGGAGGACTCCTCACATGGGGACACAAGTCCTGCCAGGCAAATCTGCTCCAGTGTGAGCTCCTGTCCCCACAGAGCCATAGGTCCTCGCTAGAGTCTGCTCCAGCATGGGCTTCCCATGAGATCACAGCCTCATTTGGGAATCCACCTGCTCTGGTATGGGATCGTCCACGAGCTGCAGGTGGATATCTGCTCCACCATCATCCTTTCATTTCCATCTCTTTCTGAGGAAGCAACAGATGAAGGCTTAGTGCCATTTGCTCACTAGGGAGATCATGGCAGACCATATCCTTTCTTGATGGATTGCCCATCTCTGGTCAGGAAAAGCAGGAAGAAAGATGCATCTTAACAGACATGTAGACATCTCATGATAAAACTAAATAGGGCTAAGGTATGATGGGGCTACAGGAGTTAAAACATAAATTCTTAAAACAAAGATTTATCACATCTCCAAATACTAGATGACACATAAGTGTCTGGAAAATACTAACACATTACCATCACAACGCACTACGAAACTCTTGTAGACCAAATTCTAGAGAAAATAGTATAGCTTGGAAATTCTGAAAAGAAAAAAAAATGGTTTCATATCACCTGCTTTTTCCAAAGGGCAGCATAAGTTTGAGTACTTTTCAACTTTTATTTTTCTTCTACGTGTTAATGGAGAGGTGGGGCAAAGAAGGCAAGAGTACTACCTGCAGCACACAGCCTTCAAAAGTTTCTTGCATTTGGAATAAATACTGGTTTAGAAGATGCTAGGAATCAGAGAATCACTGGGTTTGAGATCATCAAGTCCAACCATACCTGTCCTAAGCTAAACCATAACCCTAAGCACCTCATCTACCTGTCTTAAATACATCCAGACTTGGTGACACAACCATCTCCCTGTTCCAATGCCCGATAACACTTTTGGTGAAGAACTTTTTCCTAATGTCTAATCTGAACCGTGAGTCCCTTCTGCCTCGTTCTATCACCTGTTAATTGGGTAAAGAGACCAACACCCATCCCTCTACAACCTCATTTCAGGTAATTGTAGGCAGTGATAAGGTTTCCCCTAGCCTCCTCTTCTCCAGGCTAAACAACCCCAGTTCCCTCAGCCATTCCTCGTAAGGTTTGCTCTCCAGCTCCTTCACCAGCCTGGCTGCCCTTCTCTGGACTTGCTCAAGGACCTCAATGTCTTTCTTGTAGTGAGGGGCCCAAAGTTGAACACAGTATTCGAGGTTTGGCCTCATCAATTCTGAGTACAGGGACACAATCACTCCCCACAGACCTGCTGGCCACACTGTTTCTAACACAAGCCAAGATGCCATTGGCCTTCTTCGCCACCTCGGCACACTGCTGGCTCATGTTCAGTCTGCAGTCAACCAACANACACTGCTGGCTCATGTTCAGTCTGCAGTCAACCAACACCCCCATGTCCTTTTCTACCAGGCAGCTTTCTAGACACTCTTCCCCAAGCCTACTTTTTCACAGAGTGCTGCATGGGGTTGTTTTGTCCCATGTGCAGCACTCTACACTTGGCCTTGTTAAACTTCATCCCATTGGTCTCAGCCCATCGATCCAGACAGTTCAGATCCCTCTGAAGAGCCTCCCTACCCTGAGGCAGATCAACACTGTCTCCCAGCTTAGTGATATCTGCAAACTTAGTGAGGGAGCATTCAATCCCTTCATCCAGGTCATTGATAAAGATGTTGAACAGGACTGGAACCAAGACTGAGCCCTGGGGGACTCCACTCATGACCGGCCTCCAGCTGGATTTAGCTCCATTTACCACTACTCTTTGGACCAGTTTTTTACCCAGCAGAGGCTGTGCCTGTTCAGGCCAGTGGCAGGCAGTTTCTCAAGCACTGTTATGAGAAACAGTGTCAAATGCTTTGCTGAACTCTAGGGACACTACATCTCCAGCCTTTCCCTCATCCACTAAACAAACCACTTTGTCATAGAAGGCGATCAGGTTAGTGTGGCAGGACCTGCCTTTTGTAAACCTATGTTGACTGGACCTGATCACTTGGTTGTAGTGTGTGTGCTGTGTGACAGCACTCAGGATGACCCATTCCATGATCTTCCCTGGGACCGAGGTCAGACTGACAGGCCTGTAGTTTCCTGGATCCTCCCTCTGACCCTTCTTGTAAATGGGTGCAATATCTGCCAGTGGAACTTCCCCAGTCTGCCAGGATTGCTCGTAAATGGAAAAAACCTCATAAGAGATCGCATGATCAACTGAACTCTTTGATCACACTTGAGACAAAATATGGTGTATGTACCATAAGGAAGTATTGGTGAATAAACTCTACTTGGTCGAATGCTCCAACATATTCTTGTTCGCAGAAAATGACTGGGAACAACTGGCATCTCACTATATCTTGCCAAAACCCTGAAGGGAGCTTCAGTAATGAACTCCCTGCCTTTAGCTGTCCTTAGCATTGAAATGTCAGTGCTGAAAGTGCTACTGTGAACAGCACTTGTAGGAATAGCATCATCTGAGATGATAGCAGACATTGTTTGGAAGGAGATTATGTCCTATGAAAAAAAAAACCTAAACAAATAGCCAGTCTGCTGATGCCTGAACATTCCAGTGCTCTGAAACATGACCTTGTCATTGCCCAGAATTCTTTGGGCAGAATCAAGAAGAATTCTACCTCTGACACAAAGCAGTTTTGTCAAGTGAGATGGTGCAATGAAGATTTGTTCTTTTACCCCCCTCCTTCAAGTCTGGAAAACAAGGGAAGAGAGAAAGCAAAAGATAATGGAGAATAAACACTAACATTTTTGCTTGTTATCATTACGTCTTTGGCTATGAGAATGCAGTGTGATCCCTGGTTGTGAGAGGCCAGTAGAACCAAGCTGACCATGTGGTTAGATGCCAAGAGCTGGCTGGTTGTGATCTGATTTTGGGTTGTTGTTGTTCCCAAGGTGGGTAGAATACAGGCAACATGGTATTCATGCTACACACCCTGCTGAGGACCACATTCTTAAAGGCTTGGTGGCTGAGGGACAGCCTCCAGCCTGTTTTAAACAGGAGATGCTAGTGGGCCTGTGAAGAAAATGTCTTTTGGTGTGACCCACAAAGAATGAGGATACAAGCTGTGGCAGCCCAGTATGGGGGAGGGCTTGGAGAATGGTGAATACTCTTCTCCTGCTTAAGTTCAAGAAGGTAAATATTTGTTCTAAAAATCTGTATCTAACTTAGCTGGCCAAAGGCTTCTGTGGCTGCCTTCTTTGTACTGGTTTGGTTTTTTTTTTAAGCCACTATTGCCAGGAAGAATTAAACTGAATTAACTAGACTGTTTTGGTGTTCACTGGTGTCATCCCTGGAAGGAAAATATCTCATGCTGTGGCAAAGACTATACATTTATTACTCTTGTATTTAATGTCTACTGTAGTGCTACATCTTAAAAAGCATGCTGCTAAACCGTGCAACCTGTAAAACAGGCATCAGGAGTTATGTGCACAGTGTGAAACATCCAATGATTTAATTTCAATTTGCACCATTGCTGAGACACTTGTGCAATTATGTGCTGCATTACATTTCTAGCTGGTGCCCAGAGACAAGACAAATGGTGTTTCAGAAATACCAATACACCAACCACAGTCTTTAAAAATGGATTAGTGATTGGATATCCTTAAATTCAGAGCCTTGAAAGGGCTCTGTTCAAGAGGAGGCAGGGAAAGTGGGGAAAAGGAAAGATGTGTTCAGCACATCTGAGAGCCAGCCGTTCTAACTTATTTCAAGCTGAGCATCCTGACATAACAGGCACTTCTGAGAGTTTGGGTCTGCAGAAAAATAAGGACCTTGCTCATTCTGACTGCAGACCTTGCAATGATGCCTGAATGGGGAGCAGTGTTTCCTGCACCTCCAGCCTTGTCCTGCACACTGGGAGGGCAGGAGACACAGGGGACCCATGGAGACTGCTCTCCTTCTCAGTCCAGGATTTCTGCAGGTGACACAGAGGAGGATCTAGTGTTTTAGTCTCTTGTACCCCCTTGCAAAAAATATTGCAGAGTGGCTCTTACTTTGAGGTCACCCTCATGATTTCCTATTTTCCCTCAGTAATACATAATGGCAACCTTTTTTTTTTTTTTTCTTTTTTAAAAAAATAAATATTACAGGGACCACATCATTTATCCTGTGTGGAGAAAAGAAAGGTTTAGGTGCAAAAGAAAGACATTTAATAACTCTCATGACTTGGACAGCCTCTTCTATTATGGCATCATTTTGTTTGAACTGTGGGGCCAGAGTGCAGCAAAAAGATGTCTCCTGCTTGACTGACAAACGGCTGGCATAAAAAACATCCAGTACGACATGAACAATCATTCCTTCTAAGGGCAATGTGGACTCTCTCTCTGACTCAGTTTTATCTCTGAAGGTGAATGCCTATTCACCTGCAATATATTCTGTCTGCAAATTGGCAAATGCCATTGTAATGGTTCTCATTTTATCTTTTTCTATTAAGCCTGAGGGAAGAAGTTATGAGGAAGAGAGAGAGACATTTTTGTTTTCTCTTCAGAATCTCCTATACAAGCGAAACTTATCAAAGGGCACTGTTTATCATTTGATTTGGAAATAATTTTGCCTTTCAACATTCCCAGCGTATGTCAAGAGGAATAGAGGCTTGCAGGAAGAGGAGATGAAATATCCTCTTGTTGTTATTTATTGATTTTGTACAGCTCAGCATGGAAACTTCATATAGCAAAAACCAGCAGCTTAAGAAAGATGACCAAGTCATCAAGTACCACTTAGGTACACAGTTCCTGGGAAAAAAACCAAGAACACAAGAAGTTATTGCCTGCGAGAGGAATATGCACACAAGCAGCCTCATACACATGCGTGCTTCTGTGGAAGGGGTGAGGAATGCCTGGGGACCTAAAATTTATCCCTGCGATGTGACAGGCAGCTAGGAAGCCTGTGGGAGCTTTGTCCAGGCCTCAGCAATGTCCGAAATTACAGATACCCATCCAAAATAAGCAGAGGCAGTATTACCTCCTGCAGCTGAGACACAGATTCCCCTGAGCTGCACCAGCCCCGGGTACTCACCGCACTGTGCAGAGAGTGTTGACTCACCTCTTGGCTCACAGCGTTTGTGTCTGCGCTGGCTGATCCCATGTTGAGCCTCAGTTGTTTCACTTTTCACAATTAAAAGCAGAATGTGGCATAAACCCACAGTTAGGCAAACCAAAGGTAAAGCTAAAGGAGTTTAACTCCAGCAGTGCATCGCTTCGCAGGCCATGTTCTTCAGCGCTGCCCACCTACACACATTTCCACTGCTTGAACTGACTACACATATCTTTTCCTTGTGAGCTATTTTAAACACACGATGAGATGAAACCCAAATCCATAAAGGTTTTAATTTAGTTTGGGTAGTTGGGTAAAGGCACGTTCAAAGGCTTAAAAACCCTGCAAAACACACCACGAGACAGAAAAAGAAATCCCTGCCCTAAGCAGAGTAAAGTGGCAGTAGTACCATCATGCTGTTTTACTCAGCAATAATATAGTTCCCTCATCAAGATAAACTACTCGGCTTTCAGCCTTGTAGTTTATCTGCTCAGGAACTGGATTACTGCCTCATAAAACAGTGCAATGGTGCAATTATCACTTCAGTATTAGGTAGGTACTGCAAGGTGCTCTCTTTCTCTGTTAGGTGGGACACTTTATGGTGGCCATAAAGCCGATGTGGCTTCCAGTGTTTGCTACAATGATAAATTAATGAATCATGCTGCAGGCAATGGAACTGTGTGAGGTTTGATGCAAGTGATATGGATGCCAAATTGGAAGGGGAGAATTGACATGAAGGTGCGTGAAGCTGAGACAGAGGTGCATGTTTGAGACTTCACTAATGTGCACTTCTTCTGAAATATGCATCTCAAAGTATTTTCTCAGTGTTTCCCCTATCTCTTCATTTTGGAACGATCAGGTGCTAACTCCTGTGCAAAACCATGTGGGACTCATTGGACAAGGTACAGCTTACTGGTTTCTTTCATTAGATGCTCACTGACAGTAGAAGAGTATGATGTTTGGTTACCAAGGATATCAGCTACTTTCAGGGACATGCAGAGAGTGATTATTTGTGGTTCTCCTTCACATTTTCCTCCCACCCAATTTTAAAATGTTCTGGAAGCATTTTCTTTTTTCTTTAATTAAATTTCAGATTAAAATGTTGTCACAATCATATATATAAAAGAATTCCTTAAGACTAGCTTTTAATTTCACACTATCTGAATGGGCATCAAAACACCATTTATCTAAAGTTGAAGCTTGTTTCAGGGTAAATAGAAAACAGAATCAAGTAAGTGGGAAGCATTTTAAGAATTTTGCTGATTAAAAAAAGAGAAAGTGATCAAAAACACCCTCAAAATTTTTAAACAAACATAAAAGGGTCAGTTTTTAATAGCCTAAAGGAAGAAAATTCAATATGTCTTACGTTTTCAAAAAAATTTCTCTTTTCTATTTTAATAAATCAAAATAAGTCAGAGAGTAAAAGTACGGGAGTTTCAGATGAATGGGTAACTAAACTATCTTTGAGATCTGGACTTCACAATCACAGTTTAAAATGAATGCTTGTCAACTTTATATGCTCACTTAACTTGAGACTTATTTAAACATTCCCAATCTCTTAGCTGCAACACACATAAAGATTTTAATGGCATTTATTGATCCTAGATACATTACACCTGGAGATGTCACTACTCATAAGGAATGTAACAAGATACTGAAAATATGCAAAACAGGGTTGGCTCAAAGCTTGTCAGAAATGTAAGCAAATGCATCTTTGCTGCCAAAAGGATGAAGAAGAGATGGGACCAGACTGAAAACAGGCTCCTCCTGCAAATGAGAAGGGTGAGAAGGGGACAAAGGGCTGCATCTGGGATGTTGAGGTACATGAAAAGCTGGCTCTGTTGTGCCAGCCACTGGCTGAGCAACTGTGAAGAGACAGTGGATAAAGTTTTGGGGGGATATCTCTCCTCCCACACCTGCATGTGGATGGGAGCCCCAATGCCCAGTTGTCTTTGTGTTCAGCAGGCCCTTGGTCCCTTGGACTAGGCTCAGTGTGAAACATGGACAAAATACAAACTGTGTCTAGTGACGGACTGGGTTAATGTTTTGAAAGATAGGAGAATCCTGTATGGCATTTGAGGACAAACAAATGACAGCTTCACAATCTCCTTTCCAGTTTTCATTTGTAGGACACAGGTATGTGATCTCTCAAGCTGTCTTAATACCCTGTTACCCACACGCTGGAATATATTCAGCCTTTAGACAGACCTCCCATTAGTTTAAACACTGTATAAGCCTCTCTTTTCTCCACAGCTCTTAAGTACAAATCCTCTGAGAGGAAACATGCTGCTAAGGCATTTTAAAAGCCGCAGTGAACTTGACCCTGTGATCTGATTGGTGTGATTCCCACCACATGCAAGGGCTTGCAGGAGTTAGACCTAAGTTTTAAATTGCCTAAAACACTTCCTAAAATCAAGTGATACAAGGAAATCATCTGTTGCATTCAGCTGTAAGCTTCCACCTAGACATGGGCTTCTAGTCACATGTGGTGTCTCGTTCTCAGGTGGTCTGAAGGAGCTGCTGCAGAGGTAGGATGCCTTGCCAAGACATCTTCATGTTCCTGTGCTCAGCGGGAAACCTTGCAGAGCAAGAGGGGCCCATTGCACAGTGGAAATGACTGTCCTCCACACTAGAAGCAGAGAAGCATCATCCACAGAACATTTTCTTGCTTAATTTTTTTTCTTCCTTTTTTTTTTCAGGAGCAGTGAGTTACCATAGAAATCTGTCCATGGTTCATCCTTTTAGAGTCATTTGAAAAGCTGATGGCCCTCTCTGCATCCATCATTTCCAAGAAATAGAATTATGTAATTATACTAAATTAATTTCAGCTACGCAATCACCTCCTTCACCAATTAGTGGCTGTAAATATCAGACTCTTAAGGTAAATTTACCTCAGTTTTTCCACTTCTTGCCCATCTTCCTTTCTCATGCCTACTAAATCCACTACATCCTTCTGGCAGTCGCACCCAGTAGCTGCCCCAGCTGTATGCATGCTTTTGCTGCCTCAGAGAACAACAGTATCAGAACGCCCTATCACAAATTGAACCCCAAATTTTTGAGATGAGCTAAATTTGGTAAATGCTGAATAAGCAGAAGTAGACAAGCCTTTAATTTTGCCACTATGTATGTTTGATTGTTATCATAACTGATTAAAAGAAACATACACATCATGGAGCTGAAAATGACCTTTTTGATCCCTTCCCCTGGGCATGAATCTTCACATACTTTCTCTCTCTGTTTCTTTCTCTTCACTGCCAAATCCACAGTTGAAGGAGAGGTAGTAGCAGCTCACCTTACTCTTCCGTTCTGACCTTTGGGTGGATGCTATCCATGCATTCAAATTGGGAACGGGACATTAATCAGCTGAAGGCGTTGAGGTTTACTCTTTGCAGTAAAATCAATGCTTAGACACTAGAGGTAAGTCTGATGAGAATAATAATCTAATGTAACTTTTAATTTATGTCAAGTCAATTCCTCATATTGCCAATGACAGGTGAAGGAGAGGCGACTCAGAAATTCTGTTGTTCTGTTGATTAGAATGGAGCCACAAAAAATTGCTAGCTCTGCCATGCAGTATTTATCATTAGAAACCAAAAGGAAAAAAAGGTTTGGATAAGAAATAAGACTCTCTAACATTCATACTCAGTCATGTCTATGCCAAATACTACAAAGCTAAAACATGCTATGAAAACCGACAAGCCAGATGGGATTTATTCACCATTAAAAAAAAAAAAAAAGAAAAGAAAAAAGATAGAACAAACAAAACCCCAAAGTGAGAGTGTTAAGCAAAGCACTTGAAAGTAATGGGCCAGATTCACAAGCTTGTTCTAGCTGCTGTAGGCTTTTCCAACAGAGCAAAGCAGCTGGGCATGTAGTCAAAACCACTGACATCATGTGCACATGACATCAGTGCAGTCATGTTTTCTTCCACTGAGTCCCAATTTGGACCAGAGACTGATGTCAAACACTGGTGCTGGAAATTCTGTTCCCATCTGCTGCTTCATAGTTCTGCTCCTTTTACAAATTGACAAGTGCGGCCTTGCCGCAACCTCGCTGTACCTGCAGCTACCATCAGCAAATTCAGGTCTAATTCACACAGGCTCACTTAATGGCTAGTAAAGATGTAAATCCTTTGGTGGTAGAAACCAACTTTCATTTGTAAAGTGAAAAGAACAGATAATGGAAAGGAAACTCTCCTAATCCCATCACACAGGCTAGAGATGAACAAAACCTCAATGCCTTCACAAGTTTGTGAAAGACCCCCCCACCGTCCTTCACAAACTTGTATATACTGCTCTTCGTTCTTTACTCTTCTAACTGAAAACCCTACAGGCTCCAGTCTCTTGAGCAAGGAGATTTCAAATCATCTATATTTCATACTATATTACGCTGCATGCAGTGGAAGTTGTGAAAGACTCCTTTTCAAGAGCTTTGCGCTGTCTGCAGATGTTACACACAGTTCTCCCTCTCTCCTCTCATATCAGTATGATTTATTTACACAACATACAATAAATCATGCAGCAATAAATAGGATTTTAATGAATAGAACAGCTTTAGAGTTCCCACTTCCAGAATGAATTGCATATTTTCTGCTTATTTTCAAATACAACTCAACCTAGCTAATTCAATTTCTAATCTCACAAACGCTGTTATCAAGGCATTATAATTGAGGTTATAAAAGTCTGTTTCCAACCTATTCAGAGCAGTCAATCCACCTTAAAATATTTCTGTTTGGAAACAGACATTGCTTTTAAGCAAGAGGCAAAAATCTCTTTCAAGAGGTGCCATTCTTTTCATTGCTTGTATTTAGTAGAAGCATGCTCCATTTCAGCTCCAGGAAAATGACAGACGAAAGGGAGAGATGTAATTCTACGCACACTTCCTATCAAATTAAACCAAGGCAAAACAAGTAAGCGGGGTTGATTTCAAGTGTGTGAAGAAAACTACTATCATATTCATATGTTTTAAGAACAGCAGTAACAACTTTGTCTTCAAAGATATCATATATTATTTGATCTAGACTCACAGCACGAAAAAATAAAATCATTATATAATGCCACTGTATTACTGAGGAGCGTGCACCACAAAGAGATACGACGTGCTGAATTAAATGGTACAATTCATTTGTTAACTTAATTAGGAGCATTAATGCAAAAGCTTAACAGAATGGATAGCAGAGGAGACGTGAGTGAGGAGAAAAAGGCTAACCTTTATGTTTTTCTACAGAAGTTTGGAGAAACTGTCGTGGGCGGGATAGTCTCCTGCACTCTGCAGCAGCCCTGTGCAGACCCCCTCCATCTCCCATGAGAGGTATTTCATGAAACCAGCATGCAAGAGACATCTCATATGATAGTCATGGCTCAGCCCCCTTCCTCCATCAACAAGAAAAAATGCAAATGATTTAATTAGCATATTCCTGTGAATTAATGCCATTTATCAGAAAAGGCCCGAGTGATCATCACACTGCTTGAGAGCTAATTGAATGCAGAAATCTTGAGTATGAGCTCAACATGAACTCAGTTCAGCGTGAAAAAGTTTGGTGTGCTCTGCCAGAGACTCTTCCTGCTTGGCAGGGAAGAGCAGACAACTCAGGAGGAGCAGAAACGCTGTGCCAGACCCCACGAGAGAAGGGGCATCCTTTAAGGGGAGTGGGCCACATGGCCTTGAAGTCAGGTTCACAGTTCAAGTACTTGTGCTTCTTGCCTTGTACTGAGTAGACATCTGGGTACGGCGTGGGGCACACGGAAAAACGTCAGGAAGAAGCAGATGCCTGCATAGCCTTGCCCTTGGCTGCATCTGACTGAGGAGGGCTGGTGTGGGTACAGTGTGGGTGCAGCTGAAACTTTGGGACCCATCCCAGCCAAATATTTTCATGCAGGTAGGGCACAGGCTGTTGTCTTCTATAACCCTTCCTCTCCCTTCTCTTTTACCCTACACCCTCCTCTGCGATGAATCTGAGAAGCCAGGCCTTTGGGGCAGCCATAGCACAGTGGTGTTTTGCTTTCTCACAGAGAATGGCTGGTTTATCTGCAGAACACATCTAGTTAGAGACAGAGCACTAAAGAAGGGCTTTTCAAGGGGGGTGGATGGGACTTTAAAAAAAACAAATCAGAAAGAGAAAAATAGGCTGGCTGTATCTGTGTGCTGAGTTTGTCTCCGAGTGGCTACTGCCAGTATAAGAAGCTTCACCTTCTGTAGCAAAACCACTAAAGCCAGTATTTACCCTGTAACTGCCTCACCACCTCCTGCTGCCCAGTGCAGGAAGTATTAATGATGACCCCAGGAGCTGGATGATATCCTTCATGCTGGCTGATAGAAATGGGAACTGTGAAACTGGAGCCTGCAGACACCACAGCACACCAGTGCTTCTCTTCATCCTCATTTACTGGTCTCAAAGCGTTTGTCCATTTGTAATCTGTGTGCGTGAAGTGAGACCTATTCTGGGTAGAGGCAGGTGTAAGGACAGATTTTGCCAGAAGAGATTTCTGGTCATGTTTCCTCTGATGGAAAGCGAGAGAAATGCATCCAGAAACATGGCAATCACCAATATGCTTGATTCTCTGCTACCCTCAGGCAATCTGGAAATCAGGGTTTCCTGGCTGTTCCTGGTTAAGAGAGATGTTTAAAATGTTAATGACTGTCTGTGTGATTAAACAAGCATGGAGTCCAACAACTGCTGTCCTGGATCAAGCACAAAGTTCATTGGAAAGGGTTGGTTTACTTAAAGCTTCTGAACAGTGCAGCTGTAGACACTCGCAGACAGCTTTAATGCATCTGGCATTGTGTCCTACCCTGAGAGTCCTCCTGTCAGGAGAACAAAACCCTTTGACTACTACACCCCAAGGCAGATCTTCTTTGTATTCCCAGGAAGAGAAGCTCATCTTGTAGATGTGGAGCCTCCAGAGCAGTCCCAAAACAAGTCAGCACACTAGCCTCTTGAAAAAAAGGAACATTTATAGTTTTCAAACATCAAGCATGTATCCAAGGGCTATTGTCCCCTTCTAATATGCCATGGGAAACTCCTGGGTGGTACAGCAGCAGACCCTAGGGATGATGAAATACAGACATCACTGAAAGCGTGTGAAACAGCCAGATGTTCATATGCTTTATTGTCTCAATGTTCACCTGCAACAGACTGTTTCCTTCTCCTCAAAGTGCTGAGTTGCACTGACAGAAAAACATATTCCGAATTCTCCTCAAATTAGAATATACCGAGAGAGTTTGGAGGAAAGGAGTGAGTAACTGTTCTATGTTACTTCTTTAAGGGTTGTTTTATGCAAATCTACTCCGTTCCTCTAACCTTTGAAATAACATCACTGGTGAAAAGCAAGGGACATGAAAAGTTTTCCTTCACCTGGAAACAGAGCCTTTAGGCATCCAGGATGTGAAGGCAGAAGAACTACCAAGCAATGAGGCAGCGAGAAGACAAATTTACTTTTTCCTTTCTTTACTAAGGTAAACCTTAAACCTTAGCTAGATGTGGCCAGTTGACCTTGGCTGGAGGCCATGTGCCCAACAAAGCCCTTCTATTACTGCCCATCCTCAGCTGGACGGGGAGATAAAGTACAATGGAACGCTCCCAGGTCGAGATGAGCACAGGCAGAGATCACTCGCCACTTACTGTCAGGGCAAAACAGGCTCAACTTGGGAAAATTATTTTAAGTTATACCAGTCAAATCAGAATCAAGCAATAATAAAGCCAAATATTAGAATCACCTTCTTCCCACCCCTCCTTTCTTTTCAGGCTTAAGTTTACTCCTGATTTCTCTACCTCCTCTCCAGCGGCACAAGGGGAGGGGGAATGGCGGCTGCAGTCAGTTCATCACATGTCTCTGCTGCTCCTTCCTTCTTAGGGGGAGGACTCCTCACACTCTTCCCCTGCTCCAGTGTTGGTTCCCTCCCACAGGAGACAGTACTCCACAAACTTCTCCAACCTAAGTCTTACCCATGGGCTGCAGTTCTTCACAAACTGTCCCACTGTGGGTCCCTTCCATGGGTGCAGATCTTCAGTACAAAACTGCTCCAGTGTGGGTCCCCCATGGGGACACAAGTCCTGCCAGCAAACCTGCTCCGGTGTGGGCTCAACTGTCCATGGGGTCAGAGGTCCTGCCAGGACCCTGCTCCAGCACAGGCTTCCCACAGGATCACAGTCTCCTTTGGCCACCCATCTGCTCTGGTCTGGGGTCCTCCACAGGCTGCAGGTGGATATCTGCTTCACTATTAACTTCACTGCACTGCAGGGGAACTGCCTGCTTCACCATGGTTTTCTCCAGTGGCTGCAGGGGAATCTGCTCTAGAGCACCTCCTCCTCCCCTCCTTCTTCACTGACCTTGGGGTCTGCAGAGTGGTTCCTCTCACACCTTCTCACTCCTCTCTATGGCTGCAGTTTCTCTTGCACAGTTTTTCCTTTCCCCTTCTAAACTCTGTTATCCCAGAGGCACTACCACCGTGGTTGATGGACTCAGCCTCAGCCAGTGGCAGGTCTGTCTTGGAGCCATCTGGCAATGGCTCTATCAGACACAGGGGAAGCTTCTACCAGCTTCTCACAGAAGCCACCCCTGTAGCTCCTAACCCCCTACCAAAACCTTGCCACGCAAACCCAACACACTAGGGAAGGCTGATCAGTCCCTAATCTAAAGCTGTGCTGCTTGTTTAATAATTAGACATAGCACAGGCTGAAAATGTGATGGCTGAAACTGCTCAGAGAAGGGTGTTCTCTGTAATTTATCTGTGTTAGTAATGTCCCTTTATCTTGTCCTTTCAATTTCCTTTAAACACAAACCGTAGGAATACAAAGCTTATTTGTACTGAGATACTTAATACAATTAATGACATTAACTGTGGAGATACGAGTGCATGGATGTATTTCTTCTACTCTGTTGGAATTTATCTCAATCTGCATCCACCAAAAGTATTAAAAAAATTTAAAAAACCTTTTTCACACAAAGAAATGTTCATAAACACAATAAATGGAGGTAATTATATCCTGTAGTCAGCTAAATTCAAAGTGATTCACATATGACAGTCACTTGGCTTCTCTCTGGATTTGCTCTGAATGACACATCTCTGACTTGAAATAATTTTTGTTCCAAGCTGTTATGAAACCATTTACACTAAATGACGGCAGCACTTAGAAGGGTGGCTGAGAGTGAGTTTCTACTGCAAATTGTACTCTCATTAAGCAAGATCCTGGCTTGTGGGTATGTGTATGGCAGGTTTTCTTTTTTCTTTCTTTTTTTTTTTTTTAATATCTAGAGCTCAGCATAGATGCTGCTGTGGAAAGCTTGCAGTTCCCCTGGAAAGTCATTGGCATGTCGTTATTTGACCTCAAATCTACTGGCTCTGAAAGCACATTTTTAAACCTCCCACCCCTGAACAGCAGCAATGAATTACTTGACAGACACTCTCATGCCCTGCAAACCGCCTCTAACAACTAGTGCAGCTCTGGGACCCACCACACACACACCTGAATCTCTCATATACATATCTTAGGACTCCACTGCTTTGCCCACATCCTCCCACCCTTACTGGTTTCCCAGCCTCTGCACTCCTGCAGAGAAAGCAATCCAACCACGCTCCGCGGCCTCATCAACATTTCCCTTATCCTCCCTACAGCTAGAAGGTGCTTCCCACCTGGGCCAGTGTTCAGCTGCCCGGATCCCATTGCTGCAGCACCCGGCATGGGGCATACACTGCCTGCAAGTACTTATCTGAGCAAAGGTCTCAGCACTTCACACAAGCTGAGCAAGAGGTGACGCTGAGGAGCCTTATGGCACCCGAGGCTTGTTCTTGGGCAAAAAGAAAAGAAAGAATCCTTTCACAACTTTGCATATCCAGAGTGGGATAAGAGCTGCAGAAAGATTCTGAGTAAAGAAATACTTGATGTATTCTCATTATGGCTTCCCTTTTTCCCCCAAAAAATAAATTCACAAGGAAGAAAATGGGCAAACTGAATATTCATCAACCACCAACATTTGTAATTCTTCAAGAGCATGAATGCCTGTTTACAGTGCTGAAATAGGACTGTCTTCCCCTATAGTACACTAGCTTATGAGATGATACTCAAATGATAAGCATTCCTTTCATTTTTAAATTCAAAAATAAAAGCCAGCCAACAGTTGGGATGAAGCACAATGTAGTGCTAAAGAATTTTGTTGTGACTCTCTCTCCTCCTTCAAGAGTGTGATGTTTCTGGCATATTTAAAGTTGTTGGGATTGTCTTTAGAGATTGAAAGAGTCTATAAATTTTCATGAGCAGTTACAGCAAGAACTGTACATGCACTGTATGTGTGCTAAAGGTATCTAGATGCACAAAGAATAAATAGGAAACAGTTTCTATGTAAAACATTCCTTCCTCTTACTCCCATCTTTTTGTCATCAGTAGGATATTTAGGACTGTAATTAATTAAAAAAAAAAAAGAAGAGAAGAAAAGGAGAGAAAAGGAAGACTTCAAGAGAAATTTAGCCAGAATTCTTCTAAATCTGGCACCAGCTGCTGAGGGTAGCTGCCTGGCTCTGTTCTTCTGAGATTGATAGCCACCCTCTGCTCTCTGCTTTCCAAAGTAATGGTGAGCAGCTTGGCACAACTCCAGTTGAGCGCAGCAAGAAGGTAAGACCACTCCTTAGAGCCTTTTCCTTGCTTCTGAGAAACAGCACTAGGCCTCTGTGTAAGCCTCCTCTTGCTGGGAAGTCTCCGGTTTACATGGAGGCTCAAGCAGGGTCTGTGGGTCAACGCTAACATCTGCAACCGTGAGATAAACAATTGTCAGAGGGCTCAATAGAGTTTCCAGGGCTTCAGGACTTCTGGACTCCTTTGATTCTGTCTTTCCACGAAGAAGACCTCACCGTGGAGTGTAGCAGCAAAGCTGCCTTGGAGTGCTGCATAGGAATGGTGAAGCACTCGGGCACGCTGTCTGTATCCCTGCAGAGCTCATGCAGAGGGAAGCCAGCCCCTTTCTTTCCACTCTAGCATCAGCACAACCAAGTGAATGTTTTGGTGGTATAAAGGCCCTGGTGTGTTTGCACAGCCTGAAGGTATGCATGGGTTTACAGGGACGCCCGGCAGCTGTGCCCGGTGCATGGCCACCCAGAGCTCGGACAGCGTCCTGGGTACAGGGACTGCCTGGGAGCCAGCACCCCAAATGCCTTCCTCCTAAGGGTGCTGGGCAGAGGGGTGTCAGGCAGGACTGTGGTGGGCAGGGCCTCGATGGGCGGAGTGATGATGGGTGGTGTATTGATGGGTGGAGCTTCGGTGGGTGTGGTCTCGGTGGGCGGGGTTTCAAGCCAGACATCACTGCCACTTCACAGTACTCACCTGGCAACGCAGCAGTCACACTGCCCCTGGGCAGTATACAAGGCAGCAGCCTGCCCTGCAGTCAGAGCTGCTGGAGGGGCAGCCAGAAGGAGACATCTGCCTGCTGGAATTCCTCAGGGAGGAAGATTTGGATGAGACTGCTGGAGGTGCTTTACTGCAAGGAACACTGCATCAGGGCTACATTGGAATGTTATCTGATGGATATGAAACCTGCTTCAGCCTTGGGGAACAGGCAGAAGCTCTTCATGGCATGGAAACCGCCACCAATCCCTGAAGGTGCCTGAGGCTGTCAGGCCACTGCAGAGCTCACCATCCTTACCTGCCGTGGAGCCAGGAGCAGCAGCACAGCTGTAAGAAATGGGATATAGAGAAGTTGCAAGGGTCCTGTTGCTTTGCAGCACCCACTGGTGTTCCAGCAGGCGCAAGGGAAGGACAGTTGCCCCCAAGGTTGATGAGGCTGGGGCCACCTGGCTACTTGGGCAGTCCCTGAGATGGCCCCAGGGTGAGAGAGAACAGGGCTAGGGCATCTCCTGGGAGGCGTGACCAGCCAGTGGGAGGAGGGAGCCGGTCTTGCTCACATGCTCAGGGAGTAGCCGATCGCCAGCTCTGCTTCTGGGGTCAGGAAGGAATTTTCCCCCAGGGCAGATTGGCACTGGTCCCTGGGGGTTTTTTGCCTTCCTCTGCAGCACTGAGCAGGACCCCTTGTCAGGGCTCCTCCGGCCCGTCGGGACTGGGTCTCTGCCTGCTGCTTGTGCACCATGAAGGTGGCACCTCATGCCCTGCAGCTGGGGGGAGGAAGGCTTTTTTCCCCCCAGTGGGCTAGCAAGTGTCCCTGGGGGGTTTTTTGCTTCCTCTGCAGCTTCGAGCATGGCCCCTTGCCAGGGTTCCTTTGGGCCGTTGTGGCTCGGGGCCTGCTGCTCATGCTCCATGATGGTGGCCCTCATGCCCTGCATTGGGGGGAGGACACTTTCTGGACACCCAGGGCGGGCCCCAAGGGAGGCTGCCAGGGGTTGCTTCCTGTCCTCTGTAGCACTCAGCACAGCTCCTTGTCGGGGATCCTCTGGGCCCTTTTGGCTAGGTTCTTGTCTGCTGCTCTGGCACCTCCAAGGTGCCACTCAGGCCTTGGCTCTCTCAGGTTCTCTTGCCCATGGCAGTTTCATAGCAGAAGCAAGCTTTAATTGCTCTTCCCTTGGCTCCATTTCCCCAGCATCTTGCTTGTGCAAAACAGCCTGAAAGTGATTGGAAGGGCTCTGGACTTGCTGCACCATCAGGAAGGAACTGCTGCTTTTCTCCTCTGCCTGTGGGCAGTACAGGCCCAGGGCAGGCACTTTCAAGGGAGCATTTTTCATGTATCACTGGCCAAGAAGCACAGCGGAGCAAGTTTGGGAATGCTGGAAGGATGCTTTTGTCATTGCTGCATGCCATACTTTGGCAAATAGCCCATGATACCACACACCTTTTTCGTGTCATCATTTTCAACTACTTTGGTTTGGTCCATCCTGACACTCATCCATGTTCTTGCTCTTAAAGAAACAGGGACAGCTTGCCCTCTGTCCTGGTTGCTGCTCTCTGCAGCGCTGGGACTTGCTTTTGCTGGGCTGCAAGGGATGTTTTTTCACAAGTGAAGACTGCATCAGCCTGCTCCTGTCTTCATGACAGTGAGCACTGACTCTCAAAAGATTTAGAAAAATAAAACAAAATCCTGTCTCCATTTGTGTCCTTTGTGTTCTGTGTCCTTGGAAGTGGTTCTGGTGCTGAATAACCCCATGCTTTTCAGGGAAATAAGAGTCTTATAGTTAGGGCAAGTGTGTGGCATGGAATGGAATAGAATAGGAGATGCTGTGTTCTGCCTGACAAGCTCTGACCTGGGTCTGAGAGCTCCACACAGGAGAGTGGCTCTCTAGAGTGCAGGTCCCAGGCCCATCCCGGAGACGGGGCAGAGACGGTTGCAGCTACACCAGAGCTCTGGCAGGGATGGAAGGCCCCAAGCTGAGCTGAGCCATGTCCCCAGGACCCTCAACAACAGGAGACTCTGTGGGTGGGGGTCCCAGCCAGTGAGGCCTACAAGCCCCACAAGGAACATTGAAGCATGTAGTTACAGTCATTATTGCTTTGGGATTTCTTGAAATGAATACAAGGATATGAAATTATTTCACAGAGAAATTAACAAGAATTGCTTACGTCAAAAAGGGGATTTTCAAGCATTTGATTGAGTATTTCTGGCTTCAGAGTGAGGGCTTGATATCTCAACCTCACTAGTGTCCAAGATGTTTCTTCCATCATGTGGTAACCCAGCTCAAGTCAATTAATACAGAAGACTTCAAAACCCACACTTCACACTTGTGTTTTACAAATGCATGCACTTCATACCACTCTCTCAAAATAACCCACAGCTCCCACAACATCAGAAGATACAAGTGTCCTTGCCAAGAAGTGACAGAGGCTGAGACATTGTTCTGGGTATTCAGTGTCAGCTGCTTGTACAGGGGTGGTAAGAAATGGCATCAGGGGGTTTTTTTCAGCATGTATAGTATGGTATGAAGCAGCATAGCATAGAACCAGTATGATTCAGCTTGAAGGGATCTTCAACCAGCATCTAGTCGCACTGATCACTTCAGTCATCAGTGGCTGAGCACTTCAGGCCTGATGAAAACTGAAATCATGGTGTTAAGGACATTGCCCAAATGCCTCTGAAACACTGACAGGTGTGGGGCCACCTCAAGTGCAAGGCTGCAGTGCTGTCCTCCAACCTCCTTCATCCCAAGTTAGACGGGTGTCATGTGTTTCCCCACCCGAGGTGCAGAATCTGGCATTTGTTCTTGTTCAGTTTCATGCCACTGATGATTGCCCAATGCTGCAGTCTATCCAGACCCCTCTGCAAGGCCTCTTGTCCCTCAAGAGATTCAACAGCACCTCCCATTTTGGTGGTATCAGCAAACTTCCTAAGGGTACATTCAGTTCCAAACTCCTGCATTTTATCCTGTGTTTACCTTGGCTGCCACCTGTGTCGTCTTTGAAATGATACAAGTCCTTGGGCCATGACAACAGTTAAACAATGAACTGATAACCCCATACTCACTCCTCCTAAGATGTATGTTCACTTCAACTGTGGTGTTGGGTGTTGTGGTGTTAAAGATGCTCTTGTGATGTTTTCACACAATGAATGTAGAGTGGATTATTTTTTACATTATTTTTAAAGATGTGACTTATAACTCCTTCTCCATTAGCGACTCACAGTGGCTGGGTAGCATAGGTAGCATCCAAGGTTTTCCTTCCACATTAAGCACTGTTACTATGGGGAGAGTGAGTTGACCCCATATATACTTAGTCTCCCTCCTCCCATGGATCCTAACACATCCTTAACATTAAGGATGCAAACTGTCCTGCTGAAGCCAATACTGCTCTTTAGATGTTTAAAAGTGCAGTAAAGGTGACCTGCTTTCATATCAGGATATTTCACCTGATAGAAAAGGAGGTCACACTCCCAAGGATGCTGAGTGTGATCAAATTCTAACATTGCTCTTCATGCATATCCACAGTCCTTTGCTTCTAGATATTGCACTATCTCTTAAACATGATAAAAAAAGCAGGATGATAAAAACTCTGACAGGAATCTTGCTGGAACACCACCATAGGCCATCAAAGGTGTAGTGCTAGCAGTGGGACTAATTTGGTTAGCTTTCGGTTTATCTTGAATCAACATAAAGACTTTTTTATACTCCTTTTCCTACAAAAAGCATTGCTTTTAGTTACTGCTGGATGCATATTTATCTCCTTTTACATGGCTACTCAGATTTTAGGTGAAAAAAGGATTTTTAAGAACTCAGTCAAAACATATAAAAATGACATTAGTTAAAGTATTCCTCCCTCCCTAAACCATTCGAGTTTCCAGGCTCCAAACCCACCACATCTTCCTGTCTGTCGTTACATTTGCCTTGCAAGCACAAGGATGCTGACAGCCTTTTCAGAGCTCTTAGATTAATAAAAGCCACCCAGACCACCCGAGTTACAAGTGCATCTCACCGGGGCGGTGTCACTTAACTGGGTAATGTTTAGAAAACCTTTTTGATATCCACAGATGAAAGGCACTGTAACAGTGCAAGACATTACTGTTATTACCTACAGATGGTAAGTTCTCCCACAGCTACTGTGTGTATATCATGAAAATCTGAAGGCTGGCAAAGTTCCTGTAGTGTCACAAAAGGAGCTGCAACGGTCTTCTACTTAGACCAGCTCTTCACAGTGATGGTTTTAAAGGGCCTTAAAAAAACTGCAGTAAGCAGCAATTTCCCAGCAGATCCAGAGAAATCTACATAATAATTGCATTGTTAATTACATTAGTGTCAGACCTCTTGAAACCTGGTGGTTTCAAAACCTCTTCTCATGCCACAAATACTCCCCCCACCCCCACAACTACAGCGAAAAAACCTCAGATCTTTCTGTTTGCCATGTTGTCACCATCCCAAATCTCTTTGTGTGGGATAAGCCCCAAACCTCATCTCTTGGATATCAGAGCAAAGGAAGCCTGTGCTTGGACTGGGATGGATGCACAGCCCCGGCGCAGCACAAGGCAGTGTGGCATCAGTGCGCCTGCCGGCACAGGGGCTTTGTGGGCTCTGTGTGTTGCCAGCTGCAGCACAGCTGCAACCCCCCAACCTTTGCAGCCTGCACCTGACATGCCAGGCAGTCAGTCAGTGAGTCCTGGAGCAGGCTGACAGGGTAAATGCAAATGTTCTGTCCTGGAGCATAGGAGAAGTTGGACTAAGTGGGGAAGGAAGAAGAAGGAGCCAAATTCTGGAACTGGATGCTGGGTGGAAACAGATTTCTGCTGCTCCTTGAGGACCACAGGCACCATCTGGTTCACACAGCCCTTGAAACAAGGGGAAAAGACAGAATATCATATCTGGATAATAAGTTTTGTGGTCCAGAAATGCCTGAAATGATAGTGAAGAATCAGTTGTGAAGCTTTGAGTTCCCCAGCTCTTATCCTGAGCTTGTGCATATTTCTTGCTAGTGTGAAATCCAGCCCGCACTGCTTCTGGAGTTGGCCAAATGGTAAAAGGCAATCCTGTCCAAATGGAAAGATGAAGTGATGTGTACACACAGTGGACCAGCAGCCCTGCAGCTTTAAGTGCCTGGTGAGTTGGGTTTGGGGTATTTTTTGTAATGTCTATAGAACAGGTATGATTTAATTTCATCACACACACACACACACAGAGAATTAAAATAAAAAAAGAATAAAGATTATGCCCTCTATTGGTACAGAAAAGTATTATTTTGTTTTCTCAGGCAGTTAGTATAGGCATGTTTTCAAAGATCAACCCCATGCAGAAACTGATCAGACTGATCTGGCCTGGAGAGCTCCAACGGCAGCGTGAGAGGCAGCTTGGTCTAGTGGACTGAAAGGCAACAATTCCTGAGGTCTAATCCTGGCTGACACAGAGCCACTGCATGGCCTTGGGCAAGCTCCTTAAAAAGACATGTCAGGTCAACTTAGCCCTAAAATTAAAGTTTCACAAATATATGGATTTGCAAATACTTATATCAGTAGAAATGTATGTCACCCTTTTAAAATATTTTTAAGTCCAGTGAGGAAAGGTGGAAGAAAGAAAGCAAGATTTCCTGTTAGAGGTCTTGGAGATCTTTTTTTCTGCACAGTTTGTAGCCTCAGTGCTCTGCTAGGGATGGAGTGTGAAAGCAAAACCAGTCAAAAATGGCTTCTACAAAGAAGAATCCTCTGGCTGTAAGACATCACAACCTTGATCCAGAGAGCTCATGAGCAGTGGGTCCTTGTAAGCGTTAAAAACTCATTATCATTCAAGGAACACTAAGTATTAATTAAGTATGTGCTAAGTAATAACTTCAGTTCAAGAACCAGACTCTGCCCTCTGGTGAGTGCTTTCCATCACCCTTGCCAGCCAGAATTAGGTGTAAACTTTAAGACCCTTGCCGGCGCCTGTGCCACTAAATCCAAGGGCAGGTACAGGCAGTGTCTTAGAGCTGATAGAAGTGTGCAAGATGATTTATGCCCTGAGTGATAGCAACTTGTTAATGTTTATCAGGTCGCTACAGCTTCCTATGATTCCGGTTTTTGCCAAACTGCTTCATCATAATGACCACTACCGTTAGGCCAGCCAGCAATGAATTATGAATGACTCATATTTAGAAGGAGTTTGAAACTGTGAGACGTCTCTGTCTGTGTGGTGATATTACTGCCATGCTACTGCACTCCCTTAAGTGATGAGACTGCCTCAGATAACACTGCTTTATTCACTGGATTTCAGATGCTTTGGAGGGAAGCCTTCCTCCCTTGCCGGGAAGGGCAGCTTCTTCTTATTGTCTTCTACAGCTCTTTGCAGCTCGCGATCCTTCTAGAGGGAACTAGGAATTTTGGGAAAGGATTTGCCTTGGGAAAGAGGCTGAGCCTACTGCTTTGCAGGAGTCAGGAACAGCTGTGGGTGCCCTGG
The DNA here is from genome assembly GCA_013400835.1 of Zapornia atra. NCBI lineage: Eukaryota > Metazoa > Chordata > Aves > Gruiformes > Rallidae > Zapornia > Zapornia atra. The sequence continues at coordinate 40,795 of VZTU01024728.1, read as the reverse complement.
CATCTATAGCTAACGCGACAGGAGAAAATTAGCTGCCAGACAGGGAAGCATTAGAGGAGTTAATATCTCTCTGTGGCTTACAGGTACAGTGGGAAACAAAAAACCCCAGAGCTGAAGTCCCGTCATTGGATAGAAACTGGCTGTGAGACAGAAATTAAAGAAGAGGAATAATGGTCAAATTACAATGTGTCCAAAGTTTGGCTGCTCCAAAGCCCCATGGTGAGGTAGGTTTGTTCATATTATCCATGAGAGATCTAAAAACGAGTGTCAAGGTGGCACAAAACTGCAGATGCCATGAAGTTATACAGGATAATTAAGACTAGAGAGACGGTATGGCACTCAAGCAAGATGCAATAAAGCTGGGTGAACCGGGAGCACAACGCCACATAAAATGCAAGGTACCACAAATTGTGACAAAGCATTTGACCTACTTGTGTACATTGTTGACTTTTAAATGAACAGCAGTGATTCTGGAAGATGATCCAGACATCACATAAAATGAGCAATAAACAGAAAGCAGAGTGTTCAGTGCACAGCGGTGACCCGCTGCGTCAAGCAAATTCTTGAGAAAAAGTGCTTCAGAAGCTGGGACACGGGTACCAAAGGCTCAAAAAAGGTTTTGTGGGATGAGAGCAAAGATGCAAAATTCAGAAAGAACAAAGGTAGTAAGGTAGTATGCGATGACCAATGGCTCACAGAAATAAAATCAAGTAAACTTTTGTTTTCGTAGACAAAAGAACCAGACAATGAAACTGAAAACAACGCAGCAATTTAATCTCTAAAGTGGAGAACATTGATGCAAAAAAGTCATTGAGGCAAAGAACTGCTTGGGATTTTTTTAAGCTGTGTGTGATTCTATGGATAATGAGATCTTTTGCAATTGTACTAGCATCTCCAACGAGGGGGTACAAGCATGTATACCTCAGGACACAACCTAACCGCTAAAATGTCAAATGTTAGGAGAGAATTTCCAGATGAACAAGTTGTTCCTAAGTTGTCCATGACTGTGTTTCTTGCATTTCCTTCTGGAATATAAACTTCTGGCCACATTCTTGTTGTCTGGACAACGAGGACCACTATATTGGTTAAGAGCATGTCCTGCTGGTTCAAAGCCTGAAAGCTGTTACTAAAAAAGCAAGCAGAACCAGATTGAAATGCACTACTTTAAAGCCACTAAATGCCCTAAAGACACCTCTATTCAGCCAATTATCATCTCCTACTAAAGAGCTATTGTTAAATATCAATAGATTTCAATCCGTTACTTCAGAAATAGAGACAGAAATGCTATTATGAGGCTTGCACTGTTTTAAATGCAATGGGAGAGATAGGGGACAGGTGTTCAGCACATAGGAAAATAAAAAAGGCACTTAAAGAGCGTTGCTCTAGGCATCATTTCATCTATCTGACTCAGCATAAACACCCAAGTATGAAGGAGAAATGAAGCAAAAGACTCAGCTCTGCGCTGCCCGCGGTCTCTTCACAGGGCTGTAAGTATTAGGCTGCCTTGTTTTTTAATTAATACTTTCCTTTTCTACATTACACTAGAGACTGCGACTGAACTTCATTCCTCAACAGCAGCCGATGACAGCTGACAATGTCCTCTGGGAAAAGAGCCTGCCCAGAAGTGCTGAGCAACAAACCAAGAGAGAAAAATGGATGGAGAAGAAAAGCATCTACAGAAGGGCAAATTATTTACTGCAGACTGTTCCCTGAATTTAGCCCCTTCTCCTGACTGTGGGTAGCCCACAGGAAGATAAAGTGATATGTACGAACTGATTTGCCATTCAAATATTGCCCTTCAGATGCTTGGTGAGAACACATTTCATACAGACAGGTTTTTATGAGCTGATATACCTATGTGGTTAGGGTTCATTACTGAAGTGCCTCTGTCATTAAGACCACGTGGTGGCATTTTTGCTCCTTGACTGTCTTATCTACACAACCGAGACAAAAAAGGGCTCCTGGAAAGCCAACAGAGAAGAGTGAAACTGCCCTGGAACTTTAATTGTCTTTGGGAGGGGGCTGAGTAGAACAAAAAGGGCACACACCAGAAAAGCAAGGAAAACCAAAACCTGGGCACAAGTCCTTTGAAATCTTGTCTTCCTCCATTATGTAACGGGATCCCACCCAACTGGAGCTCTGCCATATGGCATTAAGTTGCCTCTCTGTGATTTGCATGCTTTTGGGATGGTGCCTATTTGCTATTCCTATGTGCTCTGAGGAGTGGCAATTTGTTTCATGTTTCTGACATCTGAAGCATCGTTCAGATTGGAGGGTATGTTCACCAAGAGCAGCACAGGGAGTTATGCAGGAGTCCTGTCTGTTCTCAAAGCCAGCAGGCTGCAAACCACCACAGGTCTGGAAGTTATTTAACTTAAGGTCAGAGTGGACATAGCTAATGACTGCCTGCACTGAAACACAGTGATGTGTCCTGCTGGATGGCATGAAGGAAAGAGTTCACGTCTCTAGTTGATTATTTAGGCAAAAATAGTCAGAGGCTCTTGTGTCTGAAACAGCCTTAAACAACATCCAAAAGAAAAAAGTCAAAGGGAGGACTCGTGGCAAGTCCTTTACCTTTTCCAGGTCAGGTCACACTTCGGGTCATTCGGCATTATATCCATTTCTCCTTCTGCTCATGGAATTGGTGATGGAAGGGGTTGGGAATGCAACAGTCTTTGCAGCAGCCTTCCTGATCTATCATTGCTCTGAACCTTTAAGTGTCGAAAAATAGTCTCCTGTTCACGGTAAAAATCTGATTTTCTGACTTGTGTCTCCCAGAATGTGTCTTTTGGTTCTGTAGCTCCAAAATGTTCCAGTGAATAGTTGCCTCTTTTGTCCTAGTTTTGCCTTAACTCTTCCTTTCAGCAGCAAGCTCAAGACACAGTTTCGAGCACAAACACTGGGCAGTCATCCCAGTGAATTCACACAACTGCACAGCGTGAAAGCAGGATATCTGTATCGTTAAAGATCGGGCAGTCCACTACCTCAGCATTTGCCACCAGCACCCCAAGAAGGGACTGTCTTTCACAAACACTCTTCTCCCCACCATGAGACAGTTTAAATCTGTACTGTTATCTCCAACGCAAAGCAGCTCAAGACACCCATTATTTGCTTTGTTCTTTAAAGTGTGATTTAGGATTGCAAAGCAGAACCAATTTTAAAATCAGACCCAAACGTGTCACTTTGGGCTGCGTACTCTGTTTTAGAATGATCGCTTTGGTATCTGTGGAACTTTTGAAGCAATAATGAAGTAAAAATTCCACACATAAAAAAATCAAACAATTCTAACTCTAAATTAGATATACTAGTAAGAGATTTCCATCTCTCTTATCTCCACCACCCATCCTTCATTGCTTCAAAGCCAGTAAGATATTAAAAGTCAGAGAAAAATTAACTTTTGGTTAACATGACCCGTCTTCTAAGGAAGATTATGATTACCAAACGTCTTGAAGTTCAGCTTCAAACTTCCTTAAAGGATAAGGATTTCTTATTTAGTATTTTATATCATTGATACATTTATAAATATAAAATCATATAACGTGTGAGTCACAGCCCAGTACTTCCCTTCTCTCCCTCTACCCCAAACACAGATGAATCACTGGGCACCCAATCTGACTTTCAGTTCTGGGTGTTCCTATATTAGGTACTGGGTTTGACCCCATCCTTATTTTCTACAGTAATATTTACAGTTTCCACTCTTGCTATTTCAACTGTACAGTCCTCCTTTCCTTCCTATCCCTACATGAGGCTGGTACATTTGTCTGCAGGGGAAGAAAGTCACCTGAAGCTTTGGAGTGAAATCTAACATTGATGTTGAAATAGCATTGCAAATTCCCCAAGTAAAGCAGTTAGACATGTAGAAAAAGCTGGGCCTGAGCCTGCTTCTGTTGAAATCAAAGGACAAATTCTTAAAGGAGGAGAAAAATGAAGAGAAGGAAAGGGTCTACAACAAACAAATCACAGATTAAAATACTGCAGTGCCTATGAGTTCATTCACGTACACGAATGAATTCTGGATCACCATCACATTGAATACTGTAACTTTCACCCAGTAGTTATGGGTACTATTTTGTGACCTCTATTACACCTGGACCTAGCTAAAAGACATTGACATTTCTTGAGGGAACACGCACCAAGGCAGTGAACTGGGTAGCTGTTGAGTGAGCATCTACATTTTGCACACAGGATTGTGATTTTTGCCCTCAGGTGTTCTCTCAGTGAATCAATGTTACATGTTGGCCGTAGCTAAAGCATCCGTGTTCAATTACATGCTAGCTGTAGCTAAAGCATCTGTGTTTGTTTGGTTGAACATTGGTAATTTTACTTTACCTGTTTATGGGGCTATTTTTAATTTCCAGCAGTTTTGTGGTTGCATAGTCCCCTCTGTCACAGCAAATAGCTCACTAAAACCACCAAGAGCCAAGAAATGACTGTCAGCTATTTTTTCCTTCCGTAACTAACAGCAGGGTTCTTTTTATTTTTCAGATAAAGTTAATGGATGCAGCTTTTCCACATCCACATTTATAAACAATTTGGTTTAGGGGCTGCTAAAGAATACTTGCAAAACATCATTTAGAGAGCGAAAGTATAGTATTTATGCAATATAGTGTTTATATCTGTGGAATGACAGACGTGCTGTTTAAGGAGATGTTGCTTTTCTGTCAAAAATGAAGCACTTGGTTATACTCTACAGCTATGCACTCACTTGGTGGTAGTTGTTACTTAAGTACCTCCTGTCTAATCTCTGTATACAGAGTTGTAGGCTTGGAAACCAGCAGAGATGCCTGGTATCATTTGCTGAGAAGTAATAGCAGCTCCTGGCTCACTCCACTGCCAGGGCAACCCAAATATCATATTGATGTGTTTTTTATGTATAAATAATCAGCCCTCTTTCCTTTGGTTATTCTTTCCCTATTGAATCATTCTGTCAGTTTGGGTTTGTATCTTGTTCATTTAGTTTTACAGTCACATGTATACTTGTATCCTCCTCTATTAACACATATTTTATAAACACATATAATTAATGGTAGGGGAGTAATAAACATACATTGGACTTTTACAAATTATCTACAAAGTTCCACCTGCCAAAGTCTGTCTTATACACAAGAAAGTGTCAGTCCAGTGTAAATAAAGAGTTTTATTGCTGTTACTGTTGATTAAATCACTAGTAGTGGAAGTGATGTTTTTGAAAAGACTGGTGTTTATAACAAAAAGCACTTGCACCTCAGACAAACTGCACCTCTTCCAAGATACCCAAGGAAATCATCAGTTAGCCACATCAAAGTTTGGAGAGAGAGAGACAGAAGAGCATATTGGGATATTGGGGGGGAAGGTTGCGGTAACTGGGCTCTGGGGTTAAAAAGGAGCAAACAGTGGAGAGGGTGAGTGGCTAAATAAGGTTAGATCACCTGAGCACGTGTCTCTACGTGCTGCTGACATGCAGCTTGTTTTCCTTTGCTTTTAATAGTTAGCTCAAAGGTTAACTGCATGAATATACAGAACTTTCTTCTGGAGCAAAATCTCCTTTTACTAAGACAAATCAAGGCCCTGAGTATCGAATCATTTAACAAAACATCATGATTTCCATGGCTTGTTTTGAGGATAGTAAAACATTTTGGCCATTTGAAATCAGATCAAGTTTCATCTTAGTTTACAAGCTGTCAGTCCAGATCCATATTCTTTTTAATAACAATAAAAAACATGTTCAGTTTCTCTGGCTTTTACTTTTTATTTTTGTTGTGTCATAAAGACTCAATTTGGACTAGGTTTTGGATGTTTTCTTTCCCCTTTAGCGCTTCTACAGAAAAAAAAATGGTTTAGATTTAACAACAACAACATGTTAATATACGCAGTTTGCCTGCTGTCCATACAACAGCTTTAATGCATAGCAGTAGAGCTGTCTCTAAGACACAACCTTAAAAATCAGAAACTATACGGCACCCAAGATTCTCATCTGGTGTAAATTAGCACCCAAAGAGTATGCTGATTCATGCAAATGAAGGTTTTCTCTTCCTCATCCTGCACGTTCAATTCAGAAAGGGCATTTCAAAATAAGGGATCTGAAATTCCTCATTTACCTGCTAGTTACTCAATAATTGATTAGGTGTGCAGAGATTTAGGCTGAAAAGTGGTAGTGATCTGTAAAATATGGGAGTATTGCAACAGAAAGTAAATCCCATAAAATTGTAATGGTCTCTGATACTGGAGGTTATCACTTCTCACTGTTGGTACCTAACAGTTTTACTGATGTAGGACACGAACGGGAGGGCATGAAGTAACGCACTACTTGGTGGCCTGGAGAGAATAAAACAATCGCAGAAAAGAGAACAGCTCCTAGCAGAGGAAATTTCCATTGTAATTAGCCTTCCTGGAGAAAAGTTGTGGAAATAGTAAATGTGGAAACTTGGTCCAGAGTTTATACCTCTAGGAAGGAGAGTAGTCTAAAAAAAAAAGTAAAAGCTGAGGTTATCTATTTTTCTAGGGAACTCCTCTGTGCTCAGAACAAACCAACTGGGAAATGCGATTTCACTGTAAACAGCTGTTCTCAGTGTCTACATTTCAATCACTCTCCTGTTGGGACTACAATGCATTCATATGCCAGCTGCAAAAATCAACTGGTATTACAGTGTGCTTCAGTGTCTTTGCAAAATGGAAACAAGTACTGCAAAATAGATGCTTTAAGGTCCCTGCAGCAGCCCAAATACCAGAGCACATGTACCAGAGAAGAATAGCAGGAGAACAGGATCTCACAGTGAAAACTAGCATTAGAAAAGCAATGAGAGATTCATGATGAAGCGGCAAGCAAGCATTTCTCACTAACAGGGAGGATTGCTCTTGCCTCTGAATCCTAGCTGGAGTTGAGTGAGGATGAGAGAAAAATTCCCATAGTTCCATCTCTCCAGCCTCTATCCCTGTCACTTATACTTACTAAAAGGAAGTTTGTAGAAAGTTACAATGTTCATTAAAAAATATGACTCTCGAACATCCATGAAACATCTAGCCCCAAGTATTGCACTAGCGCGCTGACTGCATACTTGTCTTTTTTAATGTTGTAGGAGATCAAATTTTCTAGGAAAAAGCAAACAACTTTAGCAGCAGGTGGCTGAAGCATAGCCTTCAGAAATCTGTTAAGAACCATTTTTGTCTGGGAAATAAAACATGGTTGCAAGCTATGTTATTTGCACTTATTGATTCAGTGAAAGGAGTCACCTTATGTTTAATTCAAATTGTAGTCCTGGCTTGGACAGGCTTAGAACAATTGAGTTTTACAAATCCATTTGTTTAAGTGACTTTCATGGTGGTTGTTCACACTGTTCCCTACATTGTTTTTAGATTAGCTCTCTTCTTACTGACAGAGGCAAGAGCTGAAACAGAGGAAGGGTGGGCGAGGAGGGAAGATACGGAGAGAAAGGTCCTGATATCTGTAGAGAGGGCTCCATACAACCATAGGATGCAGGGCTATGTGTCAGTGCCAGATCAAGCAACTAGTACCTCAGAAGGCTCAAGAGGCAGCGCTATCCTTTTCAACCACTCAGCACCACTTAATGGTATGTTCAAGATTATGTGTCAAATCAAGAGTCTCGTTGTAGGCTGTATTACATTTTGATAAATATTTCTTCTTGCTAGTGAAACAGTTAAAAAAAAAAAAAAAGTAGGCTTCTTTTCTTCCTTCCCTCACCCTTTTTAGTTAAGGAAAGTCACCACAACTCCTAGGCAGCCAGAAGAATTTGAATCCCTCAGACAGAAGGCTGTTCCTTTTACAAATTGGTAAGCGTGCTCATTAGCTGATCAGCTTTCCATCATCGGAGTAGTGATGTTCTTGCCAGTTACTGACATCTGTCAAACGTGGGCACTGATAATTCATAAGAATGGGTTAATTCCACAGGAAAAGGTCACTCTCGGAATCCTACAACATTAATTTGCTAAAACAGCGGGGTCAAGAGGCCTTGGAAACAAGGGGTCTGCTGTTTTGTTGCTATTGGAGAAATATAATTCTGCATCATGGTTTCACATGAATTTTTCTTCCAAGGAAGGAAAACTTTGGAAATACAACAAACCTGCACTACATTACAGATATTTACATCTAAAAAAAAAAAAGCAAAATCCCATCCAGAATTTCCTGCAGAAATTTGCATCAAAACGTATGTTCTCCCTGGCATCTTTGCTTTGCTCAAGTCAGCTGTACCTTCACAAATTTACCACAAAACTTTGTACAAAGGGGGATTTCTATGACTGCAGCCATGCTTTAGCTTGTTGTGGTTTATTTTCTGACATGAATTCCATTGTTCATGGAGAAAAGAAACAAGGTGGGTTATGAACATGCAGGACCCCTGCCCCCACCCAGCTCCTAAGCAGCACATGAGCACTGTGCTGGATAGAGGACCCATGCTCTGCCCTGGACCAGGGCAGGAGATGCTCCCTCTTTTAGGATCCTCACAAAAGCTCAGGGAAAACTTCCACCTTCTTCATATACCTCCCTCACCAACGTTTCTGTAGAGCAAGTGACTAACAGTATACTTTCATGACAATATCAGCTAAAATAAACACCGTGCTATCACTTGATGTTTCACCGGCATCCCTTGGGAACGCGATGTTGGCGGTTATATATTAAAAAGGCAGGCTCAGCTGTTCATACAGAAACACAAAACACTTCAAAACCAATCCCAGCACACTGTTCCAGCATTTTAATGCTGACAAAAGAATATAGAGTCAGAGACTGGAGACTGAGATGAAAAATACGTTGAGATTTCACTCCACAATACAAAAAATATTTGAGGTACCGTGGAAAAAACACTAGATAATGGCAATGGTGCAGCCATGCAGCAATTAACAATTATGGCAAGGACTTCTGCTCAGCCTTTCACCCTCTACACAGGTTGGGACTGAAGTGACAGTGCAAGTAAACACCATGCAGTTAAACGTGGAACGAGACAACTTGCATCTGTTACTTTAGATGCATTAGTATATGCATAAACGCACATGAGACCTGCCCCAAACCAGTCCCCTCTGCCCTGCCCTCACACCACCTGAAAACGTGCCCTGCCTAGACGGGTGGTAGACCGTGCAGAGGTCTCGATAGTAACAATATTTTAAAGAAGCAACCTTGATCTCAGTAGTGGGGTTAGTCTTCCCTACAAGTGCTGTAAGATGTTTAATATCCTCCAGGGAAGGTGATGCTGATATCATTTACATAATTCTTTCTAAGCATGGCATTTCTAACTATAGACTATTGTGGTTCAAAGTCAGCTGTGGGTGGGAAAAGCTCAGAGCAAAGATGCAGATATTACTCTGAGAGGCACCATGATAAAGCATCAGGTCCTGTTGTATCATCTTTCAGAGGACTGGGTCAGAATATCAAGATGAAGCACTGATGTATGTTACACATGTTATTGCCCTAGACACACCAAGCCCCACCACCATAGCCATGCTGCCAGGTAAGGAAGAAGAGAGACCGGGGCTGCAGACTCCCTTTGCTTTTTTTAGGCCTTCTATAGCCCTCCTGGAAAACCATGGAGACTCAGATCTCATGAGACACCATGAGTCACAAAGCATGCTCCAATGTGGATCTTCCACACTTTGTTCAGCTCTTAGTACCTGAATGCTCTGTGGACTACAGGCAAATGGTCAAGGTTTTCTGTGAATTATTCCAGGCTTGGTCTGCTGAACAACAGATCAAGCCACAGTAACTTGGAACCAGGCATGGAAATTCACCTAAAATGTGGCATGTGAACAGTCTGTAAAAATAATCCTTTTGGAGACAGTCCACTAGTCCACTGATAAAAGGTTCCAGGGCACATGACAAATTCTGAATTATGAATTTGATAATAGTAATAGTGTTTTAATTAGGGCATTTTTACTCCTCATGGAGCTATCCTGTAAAAGGTACATTTTCGTTGTTGTTAGCCATGACCTTTTAAAGCTATGCTACCAGCTGATTCATACATTTTAACACACTTGGAAATCTAGAGCCTTTGCACCTCTTATGTGGGTAAATGGACAGAATCAAAAGTGGAGTGAAGCAGTAATGCTACATGGCTATAATTTTCATAAGTAATTTCTGGATGTTGCTGATGAAGCCTTGTCAAGAGTCGCATAGTTGAATTTTGGAAAAGTTATCCAGGCACTCTGGATATTCAACATCTGATTTTCCATCAGCTCAAACAAAAGCAGTCAGAATTTAACAGATTTAACAGGTATAAAATCTGAAAGTACCAAAACACTTTGCAAGATAAAGATCATGGGAATTTTAATCCCAGCCACATACCAGTGGATGTTCCACTCAAACTATGCTGCAAGGCATAAGCAGTGTCTACAGGAATAAACTGTTCAGGGATAGGAACAAGACAGCAGGAAAACAATATTTCTAAATATGTACTTTACATTCTGTTAGTGTCTTCAGAAATCCTCCCTTCTTTCTTGAGTTGGAGGGAAAATGCGTGCTGGAATGAGACACTAATTATCTCAAAGATTATTTCAACATAGATGATGAAGCAAAAGTACAGTAGAAATATCTCAACAGAACATTTCAAGTTAGTCTGATTTTCTTCTACAGTGGTTTGAGGAATCTATTAAATTTGTTTTGAGGGATAGCTAATGGATAGGCCACTAGTGCCACAAAGCCTGAAGGGAAAATGAACCCAGAGAATCTCAGAGTCCTTAGAGGACAAACCAACCCAATCAGGTACTATTACAGATTTATTTCTTCAAGAAGCCTAATAATGCTGGTCAATTTTTTTTTGAGAACAGTCTGTACATATTCAAGAGTAACTCAATTTGACTAGACTTCTCTGACAGATGAGCAAAGCATCATGGTGTAAACTCCATGTCCTCCCCACCACACCCCACACAAATGGAAGCTCTACTAGGACAAGGCTGTGTAATGTGTCCAGAAAGCCTGTAGAAGAACTTAATAGTTTAAGCCCATCAAACCTTAGGCCAAGATGATCAAAAGTAACATTTTTATCAGCTTCTAAGAGTTTAGTTAACTGTAGTGCAAGTGGTAAAATCAGACAGCCACTAATCAGGCGCCATGACTAGAAGGAAGAACACTGCAGCAAGCCTTTATTTGTCAAATAAAAAGGGTGAAAAATCAGACAGATTTGGTTTGGGCTGGTCAGCAGGGTGAAAACTGAGCTCATGCTGGAAGTACAGTTCAAAATATAGCTTTAATTTAAAGGTTTCCAAAATATTAACAGAAATGCTAAAAAAATAAATGGGCTGTAGCCATACATGAAGACCAGACACAGTGGAGCACTCAAATAAGTAGATGGGACTCTCCAAAGCCTTTTCTCCACTTGTACACAGCTTGGAATAGGAGCAGGCTGGGACCTACATCTGTATCCATGGGAACTGCTCATGGGTTGTTCAATTACAGGCTCTTCTCATATTATCCACCTCATATTATCCTCTTCTCATATTATCCTCCTCATATCATAAGGAGGATATTTGTAGGGTCTTGAAGAAACACAAGGAGGATGGTTAATGAACAATTTCCTACACAAACACAAGGGTTTAGGACTCCTGAGTAGTACTTCAAAACTTAAGACTAGAAGCATATGCTTGGGTCTTCCATATGCATATCATTGTGCAATGGCTTCCCTGACATTCAGTTCTTTCCTTAGAAAAGCAGCAGATGGCTGAGGAAAAACAAATAAACAAACAAAAAATAACCTCAAAACCCCCCCAACCAACCAAAAAAAACCCCAAGTAGTTTTTTTTTTTTTTTGCTACAACTACTGTAGAAACAAGTTAGTCTGTATTAGACAGTGGTCATCATGGAAGGTACAGAAGTGCAATTTTTCCATGTTAGAAAAGTTTTATTGAAATGTTATGTCTGTTTTACACAGCATACACACAAAAAGACAAAAAAACCTGCAGCAAGAACAGAGAAGGTTACTTTTAGAAGATGCAAGAGACAGGGTTTGATTAACTTAAATTTTCAACAGCATTTTATCCATTCACTTGGGTGCAAGTATTGGGATACCATCTCCTCTCAGGCATCACACGTACTTTTGTATTTAAGAAAGAGAAAGCTCTCATGGACCACACAAGAGAAGATGCGAACAGCTGTCCATTCTTCTCCATGGAAAGTAACAGCCTCTTATTAGTTGTGCATGAGTTCTCAAAGGAAACTACTTTCTTCCAGTTTCTCCAAGGACAAAGGAACCCCTGTTTCAGCTGTGTCCCCACTATTTGGGTAGTTTGGTGGCAAACTTAAAACTTGTGGTACTCAAAAGTATATAGACCAGCCTTGTTGGTTTGTGCACTTTATGAGTGAATGATAGAAAAAAGGACTCTATTGTACATTCTCAAAAAACAAATTTTTAACTGCTAAAATTAGACAAATTAAAACCAATCTCCTTCCTTTCATAAGGGTAATTTCTGTTAGAAATACCAGCTTTCAAAATTGAGTAATTCATCTCATTTAAAACACCCTCTTTTGGTTACAGAGTGGATTTTACTTCCTAGTTTTCTCCGATTTACAAAGAAATGACTAAACTTCTGCTCAAATTCCAGAAGCAAATTATTTACATTCAGGCAGAGCTGATGGATGAAGTTTCAGTCAAGACGCTGCAAATTTCAGAGGAGTTTCAAGGGATTGAAAACTGGACTCTAGGAAATTGCTGCTCAGAGCTAATGACATCAGTCACTATTGTACTGCTTTGGCAAGTCTTGCCTCAAAGAACATCTCTATTTCCTTATCAAGAGTTTCTGCGTTTGCATACTCTTCCTAGCAGAGGTTAGAGCCATCTAGCCATGCCTCGCATCTTTTACCAGACTGGATTTCCCTCTCCCTCCTCTTGGTCCTTCTGCTCTGTGTGACTGCAAGCCCAAGAGAACTTCCAGCTTTCAAAAGCAGGTTAATCCATTTGCAAATAAGCTGTGCCCTGGGTGCAGCTGGGTGCTGAGAGGTGGCTCCCTGTGGAGCTGTCTTCAGTCCAGCAGGACATACCGCATGATACCACACGCAATCCAACACAAGCACAGTACACTGCTTTTAAGTTATGTGGGGTATGCCAGCTACACCACCAATCTTCTATTATTCCAGCTTGTGGAAAATTTACTGTAAAAACCGTATATTTTAGTAAGAAACAGACTATAAGTAATTTTCATGCACCACTCCATTATGGTAGATAATGAGATTTCACATTTTATTTTACTGAATGTAGAATCAAGGATTTAAGTGCCCTTGTCAGAGCACACAATGAAGCTCTGTGAAAATAGGTACAGTTTTATGACTAAAAACATAAATCAGAGTATTTTTTTCTCAAAAAGTTCTGCCACAAACATATGACAACATGCCAGGCAAGTCAATCCATTTCCTTGTGACTTAGTTTGCACTCATCTTCAGCGAAAAATTAATGGCATGTGACTGCCTGATAGCTACCACAGCATTTCTTTCCCACACAGTAAGCTTTAAAAACAGATAATCCTTAACACTGGAGGGTTACAGAAACATCATGAAGTAGTTCTAGCATTCTGCCTCTTGCTCACCCCCTTGGTAGGAAAGGCAGAACCTAGGACATGTTTTCAAATGAACCTCCCATTTCCTAAATTATTTTGTAAGTGATCCTGGATAGTTCAGAGACATCCAGCAGATAGAGGCAATGGAGAGGTTCAGTGTTCTGCTCTCGAGGAAAATAGGTATCTACCTCCCTTAATGACTCTAGTCTTAATGAAAAGGTAAATGAGACTTTCAGAATTGGATACCTTTAAATACCTTGAATAGCTTTTCATGGTCTGCTTTGGGAACATTTCCTTGTCCTAAGAAGCCACTGCTCTGTACAAGCACCACCATTCAAAAGAAGTGGGAAAGTTATTTGCTTTCCTCACCTCCTTACATTTCACAGCGAGCAGGACACCACAGTTAATTACGTACATAACCATGGCTATTTTTCTTAAAGTGTACTATTAAGGCTACTGCCTTCAGGGCAACTACAGACATTTTACAGCCTAGACAACTGGGCCTTCACAAGTGTACGGTCTGCTGTACACTCTCAAGACTCCAAAACTAATAAACAAAAGTAATTTTTCTCTAAAACAGGACTCACTAAATTTCCGTTTTTAATCTCAGCAATAGAAATGTTCAACAGAAAAGGGAAGGAAGGAGTATTTTTCTTTAAATCATATAATTTTCCCATTTTAAACAGAAACCTCTCAATTGTTTTCATTTAAATTAAGGAATATCTTCGGAAAGAGAGAAGGAAAACCCTGCAATGAAGAGAATGGAAGTTTTAAGCTTGTGAAATCTAAGATTCTCGATGAGATAAAACATACATTTATGATTGAAATAGTCATGAAAGTCTATCTACATCTTTTGCATCCAGCCCTCTCTTGAAGATAGTGTTTAAACGTACTTCTGCAGAGCTGTGCATGTTATGTGTCTTTATTCTTTGTCCTTCCCACCCTTCCTCATTTATATGTCCTTTTGGCTTTAAACAAGCATACATTAGATACAAGACGTGGTATTGGCAGGAATCTTCTGCACAGAAATGCCTGGCATTCACTCGTCATCAAAAAACATCCCTTTAGCTGTGGCTAAAACTTTGTGACTTGTTTTGTTGTCCAACTACTTCACTATTCAAATATACAGGCTGTCAAAGCCTGTTATAAAGCCTACTGAGGCTGGAGAAATGTACCAGGTGGGAAAAGGGGCAACTACTTTCTAAAGTACAGATACTTTCCTTGCTGCTCTCTATCTGATGATACCATTAACTGTTCAGCTAATTAAAATCCCCAACTACTGGAAAAGTAATTTCATATATCAGGTTTTTCCCAGCAATCAAAACCCAGTCCTCCAACTTGATAACAGGGAAACACCAAGGGAGTCTCCCTTCCAAACTACATTTGTATGCATTCAGTCTTACCCCTTGGCTAAGTAGTAAAGTTTTGAATACTTTTCTTTTTAAATCAAAGGGTCAAAAGCTGAATTTAAAGCCTCCTCTGGAATTAAGACTTCAGCTATTTATTCCATTACTTTTCTTTTAAAGAAAACACATCTCAACTAACCAAACACTTTTAAGCTAAGTAGACACCTTTCTGCCTGTTAGTTGCAGACCTGGTTTTAATTACTGCGTTGTAGAACTAAAGCTTGCAATCAACTCTCACTGACTTTGCAGTTTTCTAATATTAGTTCCTGTAACATTGTCCTCAGTATCAATTAAAAAAAAAAAGTACTTCAGTTTTGTTTTCTTTTTTAAATAAAAAACCTACATATCTAGACTACTAGCAGTATTTGTTCTGTAATATCTGTGAATTTAACCCCCAATGGACAGGAAAGCTTACAGCAATCTCTCCAATTAATAAGAGAGAAATCTTTGTCCACATCTATTTTTGAGAGATAAATAATCAGCGTGAATTTAGTGCTAAAGACAAAAGAGAAAATATGATGATTTGGCATACACTCACATTGTTACAATAATCTAGAATAAAACCCAATAAAGACTCCAAATATTGTTAATGGTGAGCTGATGTAGTTGTTCCAAGCAAAAGCAGCGATATGCTTGTTATAATCTCTCTTTACTTCAACTGAACATCATGGAGAAGTCATTGTAGGAGAAGTCACATATGGGATTGCATCTCATGGATGCACTGTAAGAGGAAAGACCATTAAATGAGACAAATTCAGCTGCCAACACTGAGCATATCAAAGTATTTAAATGACAGCAGAGCTGGAGTTAAAATAGCTGAGACACAAGAGTTTAAGAGATGACCTTCTCTTGAACAGTGACATGATTTGCCAATTATCCATCAAGATCTGTGTGGGTATTTGATACATTCATCACATATAAAACCATTCATTTTAATATAGTGGGGAGCAAGATTTTATTCATTGTGAGTTAGCCTCATTATCCTATTGTGCATTATTACAGAGACAGCATAGCCACCCTTTAATGTTTCACATCTGATGGCCCTTAAGAGTGAAAGATGCTCCCCTGTTCTACCTAACACTTTCATAAAAATGATGCCTAGTTATAGCAGAAGATTAACTGCATACCAAAATGAACATATTACTCAGTTCGACCATTTCACCTACCCAGATTATATTTTCACTTCTGGACACAGAGCACACTTATAACTTAGTGGCAAGGAACACTGCTTCACCACAAGTTCTCTGGGTGATCTGAGATGGGCCAGCCTTCATGGGGCTCTGAGGTACTTGATCTAGTGAAGATGTCCCTGCTTACTGCAGGGGGGTTGGACTAGATGGCCTCTAAAGGTCTATTCCAGACTAACACATTCTGAGATTCTATGAGATTTGTTTCTGACTGCAGACTGTTTTGATTTTTCTTGCCTTAAGCGGATAGCCAAGGCACACTGCTGTAAAGGCATTGTAAATGTGTCTGGAAGGAGCTGGTGTACATGCAGGGAACAAAAATACAAGGGGCTGCCATCATGGAGACAGACTGATCTGCACTATGCAGATAGAGCAAAAAGAGTAGAGAACAAATGACAAGTAGGACAAGCAGTGACTGCTTCTGTGACAAGGATGTGAGTTTTAGCTCCTTCTTTTAAAATAACTTCTAAAATAAGCAAGTGTGCTTAAAAAAAAAAGGAAGATACATGTTTGCTTCTTAAATTTCTCTAAAGAGTAACTATTTATATATGATTGATAAGGAAAAAAGAGATAATTCAGACTAACAGAACTGTTGAACACTGGCTAGATAACCATTCTCTTATGCAAACTGATTCTGACTATAATCAATTCAAACACTGAAGGGCTCTTCTGAAGGTGAAGGAGAGTGGAGGGAGGAGGGTTCATATAGAGAGAAGGGAGGATGCAAGAAGCATTGTTAAGATGTGAGAAGGAGGCCAAATGTCAGGAAGACATGTAGGGTCCCTGGAGTTTGGAAGGAGAACAAGGACGAGTACACACAGGTAAAATGGGGCTATGTGATAGAAACCGAATAAGCAGCTGTAGTCCCCCTCTCCATTGCACTCAAGTTTATGCAGGTGCAACTTCTGTGATCCTAGGCAAGCTCTGTCCAAGGAGCTAATTGTCCTGCAGAAAAGAACTGAAGTGATGAGAAGAAAGGTAAAAAATTTCAATCAAGTGACTGAACAATAACAAAACCAACGTAAAACTCAATTTGCATTATTTTGACTACACTGCCTGTTACTAAGTTCAGCTAAATTTTTAGCATCCTGTGGTTTGCATGCTGCCTTGGGAAATCTGGGAGAAAAATAAGGTATTGAAAAGAGAAATGAGGTAGAAAGAGAATGTATAAAGGGCTCAAAAGACAGAGTGTGTGCCTAAAAAAAGAACAAGTGTTTAAAAAATGCAGAAAAGGGACAAGGTATATCTAACATTGTAAATTTAAACAGTGGCATAGAAGACAGTGAAGGGAGGATTAGATGCAAGTGAAATACTGCACTGTAGTGCAAAAATACCAAGTTATTTCAAGGGCTTGATGAAGAAACAAACATCTTCTTTATCCAGAATACTCTAGACAGTTTTCCCCATTCACTTTCAAATCATTAACTCGATAGGTAGATAAAATCCAACAAGAACAACTCTTCTAAAATAACATCTAAAGGGTTTCTGGACCTGAAAGGCCACATGATTTTCAAGGCTGATATGCTTTTATGGGTATATCTTGCTTTTAAACTTCACCAGGTTAATCAGGAACTCACAGGAGGAAAAAATATGATGGATAGTAATTACAAGAGAAGTATCCAGGGCACCTCTCTTGATCAACCACAGCCAGAAACATACCACCTAAGATGACACATGAAATACTTAAAAGGCTGAGAAGTACCTCCCAAAACTTCTAACTTCCTTTGGCAGGCTTTCTGGAAAATGGAAAACTATCCTTGCTTCTCCGGCTGTTCATCTGCAAGATTTCTCTAATCAGACCTCACAAGGACCTACTTCATTTTGTGCATTTAAAGAAAATCTCTTACCTTCCATAACAGAGCCTGCTGATTCAATGTTATTACCTCTGTATCTGTGTGCATTTTCATCTTTTTACTTCATTACATACATGTAATGTACAAAGAATGCTGCCAACCAGTAGCATCCCAGAATTACAGCGTAGTTATTTGAGGTATTTAGCTTGGGTTTAAATTAAAATTCTGTCAGATTTCAAAATCAGATTTCAAATCCTTCTCCACTTGCTAACTCTATCACATTGTAGGAGCACGCAGTGATCAAATTCTTACCTTGCTCAGCATAAGGTGGTCCATTGATACTTCCTTTCCTAACTTCATTGTTACTCATGTTCCTAGTAGTCAAGTTCAGTGGCTTTGGGAAAATGCCTTTTTTTTTTTTTTCCACTTGGCAAAATTTCCTTACTGAAACTGTGTTTTTTAAAAAATTCAAAAATAAAAATATGTATAGTAACATATCACATGGGAATTTCTGAGTTGCAGCCTGAAATATGAAAGCCTGACAAAAATGGAATGCTTAACAAGAGTAAAAGAAAGTAAGAGAAAGAGGCAAGAATAATAATGAGTATTATTAAAAAGAAGAAATGCAGAGTCCCTCTCTTCTTCTTACAGAACACAACTATCGAAGGCAATTAAAGGCTTCAGTTCACATAAAAATCCCCAAACGCTAAATGCTGTACACACACTCAGAGAGGATGAGAAATGATTGCTGCCTCAAGCACTTGAGCTCTAAGAGGACAGGACAAAGGACAGAAGATGAAATAGGAGCACAGAGGGCTTTCCTCTTGAAAGATGCCATATTCTTTAGGTACTGAATCAACAAAGCTCTTAAATATGCACACTCTTTCTTTGAAGAAATAGTTCAACATAACTGTTTCAAGATAAGTACGTGCTTAAGTGTTTTGGTGGACCAGAGCCAGATTGCTTGGCAGCTGGTAGCACTAAGCCCAGAAGATGTCTCAACTATGGTTGTGTTGAAGATGGGCAAAGGAATAATTACAGCCCCTTGATCTTGTTGATTTGAGCCCTACTGTCGCTGCTACACTCACTCTCATCACAACTGCAGACTGAGATACACATTTTCAGGGCCGCTCCTTTTAATGGCCAAGAAATATGGAATTACTTTTTGAAATATGGAAAACCTCACCTTCCAGCAATACTTCTATGCTGTGCATGTAATAAAACACAGAAAGACAGCTCAAATATATATTATTTCCCTGAGAGAAGTTTCAATACTCAAAACTACTAAATTGTTAGGTTCCACCATCCAATCTTACATAGTTGTGTGGGGCAAGAGGAAAGATAGCAGAGAGCCAAGCTGCCCAGTGGGTGGCATAAATTAGCAAAAAAACATTTCAAGGAGACATAAATATAGAAAACATTCCACAGTTTTCTTATTTAACTTGAAACTGTCACAAATACTGTTGTATACTTGCATGTTATTTTCACTTCACCAGCTGAGCAGTTTAGAGGATTCAAGTTACATCCAGGATGCTGAGTATATCTGGATAAAACAGAACACTCATACCCAAGAGGCATGAGACTCAGGGTACCTTTGGTGAGCAGAGATTTCTTTAATGAAGACACAAACTGCACTGAATACAGCGCCCTGAGAAAACCTGCCCTGCAACATGTTTATCCCATCTCTGGGGAGAACACATGTGGTGGCAGGGTGGGGAAGAGGGGGGTGGAGAGGGGAACTGTGGGTAGGGAGGGAAATCAGTTCCTTGCAAACCTGTTGACTGTCATAGAAAAAAGACTAAATTTTCATCTAGAGAGGGCAAGTGAAAAGCAGCAACCATTCATGGCTGGACATGCAACTCTCCATGTGAAGTCAATGTCTCCTCAGGTTGGGCAGAAAGAGTTTTCTTAGATAAATTCCAAGATTAGTGCATAAAAAAATGGGTTCTGGGTTGCTTGGCTTTACTGAACCATATATATTTTCTCCACAGGTATTTGGCCCTTTGAGTATTTCACAAGTTCCTTAATACAATGTGTCTGAAATGAATTAAACGATTAATATGAATTCTTAATGAGACTTACAAAATGGTTTCTGCTATATGATAGCAAATAAAGGCTAGATAGTCTACTACTGTGTCACTGTTACACTGTTTGTGCTCTCTTGGGGCATCTGTAGCCACAGAGGTCTTGCAGAGGAGAGGAACTATATATAGTTAATTGCTGGTAGGAGCTTGCACAAGCTCTTAACTTGAACAGGAGGCAACACCTCTGAAAAGCTGATCAGCAGCACTTCTCATTCTGGAAAGCACCTCTCCATGAAGAAAAAGTTTAATTTTTCAGCTTCTTCGGTGGCTGTGTGATGAACTTGGTATCTGTCCTACCTTAACAGATTTCAGAAGTGTCACCAGCCACTTTCACTATTGAACAGCTTAAGGAACTGAAGGGCTTGCAGTGGTTCCTTATTACTGGAGAGAATTCCACGATTACTTGAAAGAATGAGAAAAAAAAAAAAAAAAAGGGCTCAAAGAAAATAATAAATAGCTTATGGGAAACTAAGTATCAAGAGGAAACAAAGTCTTAGCATTAAGTTTGCCTGAATACTATTGCCCATGCAATTTCTAGGCTACCTTTCTCTTTTCTGAATAACAATGATGCCACAGACCACTAATAATGGACTCAGAGGACTGAGATTCCTTCCTTTATAGTTGTTCCCTGGGACATTACGCGATCTGCATTGCTTCCAGTTTTTAAGAGTGGCTTTATATAACTATCAACTTGTAAGAAGCGAGCTTCTCTTTACCTCCCTGCACACTTCAAGTTGGGACAGGAAAAGAAAAGAATGAAAAGCATTGTGAGACCCACTAGCACTAAGAAATAGGAGGTGAAAGGAATAATATATGTGTGTCCCCGAAGGAAAGAACATCGTTAAAGATGAAAAACCAGAGTAGGTTTCAAAACTACTCAAACATACAAGGCTGCTTGTATTAAAAATGAGAAGGAACACATCCCTAGGTTTCCATACTTAGTTTTACTTTCCCTTTCAACTTTGCAGAAAGTTCTCTGCTAGCAGAGGTATACATTTCTAATAAAAATTACATTAACAATGTACCTTTCACCCATAGCCCTCCAATTGCTTTACAAGATGCAGTTCTCTCAGTTGTTCATAGTCACGTGAATAGGGTAGTTTAGTTAGGTCCATCTCAGACTAAAAAAAAGAGGAAGGGAAAGCTGAACAACCCATATTCCAAACACTTGTGTTGATACTTAGAATCATTTAGGTTGGAAAAGACCTTTAAAATCATTGAGTCCAACTGAAAACCTAACACTGCTAAGTCCACCACTAAACCATGCCTCTGAGTGCCAAGACTTGACTTTGAACTCATTACTACACACATGCACACAAAGTAGTGCAGTTCAAATTCCTGGCACAAGCAGTCTAGACAGAAGTGGAAAGGTGAGTAAATACTTATTTGTGTAGACGTATCAGACTTGTGAAATACAAATTCAGTTTTTTGTTTTGCTGCAGGAGTTCAGGTATCTCAGACAAGGTACTCTCTGAGCTTATGGATTC
Organism: Zapornia atra; assembly: GCA_013400835.1. NCBI lineage: Eukaryota > Metazoa > Chordata > Aves > Gruiformes > Rallidae > Zapornia > Zapornia atra. The sequence continues at coordinate 19,374 of VZTU01024728.1, read as the reverse complement.
CATAAGTCCATAGCATTATGAGCATGATTACGTTACATGTTATGAGTCCCATAGATACTCCTACAGCTCTAGGACTCTCTACTTAATTAAAGGTGCTGTAGGGACCCTCTAACAATCCTCACCAATGGCACAGTGACAAAGAGGCTAACATGCGAGACTCTTGACCCTTGGTACTCCACTCTTCACGAGGCAACCTTTCAATAATTACTTGCTCTAGACTTCTGACCTCCATTTAATCCCGCATGTCAAAGAAACAATCTGCCTGGGATAATTTAGCTCACCGGGCTCTCACTGTTACTGCTGACTACAATTTCTCAAGACTAGAGACCTCAGTGTTGCCATCCTTCTGTGGATACTACCTGTAGGCAGTGCAGTAGAGTATCAAGATCGCCACGCTTCAATTTTAGCCTTCTCTTCTGACTTGTTAGTACAGCTTCCTATTCATGAAGCAATGCAATCTATTGTGCATTACTTGGTCACTGAAAAGCAAGCAGCCAAGAAGTTTTGGACACATCTGTCCTTCTTGTGCGCAATGCTCTCTGACCACAGAAGCTGTTTGAGCAGGGAAATGCCACGATGAGATCACAAAGCATAACTCTTTCCTCACCCATTATTTTTTCCAAGCAAGTTTAAAATGAGCCCAAGTTTCAAACATACTTCATACCTTTCTAAATCTTCAACAACTTTCACAGACTTCAGAAAAAGCTTCAGAGGCTCTCCTAAAAGTTTTGAAGTAATGCAAAATAACTACTCTTCCCCCCGCCCCGCCCCAAACCCAACAGAAAAGAAAGAAAACCAAAACTCTACAGAAATTTTCTTCAATGACACATCACTATTGATTTTGTTTTCCTTTTTAATAACATTTGTCAATAAAGGAGTCTAGGAAAAATATTCCAAGGAACACCACTGAAATTTAGATGAGCTATATTTATGTTCGGACAAATTGACAAAACAGTAGAAAAATAAAATCACTCTTGTTTGTCCCCTTGAGTCTGGCTAGGAATTTTTCACAATCCTCATACAAGTACGGAAGATGGTGAGAGACATCATCTTAATATTGGTTCCATCCTTTAATGCAAGAGATTTGGATTTTTATCACCACTATAGGACAGAGGAGGAAGAAGAGGCAGAGTGAGAATTTCAGTGTGTAAGTATTCATATTCAGAAGCCAAAAATTATATAGTCAGTCATCACTTACACAACACATTAGTTTATACTGTATTTCATTGCCTGAACAGCTAGAAATTGAGATCAGACTTCCCATAGGATTAAAAGTATGCATGAAATTTGTCCATATTTAAAGTACCAGAAAAGCAGATAAAAGTTTGCTATGCCATGAGACGGTAAATGGAAAAGAAAAATCAGAGAAAGGTCATTGGAGGCCAGCGAGCAAGAGACTAAAGACAGCTTGCAGAACAAGAAGTTCATTTAAACACAGTAATTTGAAAACAGGCACAACAGGAGACGATCTATATTATCTTTTATTTGCTGAATCTTTTTGCTTTTACTACTGCCAATTCCACCCCTGCAGTTTAGACCTGGCAGCTAAATCTCTGTTGCTTTCCAGCAACTTTCAGAAAACAGATAAGGAACCAAGCTAGAAAAGAAATAGGCTAAGGTACTCTCACTTTCTTGTACTGTGTTCAAGTACAGTGAGTGAATCTTTCTTTACAGCATCATCTAGAGGCTTGGGAACTCTTGACAGCAGAAATCTTACACTGACCTAGAAATGTCTGAGTCTATGACTACTATAAACTTCTTGTTAATGGTTTCCTAAGTTATTATATACTTTTCAGCAGTATTGTGTATATCTTGGCAAAATAATGAGACTTAGTCAGTTCATGCTCAGGCCTCACAAAAGTGATTGTCTAGATATGTGAGACTCGAGAGTGGTTTGGCTCCTGCAAAGAGGAAAAAAAAGAGGAAAGACCTCTAGCTGTTATCTAGATGGCACACTCATTCTACAGAGGAAGACCCATCATATTTTGTAAGAGACATTAAACACAGAACATGGTTTAAAAAAATAAAAAAGCACACAAACTATTCTGTTGCTGTGCATTTGTTGTAGTCATAGAAATAAATATCTACTAAGCCCAAATCCTTAACCTATTTAGCAATATCTTGCTCACGTTCTTTTTAAAGCAGCTGCAGTAATCTATGTGGACTACAAACCCAATCTTTTTAAGCTACCGGTGTCTGTGATGGAATCGAGTTATTTTTCTACTCTGTTGACTCTGGTTTAGGGTTTTAAAAATAAATCAGCAATTCATTCTGTACATCTTTACAGCTTAGAAAATAGTTGAAATACTATAACGAGGAGACAGAGTGGGAGAACATGTACTGTGTTATACGTACTGTGTGATCACTGAGAGCTGGAAGGCTATGTATTGTCCTGGCTCTATACGAATCTAAACTTTGAGCTCACATCCCACTGCCTACCATGGTGCACCACTGCAAAGCAAAATCTTGCTTAGAGCTCTGGACACTTTGTCTCTTTTCTTCACCAGCAGTCAGTTAAACTGCTACTAATACTACTTGCAGAACCTTACAGTCCTCCCAAGTCAAAGCCCAAAATGAGATCCAGCTTCAAACCTCTCACCAACGTTTCTTGATGATGCCTCACAGCTGAAGTTCTTTCATTTCAAGAAGCCTGGTCTCAGACTCTGTCTGATAAACGGGCACGAACCCTGACTGCTTCTTTTCCTTCAAAAATTTCCTCCTATACTGTTACACTCTGATAACCTTCCTTATCAGCAATGATATGCCTATGGCTTTCTATTCAAATGCTACCCTTTCTTGTTGAGGTAGTTCTACTCAACCATCAAAATGAAGTTTACAGGCAGCTTTTCAGCTCCTGTGATCAAAGAGTCCTAGATTTCCACCCCTCTCCTTGATTTCTTGAGCACAATGAAAAAGAAGGGTTTCTAGAGTGCTTTTGCAATCATTCTTACAATTTTGCTGTCCTTGAAAAGGAAGCCTCAGAATCCCTCATCCCTAAACACAGGCCTGTCTGTGCATTTATCCTGAGAGGTAACCAGTTTTCACACTTTACTAATTTTGCTACTTACCTTCATATAGCCCATCCCACTAAGTTCCTGATTATTTTGGCAAAACAGCTGGACAGGACTCTTATTCTCTGACGTACAGAACCGATCAGTTATTTGTGTCAGAGGAAAACTGGAACTGGAGATGATCAATCATTTCTCAAAAAGAGTAATTCAGTAAGACAGAAAATTGCTCTGGAACACAAAGCTCAAGCTGTTCTCTCAAACAAGAGAGGCTAGACAAGAAATATCTGCTATTTGGCACACTTAAAAAATAATACATCTTAAAAGGCTCTCTGCCTGACCCAAAAGGCACAAACTGTACAGCTCTTTTAATGAAAGCATGCAAAAAATTTCTTCAAGGCGTGAAATCATGATCACATTAATAGGAAAACTTCCAGAAGCTGTGATCAGAGTCAACTTTGGGTTTTTTCAGTGTTGCTGGAATTGGCATGCAACCAACTTTAAAACAAATTTAATTCAAAGATTAATTCTAAAAACATGTTGCTACAGAGGGACCAATGCAAAGACCTACTGAAGTCTATAGGAGCTGTTCAATGGCATAATTTTTAAAGACCATGTCTTGATGTAAATTCATTACAGGCTTTGATCTTAACTTAGGATAAACTTCATGGAAGAGTAACCTAATTCACAATCTGAGACACACGAAATCTGAGTGAGACTTAACATGGCATAGACCTTCCTGTGTCAATATAATCATAATCCAAATAAAACTGACGATGACACTGGTACCAGCCTAGGCCAAAAGTGACATAGGATTATACAAGTATAACCAAAGCACTAAAAAATTAATTTTGTTATGCAGAATTGAAATTTAAAAGGCTGATTTCACTCCACTGACATTTGAGAAGACTCAGAAACATTTTATATGTTTGTACGATACAAAGTGGAAAGCAAAACAGCATTGGTTACAGAATAAGATTTCCTAAGACTGTACTGTAAAAGTCAACTGGGCAGATGTACATTGACCAGTTACTTCAGTGTAGCAAAGAAATAGATAGCAATAATAGGCATCTGTCGAACCATTTCAAATTTTCTTGTGCTATAAATTTCTTAAGTAAATTACCAGACTTTTGCTGCACTGTGATGGCTATAAATCTTAGAAAAACATTTTGTGCATGGTCAATGTGTTGGCTCTGCAAGCTCAATTAAATATGCTACCACCAGTCCGTGAAAATCTACAATAAAACAGCTCTAGCCTGTTAGATTAAAAGTGACTATGAAGTGTTGCCATAAGTGGACCCAACTTTTGGATATATCCAAATTTTTGAAGCCTTGTTTTAAGATTTAATTCTTAAAGGACATTGGTATGCTTCCTTTCTGCAGAGTGCTAATACCTCATGAGCGAGAATTTAAACACATGAATTGAGGGAACAGCTATTAGTAATAAACCACAGATTTGTTCCCACTGTTTGCATTTGGTTTATTTCTTTTTTTTGTGTGTTTCTCAAAAAAAAAATGTTTTGAAAAACAAAGCAGTCAGACTCGGAAACTAGCAGATATGATCTCAGGAACCAAATGCTACACTTTAAATGGGATGCATATAAAGTAAACTTAGACCCAAGAAAGTTTTAGTAAGACAATTTTGATTAATAAATAACCTTTTCCAAACTCATGCTTCCCAGTTGAATGCAAGGCATTACTGCAAAGTAAGATGAAGTAAAAGATCAAAATTGTTTCCTTCCCCCATTCCTACGCCCCAAGTGATTGTGCAGCCCCAGGACATGTTGCTTTCGTGGAAACCTCTTAGGGAAGCAGCGGTATTTCGTAATGAACTAGAAACAGCTTCTCAGTGTGGTTGTGGATAGGCTCAAAGCAGGGAAACTCATTTATACTCATGGAGATGAAATTTACCCGAATTCCCACTGCGGTAATCCCAATTACAAAGTTGTGAACTTCCATCCCAGAAGTTTACTAAAACCCAGGAAAACTAGCCTGTCACATTTGCTGGATTTACTCATGAGAGTCAAGGTCAGCATACGTATGTTTATCCAGACCTAAATTGGAGACCTACCTGAAGAAGCAGGTATACTGTGTGTGAAGTCCAACCCTGTTTAAAGTGCTAAGTAAGGAAATCCTCAGCGTGTAGTACTACTACTTACCTGTGGGCAGAGGTGCAAGATGATGCCCGGACAAATCTGAAAGCTCTATGGCAGTGCAACACAAACCAGCCTCAGTTTGGCTAGGACACAGCCGTGTTCTAGCTAAGATATTTTAGCATGGACAATGAGTCTTGCAACCATACATTTTCCAGGCACTGAGTAGTTTCCATCCATCTGATTCTTATAGGAGCTCTGGCCCTGCTTTTACGTGCCCTTTGCCAGTTTCATAGACTTGTTAGTACTGCTTGTCTATTTGTCTAAATCCTTGTACCATGCCCATCACTGAGGTGGCCAAACATACTCCCCTGCTACAGATAGCTATTCTGTGGCACTTGTGGCTCTAATTCAATCCATTTCCTATAAGCTGTATGACATTTAACTAACTCTATCTCAAAGCTTCAAAACTTGCATGAACATCCCTTTAAGTCATGTTACTGAGGAAGAGCTGCTAAAGATTTCATTTGCCTCTCTGTTCTTCTCTCATGATTAATAGTGACAGCTGAAAACAAGTGGCAGAAGGCCAAGCAATCAAAGGGCACAGCAATAACAGTTCTGTTTCCCTGCAATTCACAAATTATTTCATTATCGTTCGACACTGCAATCAGGGTGCAAATCCAATACTATACCAGCTGCCTGGGTTGCAGACATTCAGGTAGGTTCGATCTGATTAACACCCACTGTCAAGAAACCCCCCACTTTTTCTAGATCTAAGAGTAGACAGACCACTAGAAAATCTGATATTTCGTCTTCAAAGACCATGTCAATGTACTTGACTGCAAAGAAATCATTTCTGTATAAGCACTGCACTCTGTTTGGTTTGAAAGATCTGAATGCTCATGCTTTGCATCCGTTAAAAAATGGAACGCATTTTTCTACCTATTTTATAAGCTGATTGTCAGTGTACTTCAAAAAAGACAAGTGGAAAAATATATTTCATGATGTTTTAAAATCATCTTCTTATAGGCTTGCTGAGATTGACAGCTTTGCAGAAAGAGAAAGATTCTTCATTTGAAATTAAATAGAATAACTTGGAATATCTGAAATTGTCAGGAGGCTTTTTGAAAAGATGTCCTTATGCACGTAACTGCAAGTCCATCTGTTGTTTTAATTTCTCTCTCTAATAATTCCCTAGAGTTTCACTTGGTTTGAATGTTAGAATAAATAGAAAGGAATCAAACCATGCATTCTTTAAACAAAATATATCCAAAAATACAGTTCTGTGCATTAACTCTTGCCTGTGCCAGCCTCATTTCAAGTTTCACTGTTTTCATTAACATTTAAGTGCCTATTTAAAGTAAATGTATTCATTCCAACAGTTGCTTTGCCTTAAACGGAACTTTATACAGTTTAGAACTTAAAAATAATTGAAGTATGCAGCTTAGTTAAAAGAGATGGCTGTATTAACCGTATCAGCTACTTGTATGCCTGCATGTTCTCACATTGCCAAATTTTCACTAAACACGTATTTCAAGTTTCCAAATGGTTGGCAACAAGAATGATATGTTACTAGCTCTGGGGGAAAAAAAAAAATAAAATTAAAAGCAATTTGTTTACCCAATTTCAAGTGTTTCTTTTTATTTGGATAAACAAAGAATAACACACTGTGTATTAACAATTCTGTACCACCGATGAATGATTCATCTTGCAATGTGGAAAAAAAAAGTGAAATGTGGAAGTTGCTATTACCTTTTTCAAAGTCTTAGAAAATATTACTATACCTCAGTGCTAGACACACTCAGGATCCAGGCCAGTTCTGGACTCATTTAAGGGGAAGAACCATGTTCTTCAACTACATTTAAATAGCAATTAAAACAGTAATTAATTATTATTTACATTACATAATCAAATCATTGATTCCCAAGTTGGCTTTTCCCTCAAGCCTAAATCCTACTATTTGTGTAGATGAATTGGATGTTCCAAGCTGAAGCCAAACCCTGATGTTTCAAATTGATAGAAATTTCTTTGCAACCAATATGTCCGGGGCCATTATACATGCAAATATTATCTCAGACTGAGTATCATTTCCCTCTGCTAAAATTGACATTTGGAGTGAGTATGTTGGATTTGGTCCCTAAAATTGTGTACTAAACAGAACTTGCCAATGTTTTTTTCATATATTAAGGTCAGGTTTTGCTGCAACTGACTAGAAAAACCCTAAAGAATCCAATGAGGAGACTTTGTTCTCACTCAAACATCATATAGAATTTACAAGTACTTAACAGATCTGCCACTAAAATCTTAAAATGGCTAAAAAAGGAATAAAATATAGTGGCTAAACACTTATTTATGTTTATTTTAAGCTAATTTAAAACCTAGGCTAATTTCTGAGGAGCCATTCTAGATTTTACCTGCCCACTTTCATAAGGGATGCTGTTGTCCGGCATATGCCCTCGTTGCTTTTATCTGATGTCCACATGAATTAATGGTTAATCTCCCGTTACATTTTGATGAATTTGGACTTCAACCCTGGAGACCTTTGTGCTGTCTGTTTGGTTTCACCTGAACACAGACACCAGAGAAAGGGGACGTCCTTTGGGAAACTCGAAACATGTAATAAGCTCTCAGGAGTGCTTGGGCCGTAACTGCTTCCATGTCAGAGTCAAACCTTAACCCGGTGTTACTGGCACAATTTTGGCATAAACTGCAGATTAAAAGACCGGAAGAAACAGAAAGGAGGAGAGAAAAAAGCCTCTGAATTAAGGTTCTGTTAAGTCTCTTTGGTTACCAAAACCACATAGAGATGAGATGGTGATTAGTGTTATTCTACATATGGGGGAGGACAGAAATGCATTTACTGTACACTAAAGAGCACTTCCTCCTCCTCCAGGTTCATGAGCTTCACAAGCTTAAAAAATGCCTTCCCCTCACATCTATAGAGGCCATGGCCAAACAAATTCTCCAGTCTTCACCGGTGCTTTCTGAAGAGCATCCCCATCTGTCTCTCCCCTCACAATACTCGTGGCAGGCTACCAAGTCCTACGGATAACCTTATTCAGTAGGGAAAAGCCACAACCTATGACCCTAAACTGGTTTAACTAGCCTAGAAGAGTTTTTAATCCAAAGGGGAGAGCGGCACACAAGCAATGCTGTTAATGTATCACAGGACTAAGGCAGAGTATGGCCACAGTACCTGGACATCATCCCATGGCCAACAGCTTCTTTTGATGGTGCAGCTGTTTGGAAAGGAAATCCTAGGGAGTATCTTAGTATAAAATGCAAACCAGAGAGAGATCATTATTTTACCACTAGCCATTGTTCCAAAACTCATCCAGCAATGCATACAATCACATCTGATTTTTGACTCCTTTCTACTGAAGCCTTCCTTATTCAATGCCATTGCAACTAAACCACATCATTTCGTATTGTTTTTACAGTACATTGACAACCTAAGCACCTCACTCTCCAAAGGCATCACTCAAAATTGCATTAGTTTTTCCATCCACTATTACCATATTCCGCTGACTCTGCTTAAATCAGCAGCTTATAAATGGATATTGTCTCTTGTCCAACCTCTGTGATGTAAAACTGTTGCAAAAAACATGAAGTATGTCAAAACGGCAGGTAGTCCAGCATGGCATGCTTCCTCTAGTGGGGATGCCAGACTGAAGTCAGACTAGATGCCTGCTTTGAAATGCACAGACACTTTAGCCTCTGCCAAGTGACACCAAAAACTGCATACTGATGTTCAAAGACAAGATTTCTTCCTTTTCTCTCCTCCCAGCCCTTGGTCACCTGTGGACCCGCTCCATTTCCAGTTATCAAAGGAATAAGTATTTTAAATGATACCTGAAGTAACATGCTATACATCACCAACTCCATAAACACACACAGAAGAATTAACATTCATCTGCCCAAGAGATAATAATAATTCCTGAATGCAAAAGGACACTAACTGTGACTGTCACATACATGGTTGCTTCAAGGTTGCCAGAGAAAATTAAAAATCCTTCTGGAGGCTAATATAGATGTGGGAAAGGCAACACGGAAAGCTAAAAGAGGTAATAGGGGGAAAATAATAAAAAATAATTATATTTCTTCTGTCACAAGGGCCCACTGAACAGTAACCTCTATGAACTTTCATTGAACTTGATCACCCCCTTAAAAAGCCCTGGGTTGCTCCTTGCCAGGGAGAAATAATGAGCAAGTGCAAGATTGGAAGGCTGAATTAAAATTCTATATTTTCCCCACTTCCTTTTGAAGCTGCATGCTTATTTGGTGTCTCTCATGGGCTGCTGTGACTGATGCCATAGTCAAGCATGCAAAGTTCTTCGAAGACCTAAAACCAGCATGGATGCTGCTAAAAACACATACATCTCTCTCTGGTAGGGTCTCTGGGAGCATGCTGCATTCTGCACATCCCTCAGGCAAATGAACACACGGATTTTAACAGCAGCAACATATTAATTTTAAAAATTACTGAAGTGCCCCTGGCTGGAGGGAGCCCAGCCTAATTATTAACACTCATTGCCTCAGGGAGGGCTGAAGACTAGTTCCCCAATATTTCTGTATTAAGTATTTTAAAAAATACAACCCCTAACCAAAAGCAAAACAAATCTCTAAGTCACTCTAATATTCTCCCAGAGATGCAAAATCCCTGCAGCAAGAAACATCCTTTAGTTGTTAGTTATGCTGCTATTAACTATGAAAACACCCTCTGAATAAGCGGTAGGTGGCAGACAGCTCTGACAGAAGAGACAAAAGCTCGCTATGCATAGGCACTACCAAGTAAAAAAACTTCAGCATGGTGCACGGACATTAAACTCCTCCTAATTCCCCCATTAAAAATGTTTCCCTTTTGTTTCACTGGTTTCATTCATCAGGAACGTTTTGCCAGACTTTTGTGTCCTTTTGGGACAAATTCCGGGACTCTGTCAGCTGCTGTGCTGATGGGGACCCAGCGGACCAGCATGTTATGCTGTATCATGCACAGAGAGTACTTAAAGGGAGTTTAAGACCAAATAAACTTTGCAAATACTGTCAGTGGGTTTAAATTACATGCTTGGTGAATTCAGCTCTTTTTGTTAGATCTCATCTAAAGAGGATTTTTTCTCCCTCTCTTTCCTGAAGGATTCATTTGCCCCTGCTGCTTATTACTCATCAAAAGTCATCATTTTCTATCTGTGACATCCTGATAGGCTGTTGCCGTGGAAAAGATTATGAAGCTGAAAACAAGCAAGCTGATTTGCATTAAGAAGTGACTTTCAAAGTGTGGAACTTTTGTTCACAGAGGGACTTAAGACATATTTGATCAGGCAAAGATGTTACAGGGGAAAAAGAAAAGATTTACTTGAGAGAGACCTTTTGCTTTTTAAAACAGTCTGATGATTGGTATTACAGAGCACATTATAAAATCAAATTATTACAACTATTCTTTTCAAACACTCCTTTCCTGGGTGTTCTTTCTACAGTTTATCTTTCTCTTCTTTCGAGCTCTGGAACAAGAAGTTTTCTACTGGCCAGATATCCACCTGGCGTGGCTCAGCACAGCTCCATTAACTTCTGGGTAGCCATACCACTTTAGCAGCAAAGGATCTGAATCTCTGCTTCAGAGCAGAAATAACATGGCAAAACAGGACAAGGAACCACTGTGTACAACAAAGATAATATGAGGAAAATCAGCCTTTGGTGTACCAACAACCAAATGCAGCTGAGTGCAGCTAGTAACTGCACTGCTTCGTGGCATTTACAGCACACCAAATACAAACTTTATTGATTGGATCAGGAGATAAAAGCCTGTTTATAATCAGACCTAACATTCACACACCTTTATTTGGGATGTGAAAGCATCCTTCAACATCCCAGCTCTCTTTCATGTAACATACAGATGCCAAGTTTGGCAATAGAAAATTCTGCTGGGGACAAATGTATTACCTCTTAACATAGGGGTCTCATGGGGGTGCTCTGCTGCTTTCCTTTTTGTGCTTTTCTCAGGAGAGGAAAGGAAGAAAATCTAGTTACCTTTGGATCCTACCTGGACACCTGGATCTCTAGTCTTTGATCTACCACAGGTTTTTTCTTCTGGAACATCACTGAGGCCCAGAATACCAAAGATGCCTCCAAAAGTCAAAGGGACAAACTCTATGATGGGTCCTTCTCCCACTAAAGTCAATGGCTTGTCTGCATGGTGATGCCAGATAATTGACTCTATATAAGAAGTGGTGCCTATACAGATGAATGGCTGCACCCTGCTATATATTTGATTGATAACAACTTACAGTATCCTACTGTTGTGGTGAAGGCTGGTCTGCAGCAGCACGGGCTGGTGCCTTAGCCGAGATTCTCCCTTTGGGCAAATATCACCTACCAGCTAGTTCACGGAAGACAAAGCCCAGGAAGATGCAGGTAACTCAATTAACCTGCTTTTTCTGGGAGCTGCCTCTCTGAGGCTTCAGGTGGAGCTTAGAGAATTTCTTAATTGAGCCTCTGTTTTTGTTTTGACTTTAGCTCATGGCATTGCAGTAATCAACTCTACCACTTATTTATTCAGTCACAGAGCACTAAAAAGTGATGAATTTCAAAACTCAGTGGCTTAATTATTTTATTTTCCCTTGCTTTCCCCTCCCTTTCTTTCATTATCTTTGTTCATTAAAACTAATATTCCTTGATGATAATATTAAAGCACGACACAACATTAATTTTACAGCAGTTTCCCTATGAATATAATAAATTAGCTCATAATAGACCCAGACCATTTTCATTTTAAATAGCATATTACAACACATCTTACTGAATTCATCATTATATTACTGTTAATCAGTTAACATAAAGTAGTGTTGAATATGCTTGTTAATCTTAAATAATAACCTTTATCTATATTGTTGACCTTATCCTTTGATGTCCTATAACCTCACACTTTTTCCAGCATGTTAGGGGATCTTCCTAGAACGCTTGCATTGCCAGGTCAGCGGTGGTATTTCTTCAGGTTTCAATCTATGCCGTGAAATACTCTGAGTATGGAGGAGAAGGACAATACTTCCAAGGGATTTTAGAATTTTTTCAATAAACTGAATGTTTTGGTGTATTAATTAAAGAGTGAAAATTTTTTTGGCACAGCCAAACAAATCAAACAAACACACAAACAAGCAAAGGGACTGGAACCCAGGAAAGAAAAGTCCTCATGACTCTCCAACGCTGAACCAGTGCAAAGTGCACATCTGTTGTCTGTTCCTCATTACCCGTGAGACTTACATGACTCCTCAACTCTGCTGCCTCCTCAGAGCTAGAAAGCAGAGCACCACCTGTATGCATCTGGTGTGTTTTGTTGTGGGCTGTCGCACAGCTGCACATCACAGCGTGCCCACTGGCACATATAACCTGCATTAGAAAAGACAACTCTGGAGACATCTAAAACTGGTGGCTTTTTTTACCTGCTTTGCAGCGGTCCAAAAGAACATGGTCTTTCAGTGTGGTGATGTGACAGTAAAAACACCTTTCAATGGATGGGCCCAGTTTTGAAGTCATTAAGCTTCTTCATGTGTGTAAGGCTTTTTCAGTAGGGAAAGAGACATATGCAGCACTAAGTAAAAAGTTTTTAATATAAAAAACCATTTTACCCTCTCTCTGGAAGCCTCTTCTAGTCCTGAAAGCTAACCATCGTGCAATGTGACACATGGTGAAAAGAAAAAAAAAAAACCCAGTCAGCTGAAATAAGGAGGAGGATAGGAAGGGAAGTCAAACTTTGAGGTTTTTTTTTCTTTATCTTGTCTACAATTTTCTGCTACAAGTATCAGAAGAATGGCAGATAAACATCTATACTAAAATTCAAAGTGCTTGTTTGATCTGCTAATCACCTGCTTAATGCTTGTACCTATCTTCCCAAAGCAAAGAAATTCAACCTTCACTGTTCAAGTCCTTAATTCCTCCACTGCCTGCAATGGCAAGGCTGCTATTGCAATTTCCTACCCCTAGGAGTGCAATTATAAAGTCTAATCTCCTCCTAAAGTCAATGCAAGTAGGGATTTGGCCTGCTGGTTTTCAGCCTCTCATCTCCACAAGAGAGAAGACTAGATAACCACAAATCTAAAAGTTGGATTTCTTCCTGAATATTTTTTGCTCTGCTTTATGCAAAATATTTTGAGAGTATTTTGTCTGTTTTCTCCTTGAGAGAAGTTGGAAGAGTTGCTTGAATATTGTACTTTAGCCACGTTTCGCTCACAAGGGCTCCAACAAGCATTTGATGCTGTGCTCCTATTTAGTCCTTTTATCATAGTATTAATAATGTCAATGGTTCTAATATGCTGCAAAGTTGCTCTGCTCCAGTACTTTAGATCTCTCTGCAGCTTAGTTTCAGGCTATATCTATGTGATGCTTACTTAATTTAAGCTGGAACACCTACAAATTGTTCTGGTTTTTTTTTTTGGGTGTTGGCTAAGAAATGGGCATGTCAAAAAGAGAAAAAGAAATGAATCAACTGAAAAATTTTTAACAATCCCTTTTTTTTTCCTCTTCCATATTTAGAAACTTGGGTCAGTTTTTCAACAAGAAATCAAAACATTTTTTCTTTCAAGAAACGCTCAAAATTAAATGTGTAATCTTAAACACTTTACTCCTCCTTTTGAATACATTGACTGAATTTGATAGGAGCTCACAGAGGTTTTATCACCTCGAATTTGCAAAACCAAAAACATATCATTACAATTATATAAAACGGTGGAAACGTGTTCAAAGTCGTTGGTCTTTTTGAAAACAGTGGGTTTCTGAGTTGGACCGAGAAACTAACACCACTTTTCTATATTATGTTTGAGAAACCTCTACAAGAATGCTCCAAATGGCTCTGGCTTTCTAATTTCTTAAAGGTTCTTGACAAACTGAAGGACATGTGAAAAGAAGCCAAACAAATTGGTTTGGAGAAAGTGCCTTACATGAGAAACAAAGATCTCAGTCTGTTTAGCTTACCAGAAAGATTAAAAGGTAGTTTGCAGTATGCAAATATCTTACATAGGGAAAAAAATTTAGTTGCACAAAACTGCTCAATCTAGCAGGAAAAGGCAAAACCAAAGTCAAGAGCTGGAACTTAAAATCAGATTAAAATTAAATTTTAAAAAGGGAAAAAATAAATTTAATAAAAGGTAGCAAAAGATGACCTGGATTGTCCACCTATTTTAAACTCTATATCAACACTGGATACTCTTCAGAAGACAAGCTTTAGCTAAGACAAATTGTTTTAATCCCAAACAAATTATTAAGGCCCATATCAGGGTAATTGACTGAAAATGAAAGGCCAGTAAGAATCTAGAAATCAGACTGTGAGAAAGTATGCTGGTTCTTAGTTAATGAAGAACATCTTGCTAGTAGAGCAGAACAAAAAGCCCACAGAGGGCATCAATCTGGGCTTTGTGCCAGCGTGGCAGAGGTAGTGACAAGGATGGGGAAGGCAGAGGGATTACAAAGTACTGGGCTGCAGCTTGCTCCGAGATCCTTGGTCTGAGAGTCTCTTGGCTTCAACCTTGACAGAAGACAGGCTAAAGCACTGCTAATCTGTGAAGTAGGTGGATAATAGCTTTGGCTGTAATAAAAGTGTCTGATAATTACAACATTCTGCACTTAGAATGAATTCCATCAGCATCCCTGTGGATGATGCAAGGTTAAGCGCATCAGGAAATGGAACTTAAGTCACTAAGTCATCAAAAATCAACTGTTGACTTCAGTGCCTCCAGGAATACCAGCTATCCCAAGTGACGGCCTCTCCAGCTGATTGCAAGGTACCAACAGTGAGTAAACATGCAAGTAGATAATAGAGCACGTTAAGCATTTCTCGTGTACCCTTTTTCCCTTCTTTCCCTCCAATCCTGCCAACCAGAAAAGTACCCACAACAGTCATATATTTTGCTGTGTGTGAGATTTGGTGCAGTTTGTTCCCAAAGGTGAACATCAGAGCTGGCGGATTAGAGATCGCAGATATTTTAAAGGGACCTAAATGAAAATGCCATGAGAAACAGGATCATTTTTCAAAGTACACCGAAATAGTCAAGTTTTTCAAAGAGCCCATCCATGCCTAGCTCCACAGCACCAGAGGAAAAGGAAACATCGAAGGCAAAATTACTGATTTCTTCAAATCAATCTGTCATAGAACTTTGTAGAAAAAAAAAAAGTTGTAAAGTTGCAAAATGAGGTTCACCTTAACAGGGAATGCATTTGACTGTTACACCCAAACACTAACAAAATGCATGCCTATTTATAGAAAAGTTTCAACACCTAGCAAGAATGAATTGTTTCCAGATTTTATTCAAGCAGAGGACTTCAATTAGCATGAAAATTAAATAAGATTAAATAATCAAAATGATATTGCACCGAAATTAAGATTCTCAACATTAAAAGAAGTTAACTGTTAGTGGCTTTATACTGGAATATACTGGCTAGTTGATGAACTGCAGAAATTACTAAGCTTGTACCAATCTTTTCAAATGTGAAAAGTTATTTAAACCTTTAAAAGAAACCTGAAAATTCCAAGTCCTTCAGAAACCAGAGACCCAAACTAAAATTATCTCATATTAGATTAATGACGATCTGTTAAAAAGGGCCTCATTGCCCTCAATATACAGACAAGCCAATAAAAACCCAAGTAAGAAAGAACCTGAACTGCTATGTGAAACATTTTGATACTTTGTTAATAGCTCAGAACATCAGTATTTTTGTTGGCCATTTTTAAAATTTCAAAACTGAAAGCCAACTGCAAAGACAATAACAAGGTCTTCTCTCACCCAGCAAAGCTCATGAGAGGTGCCACACAAAACCTTTTAACTAAACATATTGAAATATATGAAAATAAATAAAAATGACACCTTCTACATACTTTGCCTTTACAAACAGTGCTGCTATTTGTGCCAAAATAATTTCAACTAGTTTACTAGCATTCAAAATAAACCCTTTTTAAACTTAGTTTAATAAAAAGGAAGTTTGTAGATATTCTTCAAAGCCCCTATCTGTTATTAAAAATTGATGAGAAAAGGGTACATCTACCACCATTAAGAAAGTTCTCATTCCAATATTTGAAAGATTTTTAAAAATTGTTTTTACCATAAAGTAGAATTTGTTCCTCATCTTCTCCCCAAAAGGAAGGGCATTTTAAACAGTGTGGCTACATATCAAATCTACGAGTGGGAAAAATAAAAGCTAGTTCTTCCATGGGATTAGAAAAATGCTTTGAAATATACACACTTATACACAAATATGGTATGTATATGATACAAAAGATACATATAAATATACTGTTCTTTCACACACAGTGTGTGCATTACATGTACGTCAGTGAAGAAGAAACCACTCATGCCTACTTTGTTCTGTTTGCAGGCTCTTGAATGCACTAAATGCATCAAAGGCTGTCAAGGCCACCTTAATTTTAGCTAAGTACCATTACAGTATTAGAAAATACTTTAAACATGTGGCTAACTGCTTCCACAAAATCAGAATTTTGTGAAGAGATAAGAGAGTTCTGTACCTTATCTGTGATGGAAATAGGCTGATTTGCTGCAGCTGAAGACTGTGCCCATTGCCCTTAGACTCATATTCTTCCACAGGTAGCATGTAGGAACACGTGCAGTTCTAATTCTATTGATTAGAGCTGACTGTTTAGCATGTCTTCCTTCATCAGACATTTATCAGAGATATCAAGAATCTAAATGACATCATAGCTTTTGTAGACAGATTGTATCTATACCTACATCTGTAGTCTTTTTCTCTTCCTCCCACTTAGTCCTTGACAGAAGTCTTATTTGCTAAAGACCTATTAGAGCTACTGATCCCACTGAAACAGAAACAGCAAAGTGTTTTCAGAGGATGGCAAAGTAAGAGCAACAAAGCAAAGCTTTTCCTTAAAGTGCAGTGAATTTCCATGTGGAAGCCCCAGGATCTGTACCTGTATTTTCATTTCTTACTGGGCGATATACAAACCCTGTTACTATTTTACTGTTGTTTTTTAAATGCAAATTGAGCAGAAACTTTTCATTTTGCAAGCAGAAGAAAAACCTTTGCTTTTCAGTTACAGTTTAGAAAAGCTTGACTTTGATAAGTTCTTTTTATTGTTTTCCCACAGGTTTTAGGTAAACTATTTTTCACTTTGCTGCTTGATTTATCCAAAATGTGACAATGTCTTTTCTGGAAAGGATTTTAGGGAGGATTTGGATTAGTCCCAGTTTTTGCAATGCTATCCCAGGTTTGGCAGTTCCATCTCATGTACACTTAAATTACACTACTAGGACATTGAAGAAAAAAAAAACCAGCTGCATTCCTGGTGCAATGCACATGCATCCATTGTCTATAACCACTACCATAGCAATGAAAAAGTACATTTCAGCCACATGAGGTTTATGACTGACAGTTAAGTTGCTTTTATAACACATCCAATACTCCCCACAACTGTTGGATCTGAAAATACAGAGACTGAGAGAGGTTGCCTTTTCACTAAGGACTTTAAAACTTGCTTTCCTTTCCAGTGAAATCAGGAATTGGCTAAAAAAAAATATTCAGATTATTTGAAGACAAAATCACCTGACTTTGCATCACCTTTAGACTGATACCATGACCTTAAGATTCCAATTTCTTTTCTGTCTCGTACTGTTGCATAGAGCAAAGAGAATTAGCTCAGACTTGAAGTAAAGGAGCTGCAGAAATACCATAATATATGGGCAAGAGGCTTCTTTATCACATCACCTCTTTGCCCACAAGTCCTCTGAAGTCTGCACCTTGTGTAGTGAGTGCTAAAATAGCCTAGAAATAAAGTACAGATGTTTTAATTGCTATAGTCATTATTTGCACTTTATTTATGAAGTCAGTTCATACAACTCAAAGCATTCCTGACAAGATTTAGGTGTTTTTCAAATATTCTGATCACCTATTTATTTTTTTCAGCATGAAATATTACAAATCATCTGTAGTACATATGTATTAATCTGTGGCTCTTAAAAAAGAAGAGAAAATTAACAGGTCTTAATAAACTTTATGGATAACTTAGTATTGACACTGACTATGTAAAGGAAAACAAATACTGTAATCAGTTCTCCTTAGGAAAGCATCTCTAAGTTAGTGTTGCATGAAATAAGACTTGCTCATATTGTAATAGATAGAACTGTGAAAAATGTTCCCTTTAATTCAAAACCAGGTCAGTTTCAGCATCTCAGGTTTTCAAAATACTACACTTTTGGCACTAAACTTTGCACATCCGAAAAGTTCAAATTTATAATCTAATTTATTATTTGCTTTCCATTTGATGATGTGGGGAAGCTGGAATGCAGGCAAAGCACTGATTTCTCTTGAGCTGATATTTTAGTTCTGTTTGAACACAACAATTCGTAGTGTATAAATGAGACAAACCTCTCAGGACATGAATTCAATTTCACCTCTTGTGTTGAGCACCATAGTAATTACTCAAATGATTAAAGTTATAAACAACTTTAAGCACTTCACTGAATCAGGGCTTTAGTGCTTTATAATACCAGGATTCAATCATCAGCACCTGTGTGGTCATGATCAAGGGAGGAAGGTATTTTTGGTGTCTTGCTTTCTTCCCAAATAATTGGGTAACAATCAGGTGATTCTGTGTGAACTTAAGAACATAGCACAGGAACACACATTCAGTTTATCAGAATTTGTGAAACCTTTGTGAAAAATGAAATTAATATCA
>VZTU01024727.1:1547-15514 GCA_013400835.1 Zapornia atra | reverse complement strand
ATTCATGTGGGAGAATGGTCTGCAATGATGGTAGTACACAGAAAATAATTACCAGATTTTTAAAAGATAAACATATGTTTGAAACTGATGTATCCTTGGGGCAGGGACTCTCTCTAATTAAATGTTTATACAGTGCCTAATATAATCAAGCCAGGAGCTGGTTGACTGCTATGCATACCACAGTCCAAATATTTAATAATAATAATAACAGTTCTGTAGTCAATTTGATCTTTCTTTTGGTATTTACAAGTGTTTTCCAAACACACTGCAGATTTCTGCAATTTGAATGGCTTCAGGCTGAAATTCTGCAGTCTCATTGATTCCACCGTATCTATCACTTTAGCAGTCAAAATCTTTATTCAGATTCTGTCTTGTTTTGTGTGTCAAATGGAGAATGGGATGTCCCTGTTTTGAAGGAGGTGGGACAGGTATCTAGCTGGTTTTCTAGCAAGCAGATGAAACAAATGTGAGTAGTGCTGCTTGAAGTTCCACCAAGGCCCACTACAGCACAACTCGGATGTAAGGAAACGTGCATGACAGGTTCTGTGATGAGCTTTTCTTTGAAAACTTTCTTCTGGATGCGGTATGTGTTTGGTTTGTTGCACCAACTGGAACACCTTCTCAGTCACGAGGCGTGACATTAAGGAATCAATATTTAAGAGGACAGTCTTGGCTTTCACTCAAACCAGGGCTGTCTTTGCACAAGACAGAACTCTGGAAACATGAAACTCCCTTTTGGAGGGAGCCAATATCTGCAGAAAAAAGTTCTTCCTAGCAGTGGTTGGACAGACATTTCCACTTATATGACACCCTCTGCATGCCTAAAAATAAGGTGTCTCATCCTCTAGGACAGCTTCTACAATCAGGAAAAACTATTCCTGGAAGTGGGTACAATTTGTTCATTAAAGATTAAGCTGCTATGATTTCTGTCATTGATTATTTCTTTCTGTCCTTTAAGTTAATTATAAGTGTTTGTATGAATAATTAATTTTATTCCTTTTATATGAATTAATTGACACAAATAAATGCAAATATTCATGTTTGTATGAATAACTAATAATTATTGTATTGAAAATTACAAGTGTTACAGATAATTTTCCTATTAGTTTGGTTAGCTACTATTTCTGTATATGAGAAATTAGCCATGAATACACCTATGTTTGAACCCCAGAGCTTCCTCTTCCAGTCACTTTAAGAAGAATGGATAATGCCTGTTGCTCTTTAAGACAGTGTTTTCCTGCCTGGATTTTCACCTACTCTTTAAAATTGTATCTGGGGGCTGGCGTGTCTCTGCTAAAGCAGCTGTAGAATGTCTACCCATGAAAGCACAATTTGGAACAGTCAACCTCTTTGCTGGAACTTGGTGGAGCATGCTGCACTGATGGACTTGCTGTCTACACATTAAGGTGCTCAGAGATAGTACAAAATTAGGTGTTGCCTGGTGACTACAGTTAGGACTGGCAAAAAAGTATGAAATTCAGTCTGTATTTTCATTTAACAACACTTCTTCAACTTGGAATCACCCTATGGTGCACTACGGTACCTTTACTTCGGGCTCTCTAACCGTTTAATGGTAGTTTTAGGCTGCAGGTCATAAGCATGACGGTACATTACATACCAGCAGATTTTCAAGACACATTCACACAACAAATCTGCCTTGGCCTTGCTCAGGAGCTCTAGCTCTGATATTTAGCACTCAGCAGGCACGTAGTAAGAAGCAGAAGGGGTGGGGCACAGTGCATTTGCTTAAAGAGATGGAAAAACTGACATCGCTTCTGTGTGTGAGCACTACTTCATTCCCTCTGAAACAGCATTCCTCTGCACTGACAAAGCTTAGAGCCAGAAATACTGGCTCCCATTGCTTCAGTGTGAAATGGCAGTTTTTGAAGAACTCGTTAGTAACTGCTCTTTGAATTGCGGTGTGGTCTTCACTGTAATTTTTTTTAAGTGCTCATACTTATGTTCAATTACATTTTTTTGTATAATTCTGTGGTCTCTTTAAACACAACATTGAATATAACATTGAATATGAGCTTATCTTTTACAGGTTTTGCTTTCCCACTGCAGTGATGTAAATGCCGATGCTAAGTGGGCAGAAAGCTGAAGAATTAGACCAATACATAATAGCATACCAAATTTGACAACTGCTTCCAGCTGCACAGTTTCAGAGGAGGTTTTATAACTGGAGGGATTTTGCACAAAAATATATATATATATTTCGAGCATGACTCATTTTTAATTACAAAAGAGAATGCAAACCACTTGCTTCTAGTGAAATCAAAAGTGAAGAGAAACAAAAGGTATTTATGAAAAGTCTTAGTGTCATAAGATTAGAAGCATGACACTGAAGGCTAAAAGAAAAATTTAAGTAGGCAAGACAAAATCTTTTTCTTTTTTTTTCCTAGAATGTTTGTCTTTCAAAAAAAGCCTACAAGGTTTTTTTGTAGGTTTTCTGTCCCTAGAAACATTTGCTTCATTGTACTGATTCTCAGAATAGTAGGAATTGTTAGCTGAATGAATAAAACGATCATGAAATAAATGAGGACAAACATACAAATACTAATTGTTGCACTAGAATGTATCTGTTGTCAACCTTTGCAGGTTGTCTTGCAGTTGTACAGTGCCATTGGCCCCAAATGGTACTTACTGAACATTTATTTTTTATTTGTTTGGACCATGCTAGTATTACACAGGCAGCGCGAGGGAATAATGAGATGCATTCTTTGGGTTACTGAAGAGTCAGCACAAATTGTGGGAACAAATAACAATCAGACAAGGCAGTGTTTTATAACATCAGGACTGCAATCCATCTTTGGGATCTTTCAAAGCTGGGCTAATAAAGGCCCACTTACAATCCCCAGCAGAGTACAGTTTAATTAAATTTGCCCATTAGAGGACTCTTCCCCCTCCTTCTACAATTTAGAAATTAATTCTGCTTTCTGCCTGTTGTTCTTTCTACATCACAGATGCACTGAGCCTTCGTAACCGACAGGTCCTCTGCATCACGCTGAAAGTCCTCCAGCACCTGGTGGTGTCAACTGACATGGTGGGGGAGGCCTTGGTGCCCTATTATCGGCAAATCCTCCCAGTCCTAAACATCTTTAAGAATATGAATGGTGAGTTATCCTAACAGATACTGTGTCTTTCAACTCCTAAGGTAAAAAGGGGCTTGAGGCAGGGTTAATTAACAATGTAGTTAAGATTTATTACTGTATATAAACTCAAATCCATTTGGAGCTCTAAATAATAGAAAACCCCCTCTTACTATTCCCTAAGGATGCACTGAAATTAACAATTTCATTTATTACTCCTTGCACGTACAGTTTATTTAACGCAGTACAGAAGCACTGAAGCAGTTCTATAATCTTCCAATAATTAAATTGTAAAGTTTTGTAACAGTCTTTTGAATACATTAATAAATTGCAAAGGTTTTTTTTTCCTCCCTCCAACGCATTAGTTCAGTCCAGCCTTTTTATTCCGTTCTGTGCTCTTCACAAGCGATTCACTGCTACCAGCAGGCTTGGGAATGAATAAAAATAAAAGTAGCAATCAAACTAATTAATTTGAGGGTCAAGAGAACTCCTTGTTGTAAAAAAATTTCAAGCTACATAACATCTAGCAAAAAAGTGAAGCTTGAAGTTATTACTGCTCACTTAGCAGATTTTATTATAGAGAAATTTAGAACTAATTTGTATCTCTAGTTGAGTATGTTGTTTTCTTTGTAGTGCAAACCTCCATTGCCAGTTTAAGTCTTTAATAACTGGGACTATGAGTACTGTGAGTACCATATATTGTGAATGCATTCACATCACAGAAACCAGCTGAAATCAACACAATGTAGCTTACTTGTGCCAAACTAATCTTTAAAATACTTTTCTGTATTAAATCTATCTGTAGTTATCTGTTCAATTATCTATCAAGTGACTGACATTATAGTTTGTTATTGACATGCAGCCATATGGATCAAAGAAAGCTAATTCCTCCCAATCTTGCAAAAGAGGTTTTTCATTAAATTCATGGCATTTTAATAGTTATCTACAGGACTGCTTCCTATTATACTTTCTGTTTGCATTGCAACAGAGAACGTATTATCTTAAACTTGCTCTTTAGTGTGTACAAGATTCACCTCAGATTGAAAGCTGCCCGTCCAAAGGCTGACTTGGAGACTGAAATGAGATACAGATTTTAGATCCCTTTAAATATATACATGTCTGTGACTTTTTTACTTAGAAAGTTGAAGTAACATATGGAATTTCACAAATGCAACGTTTCATATGAGAACCATAGCTTTCTAAGAGTTGTGGGATGAAAGTTTATGAATAAAATCCATAGGTTCAATTTAAGTCATTTCAGCAGGGCTCCTTATGAATTAGAAGATTTCCCCATAACAGATCCAATTTCAGTGTCTGGCGCAAAACCAGACTGTTAAAAGAAGGACATTCATTGATTAATGAATATACAGTACATGGGTGGGTTTTTTTCCAAATTTCAGCCTGAAGTAGCCCATAAATTCTCTTGACTGGGCTTTTCTCCAGTGATTTCAGATGAATAATAAGGAAAGCTCATGTGTAACTAGGTACGTAGCTTAACTAGGTATTAAACACACTCTAAGTATAACCTAAGGTTTTATTGTATTGTGAGTAAAACAAAACATATTTTCAACATATTTGCATTACATCTGTGCTGTGTGAATTTGTGCATATATCAAACTTCACTAAATATTGATGTTTGGCATTTAAGAACTAAAAGCCAAAAAGAAATTATAAGTAATAGTTAAAAGTTGCTACATTTTATTAATGCATTACTTTTATTAGGAATAAATGTTTTGAAAGTTCAGTATTAGCAGCATTGAAATGGAAACAATTTGCAAGGCCTACAACACAAAACTTATTCAATGCTTACATGCAGGTATTCTTCCTCTGTTTCCCACTGCCTAAAATAGCTTATATTTCGTACTTCCTTCACTGAGGGCTGACAAAAAATGTGTGCTTTACATGGCCTAGTCATATCCTTTTGAGAGACATACTTCTAGACTAGATGGGCACTTACTATTATCGAAAACCACCATCCTTATGTTCTTCCTCCACTGTTCCCTAGCAGACTTGCAGAAAAAACTCCCATTAAGTATAAAAATGTTCTGGAATATAGGTTCTTCAGAAATGTTATACATACTATATGCCTATGGCTTGTCTGTAACATGATTCACCTCACAATATTAAACAGGCTTATAAATAAAACAGTAAAAACCTTTTATTGTTGAGATCTTAATGTTAGGATGTCAGAAACAGGTATTTGATTAAAAAAACCACAGAATATCATCTTAGCTTCAGCTTGTCACCTGCTTATCTCTTGAGCTGTTCTTCAGCCAACAAAATTGGTAAATCACTGTTCAAAGTTCCCAGTGTTACCTGAGCTCAGAATGTAACAATACCTTGAGAAGGTCTTGGTTTTGTCCCACTTAAGTCTAAGCAGTTCTTTCCAAATTCCCATCTGTTTCCCACCACTGAGGCGAGGCTACAGTTTCACATTCAGCAGCAATGTTGTTTAGTTCCCATTGGCTTCAGGGGGCATTCTGTGATTAAAAAGGAGGTAGCCTTGATGACTGTCCTGTAGGCAGCCATTTAGTGTGGCTGACTCTGATTCCCACTGCAGATTTTTACTGGATTTGCCTGGGAGGCTCTGGGATCCAATGCCTTTGGTCTTTAGGAGCAAGGAGCTACCATCTGTAAGCAGCCTACTGGCAAACAGCTTCTTAACCAGTCTCAAGTGTTCTTTTATCCAGAGTCGTTATTGCGTTATTTTTAATTGTATGCAGAATATTGATTATTCCCATAAACACAGTTTCTTATAAGTTCCTTTGTTTTTCCAATGTACATTTGACACTTCTGCTTTTTTCTACTTCCATCTGTTACCTCCAAATCACCCTGTTGTTATTTTTGTAAACATAGCCCTGTTTGTAAATTAGCGGGTTCTGATATGGATGTCTTTTCCTGTCTTATATCTTCCAAATATGCTTGTCTCTAAAAGTGAGTGTCTTCATAATGATTATGTTGTCTTGATAACTGTGTAATACCAGCAAAAATAGTAAAGGACTACTGACCTTTTGGAACAGAAGATAATCTAGGCATTTAATGATAAAAATTTAGCACCCTTAATAGAAATCTTTATTAAAAGATTTTTTTTTATACTTCATAAAGTCTCTATTGACTTCTTCTGCGTAATGCCTTTTAGTGAAGTACATTTTTCTTATAGCTTCATATATCAAAGAAATAACTTTTATTTTGTTTTCTGAATTCTGGGGAACTTTATAGCAGTCTGTGAGAACACAAAGTATAAATGGAAATGCTGTTAACTGACAAATTGAACTATGTCAGATATAATTTACCATTAGAGTTTGTGGGACACAAAATAGATCTAGTTTGTGTAGGTGATTGCCAGGCATATGGTCTGTAATTTGTATCTCGAATTATAGAAATGGAGAAGAAGGTCTATTGGTTGGGTGTGGGCAAATTCTGTTATTTTCTATCCATTCATATTTCATATGGACTTGTAATGATTTTACTATTGGTAATTTTTGTAAATTTAAAAAAAAAAAGGAGAGTATGGATGAAAAAGAAAATTAAAGTTTTGATTATTGAAAGGATCTGAAACATGCTCACCCATCTGTGTTGTGAGATGCAGGTAAAAATAAATCAGTACAACTGAAGTTAAAAAGCATGGGGAAAGATTCAGGCCTCCAAAGGCGGTATGTCCAAAAGCCAGAGGAGAAAGCTCGAGAAGTTTTTTAAGTCTCAGTAGTGAGCAAGGTGGGGTTTTGATGCACAGACCACATTGGAATTTGTGCCCTCCCTGGAGCTTAAGGCCCTGACTTGCAGTAGAAATTTATTTCCATTTGGGTTCCTGAGTGCTCTGTTGCAGAGTTTTAGGACGTGAGTGAATTTCTGTTGTTGGTGATAGTACTGTTACTGCCCCTTTATTGGGGGACCTCACCAACTGGCCAGGGTGTGCTCTGAAAAAGGGTTGAAGTTTTCTGTTAAAACTGTTAGCCAAAGTCATAACACTGTCTGGAGAGCAAGAGAGGGAACATGGATTCATCCCAGTGACCGGGGAACATTCCTGCAGTGTAGGAGCTGTTTGTCTCATCTCTGCAGCCTGAGAGGGGACTAGCAGTCTCTAAGCAAGCTCCCCAGCATAGGTACTACTATGCAAGCATGCCACTGTACAATAAAAGAAACAAAAAAAGTCATGATAATGCTTACTAAGTCTATCACAAACCCTGTAATGCCACTGTAATTTTCATTTAATTGTGCAAGCCAAATGCAGTCTTATGAAACTCATTTCAACGTTGTGCAGAGGGAAAGAAAAATACATATAGATTCAAATAGAAATATTTTCTTTTTGTTTCACAACCCCTTTTATTTTTGTGTGTCTTATTCATTAAGCTGTCTTTTAAAAAAATCTCTGAGTTTTCTGAGGTAAATACAGTTTAAGAAGAAATAGAATGAGTTTGTTATTTTATGAAAGCAGGCAGAAGATAAAAATAAGGTTAAAAAAGGAGTCTTCAGTGTCAGGAGTATTTCTTTGGGTACATCTATACCAGAATACTGTCTGAAACAGAAGCCTGTGTATTAAAAAGATTAGACAGTTATGAACAGTAAATTTCTCTTGTTTTGTTTACCTGACTGGTAAATGAACACTTCATTCATTTAGTTTAACAACTATTTTATGCTGTCAAATCCAAGCAGTCTTAACAGCTGTACTACATCAATTCACGGACGCAAAAACACCATCAATTTGTATTATTCACTAGTGATAAACAGCAGTTTTGCAGATAAAATAATGTAGTATAAATGAAAACAAAATACTATTAGGATTTACCTGCCTCAGAAAGAGACTTATGGGGTGGCACTGCACTATGGAAGGCCCCCTCCAGCATGACTTGTTTCTGTCACTGTAAGGCAAACAGTGGCAACAGAATCACAGANGGTTATTCTTCCCCAGGTGCAAGACTTTACACTTGCACTTGAATTTCATTAGATTTCTCCCAGCCCAGCTCTCCAGCCTGTCCAGGTCTCTCTGAAGGACAGACTGAAGCCCAAGTTTCTTTTGGCTGCAATAAAATTGCCTTGTCAGTATCAGTAAATTAAAAATAACCTAACCTTCTGACAGTCTCTACCTATCTAGTCAGGCCTTTAAAATAAAATTGTAAAGATATGACTGAGAATACCTGATGTAGCTGTATTGTAGCATTCAGCAAAGCGTGAAGCCACAAAGCAGAATTACACTGGGTGCTTTACAGCAGCTGAACTTTGTGCAGGTAAAAACATTCTCTTGTCTGAAAGGTACTTCATGTACTTTGGAGAACTCTATTTTATGAAACAATAATACTATGTAAGGCTCTAAAGGAAGAAGCAGAACGTAAGCGTTTAATTGCAGAAGCAAGAGGCTGTGCCTACAGGTAACGTGTTCACTGTATTGAATTTGGAGTATTTTGAGAACTGTTTGTGTATTCTAGAGGCAGCGATGTTCCTCACAGTGGGTTCATGGTTATTAGAAAGAAGCAGCAATTATCCTTTAATGTGATTGACTATGCTCTAAAGAAAATCTCTTACCCAGAACATTTCAACTCTTTGCTCCTTCTGCTGGGAAATCCAAAAATGCTTTCAAAGGAATGTCAGTCCTGCTCTGAAATATTTTAGTTTGCCAACTGTATTCAGAAATGTTTCAGACATTTAAAAAAAAATTAACATCAACTTTTACAAAGCAATATATTTGAGGTTCTCTTCAACTTCTCTGAACTTTGAGATTTCAGATTATTCACAGGCAACTGTTCTCTTAGGATTCCCCTGCTACTAAGAAGATTAAATGCTTTCTCTTTTCTTTTTTCCTCTTTTCAAAAAAAACCCCAACAACCAACCAACCAAAACAAAATAGAAAGTTGAGATTCACACAAAAAATTCGTGGTTGAGATTTAGACAAAAATCACCAAATGTCATAAGGTTTTCATTAAAATAAGGCATATTTGTATACTGGTCACATCAAAGCAGAAACATAAACTGTGTGCTTAAATCCAGTTTTCTAATTGTTCTTATACTTCACTGTGGCATTTCTTCATATTCCTAGGCTTATTTAGCAAGCTTTTTCATTATTTCCAAGCTTTCTTTAAATTCCATTTTCTGAAATCATAAAAGTTTCTGAAATGGCTTTAAGGATATCCACACATCAAAGGATTAAGACAATCTTGACAATACAGATCTGAGTGAACAAATCAGTTTCAACACATTTTCTGGTTTTTGATACACACCTTCAGCAGAAGAGGATTCAGAATGTTCTGATTCATAAACATTTAATGAAAAATATTGTTGTTTTCCCAAAATGCAATCCCTTGTGCCAGTAAATCACCTTTCTAAATAGATAAGTATAAATTGATTGCACTCAAAAAAGTTATTATCATACTGGTAAGAAGCAAAATATATTTTTGCCATTCCCAAGTGTAATTAATGAATTTATTTCACCAGGCTGTTTATGAATTAATAGTTCTGAGACTATTTAACAAATACCCTTAAATGTTTTTAAGAATGTCAAAATATTTTGGTTCTATGAGAACATCTGATGGTCTTCTAAAAGGTATTTTATGGAGATGTCAATTTTTGTAAAATAAATCTCATCTTGAAATCAAAACTCTGGCTATTTCTTACTGCTTTCAATGAAAAATCTTGCATGTGGAGTTACTAAAAAAACCTACTGGAACCCTGAGGTACAGAAATTAGACATTACAAAGAGACTAACCTGTAACTGGAACATTTGTTGCTTTAGTACCTTTAATACAAAGCATGTGATTTTAAACTGATGATATAGTTAACTTTTAATATATAGTCAAGATTTTTTCAGGTGCTTTGTAACACATTTAGAGAATTATCACACTTAGATCATAATTGCTGGGTAATTTCTAATTACTATCTAATTTCTTAGCTGAATATATAACATCAGTCTGTGTGAAATAAAACTGACTCAGCAGTGATTAAATTGATGTTATTAACATTTAGCACTTATTTTTAATGTGTTAATAGACTAATTAAGTCAGCATCTTGAATTCTCAATAAAAGAAAAATTAAAAGTTCATGTCAAAAAGTAGACATTGCATTTAATATTTCCTTTTTTCAGTTTTTAATTTTTTTAGTATATTAAAAAAAACCAAAGAGGGTTGTCGGTTGGAGGTAAGAGTTAGGACTTCTGAATTCAAATAAAATTCAAGGACAAGTAAAATAATGAAAACATCAAATTCCTCCTGTGTTTCAATGTAAATAAATCTGTAAAATGAGTATAACCTTAAAAGGAGTGTAGGCCTCAATCAACATTTTGTTTGACAATTAATCAGAAGTTCTGTGAACTTCCAGGAGTGTGAGAATGTCAGTGAAACATAAATGCTCATAAATTTAAGAGTTCACATCAGCTGTCAGTTCACATCACTAAAACTTTGCTTTAATACTTTTATGGGATTTGCTCCTCAGGGAAGTGATGACCTTTGGAAATCTGATGTTTGAGGAAGATTTGGACATTCAAGACTGGACTTACACAGAATTACAATAGTATCTGTAAATCTGCCTATTCTGTGTACTTACACCTGTCTTAATATCAACAGGTATCCAGTTTCCAAATGAGACTTGAGGAGCCTATCTTGTAGACATGCTGTTAGCAAATCTAATGCATAGCTGCAATATTAACTTTAAAATACAACAATTATAGTCATTTTAATTTATTTTGCTTGCAGCTTTATTTTTTGGCTTGTTTGGTGTTGGGTTGTCCAAGGCGGCCAACAGCATCCTGGTTTGTATCAGCGATAGTGTGGCCAGCAGGACTAGGGAAGGAATTGTCCCCCTGTACTCAAAACTGGTGAGGCTGCACCTCAAGTGCTGTGTTCAGAATTGGGTTCCTCGCTACAAGGAGGACATAGAGGTCCTGGAGCGTGTCTAAAGAAAGGCAATGAAGCTTGTGAAGGGTCTATAGCACAGATCTTATGAGGAGCAGCTGGGGTTGTTTAGCCTGGTGAAGAGGAGGCTGAGGGGAGACCTTATGGCTCTCTGCAACTACTTTGAAAGGAGGTTGTAGTCTGGTGGGTGTTGGTATCTGCTCCCATATAACAAGCGAGAAGGCAAGAGGAAATGGCCTCAAGTTGTGCTAGGGGAGATTTAGATAGGGTATTAGGAAAAAATTCTTTACTGAGAGGGTTATGAGGTGCTGGAACAGGCTGCAGAGGGAAGTAGTTGAGTCCCCATGCCTGAAGGTATTTAAAAGACATGTAGATGTGGCACTCAGGGACATGGTTTAGTGGTGGACTTGACAGTGCTTGTTTAACAGTTGGACTTGATGACCTTAAAGGTCTTTTCCAACCTAAACAATTTTGTTATTCTATGATTCTATTTCTTAAAGAAAATGCATGTACAATTATGTGAACTGGAACAAGAACCCACAGTTCTCAACTACTGTTCAGCTGCGTAACTGCTAGGTACAAATGCATGCTTCATCTATAATTTCTTCCTTGGGGAGTTCTGAATTCTTTGCTGAACCGAACAAAGCTACAGGGTGAAGAATGGTGCAGACTGGCATAGATTTATCTAGCAAAGTACTACCCACAGAATTGGCTAGTTCAGTGCGTGCTTCAGTTTGGTGGGATTACATCCCCCACAGGTTCCCAATTCCCCAGCTATCCCAGATAGATCAGAACTGCATCGTCCATTCTGCCATTCTGATTAAATCCCCTTAAGCTTTGGAGGAGTAGAACTTCACACATGCACCTACACTTATTTACAATTGGTTTGCGGTAGGCAAATCCCTGTGGACTTCTATGTCACCCTTCTGAGGCTCCTGATTCAATTTGCAAAGAGCTAAGACACCTAAATTTCCTCTCTAAAAAGGCAGTTTGGTGGGATTACATCCCCTTACAAGTAGTCTGATTGCTGTCTTCCAGAAGTAGTCTGATTGCTACCTTTCTTCTTGGTAACTAATGTCTGTGTTTTTCAAATAGTTGGTTTGCATATAGTGGGACTGAGAAATTATTTCTTCAGATGGACTGGCACTGCCTGCTTCCTTTAGAATTACTTTCAGAGCATACGTTAAATAATATTTGTGTTCTTTATAATTCTTTTCTTTATATGGGTGTTTGCAAACAAATGTGCCTAATTTTGGGGGGGACATATGGTTTCAACTTGTTAGGTTTATTAAGGTAGCGTATTTTTTATTTTAAATAGACATCCAAAATATGTGTTCGTTTAATAATTTAAGTGTATTATGCTTGTTTATTGCAGATATTTTTAATTTGTGTGTGCTCAATTAGGATTTCTGTTCTGAGAAGACTATTTCTGTGACAGTCAGTTTGAAATTGCCAAAATTGCAGAGATTGGGTCTGCACCTGGCTTTCTGGTTTTATATCAAATAGAAAAAGAACAGGTAATGGGGAGAGAGGAGTTTAAGAAAGAGAGGGAACTCCTTGTCTGGATGACAATTTTCCTTGTGGCATCTCTCTCTTGCCCTCAAGAAAAACAGATTAAAGCTCCATGTAATGGAATGGTACCGATGAGAACATAAATATTGCACTGTGATTAAACCATCAAAATACTCAGGTGATTAAAGTGCTTCAGGTCCTTCAGTTATTATTCTGTTATATCATTTCATCTCATTTCAAGACGTTTCTTTTTTCATAGTTCTTGAAAAACACTATAGGCAACATAGTTGATTTTGTGAGGCCAATAGCTTTGGACTATTTATTCCTTTTTCTATATTGCACATCCATCATCCTACTTTTACACACAGTAACAAAAATATGTATTCTTTTTGTAATATCATCTGGCCATCCCAGTGCTGATGCAATTAGCACATGAAAATCTCAGCTTCTCTAACAGGACTGTACTAGTTAAGAGTTACCCTTTCGGCTTCACTTACTTGAGAATTAGGGGAACTAGATCAGAGCATTTGAATATTCGTGTTTGCATCTAATCCAGAAACTTCTGTTTTCAGCTAGGATCTTGTCCGTAAAGCTGGACATTGGTTAAGATATCAATATTCTGAAGCATTTTCCTATCATGCCAACAGTAATGGTATAATTTATTTTTCACTCCCAACAAGCCTTGTGTAGTGATATGTTGTTCTTACTTTTTACTTAATATTTGAGTTCTCTGAGACAGAAGTAGATGCATTTCTGATGGACTTGTACGGTGCTATCAATGATGAATTAATGATCTAAGGCCTCTGACCAGGATTCTTAAGTTCTACAACAGGACAACTACAGACTAATGGTAGGGCATTGAACTGAGCTAGGGATTGTGATTTGGAATTAAATGTAAGTGTAGTTTTCAATTATATCATACTCATACATATCATATTACTGAATATATTAAAGTATAGGGTAGTACAAACAATGATGATCAGTTTATTCTTTGATATACCTTAAATGAGCAGAAATGCTAATTATGGATAAATATTCATCGTCTTTCTGTTATTAGTAGAGTAGAACAAACAGAACACAAATTCTAATGGATATTCAAGGAATGAAACTGGATCCATAAAATGGAATTTTTTTGTTCAAAGAATTTTCTCCCTCAGCAAACCTCACCTTTGTATGTTTGTCAACCCTCTTTTTTTTTCCTTCTTTTCCCCCATGCTTCGTTCATTTCTTAATCCCATTGTGCTTTATGTCAGCCTTACAGGAGGCTTGACTGTTGTATTTTTTTTTTGAGCCAATCCTGAGAATGAAAAATTCTTTCAGTTTTAGTGTTTACTATTATTACCAGTGTCTATGTGTAAGAAAGAAAATCCTTCAGCAAATACAGCAAAAGAAATGGAATATATTTTACGAATTAACTTTTCCTCCTCAACAAAGCAAATGGGGGTGGGGGTGGTGTGTGTGCAGTTACAGAAAAGAGAAAGTTTTTTAAGATCCAGTATAAAATAGTCTTAAGCCACTTTTTTAA
>VZTU01024726.1:30790-48518 GCA_013400835.1 Zapornia atra | reverse complement strand
ATAATAACTCTTCATTTTACAAAAACTACTTCAAGAAAGTATTTTATAATTAAACTTTAACATTAATATTTAAGTATTGTTTAATGGAAAAGTCTTTTAAGCACTTTTGGCAACTTTTATGTGACGTCACTATGGTACCAGAGGTAATAGAACTACTGATGAACTTTGTAACTAGCTTGTGTGTAACAAGGCTTCCCTTCCAAACTCCTCACTCTCCTTATGAGGAGAGGCTGAAGTCCCTTGGTTTGTTCAGCCTGGGGAAGAGGAAGCTGAGGGGAGACCTCATCACAGTCTGTGGCTTCCTGACGAGGGGGAGCGAAGGTGCAGGTGCTGATCTCCTATCACTGATCACCAAAGAGAGAACCCAAATAGGAATGGTATGAAGCTGTGACAGAGGAGGTTTAGGCTCTGAGAGGGTGGTCGGGCCTGGAACAGGCTCCCCAGGGAAGGGGTCACAGCATTGACTAAGTTCAAGAAGTGTCTGGATGATAAAGGCAGTCCCATGCTTTGGCTTGGCTGGCCCTATGTGGAGCCAGGAGTTGGACTTGATGGTCGTTATGGGTCCCTTCCAACTCAGGATATTCTGTGATTCTATGGTTTCTGTTCACACAGTGGTACCAAAGAGACAACACACATGGGGAGCTTTTTTTCCCTGCTTGTATATATTTCCATAATATTGTATCGTATTATGTTGACTAGTTTACAAACTCAGAAGGGAAAGGTGAAGCAGAAAGCAAAGGAGACCTTGATCCAAAGATTATTGAGTTTTATTATATTGTGGACTCCTAATATCTGAAAAAATCTAAAAACAAATATAAAAATGCTTATATACTTTAAAAATAATTCTAAGGAAATCAGGGCATTAAAATATCCTTACTTCAAGTGTCTTTGTTACTTATCACTGGATTACTTGTGAAATGCAGCCTTGAATGTGGTGAAAAGGCATTTAAGTTAATACTGGTGTGGAGGAAACAATACTTGCCTATTACTCTGAGGTTTGGGAACCTTTTACTTTAGAGCAAGGGGAGATTTTAGGGCAAGACAAATGATGATCATCTAGTCTGCAGTCGCACGTGATGTCTGTCAGTTATGTGTCAAGCCCAGGAGCCTTTCCAGTCACATCATTCTTGGAAGGGTTTATATGTTTTAAAAGTAAAATCTAAAATATGAAGTGTAATCAGTCATAAGTATAAAGTATATTAAGAATTTAATGCAGTACTTGATGAAGGGGGAAAGACCACACAGGAATGGAGAATAAATAAAAATGGTCTTTGTTATGTTGTATTGTGAACAAGTTTCTAAATTTGGCACACATTTGTATTGTCTGCTGAAATGCCACAACAAAGATTTCTCTGCAGTGCTTCATGGAAACTTGCTTGTGCAATTAGGGTAATGTCAGACAACATTTGCATTTAAATTCATTTGAAAAAGAGTTGTGTCTTCTAAATATGTTGAACAGTTGGTTGTATTGCATCAATTTGAAAGAATTACTGCTTCTGTTCAATTTCTTCCAGTTAACTAAACAAAAATGAGAATGTGTTAAATCCATCCAGCAAACACAGTGGAAAAAATCTATTCTAGATTGCCTTTTGATGTAAACTCTTAACTTACACTTGTGAACACAAGTCAGGATCTAAATAGACAATGTGGTATTGATGAGTGATATAATTTTTCTTGAAAGGAAATTTATTTCTATTACAGTTACTAGTGATGGCTTGCTATCCTGATTCATGAAAGCATTGTCTCTTAAGTTGTAATGTATTTTTAGACTGCTTACTTTTAAAATAATTTATTTCTACAGGCCCCCCCAAGCTGGGAGAAGATATTTTTTCAGTTATTGTATGATCAGTGTAGCAGAGTCTGTAGTTAAATTGCTCACTACTTGTTTCTTGGTGGCTTAACTGAAACTGTCCGGATCAAAACTTTGTCTTGGTCGTAAGCCTAAGGCTGAATTTTTAGGAGAGGGGCTTTTAGCTGAAGTCCCTCAGTATATTAGTGAATGAGATGACTCTAGTATACTAGTGGATGAATGGATGGACTGTGGAGTTGGGCAGTCTTACAAAACTCAACAGTGGCAAGTGTAGGGCCCTGCATCTAGGGAGGGATAACCCCAGGCACCAGTACAGGTTAGTCCAGAGAATGATCTGGGAGTCCTGGTGGTAAAGACATTATCCATGAGCCAGCAATGTGCCCTCATGGCCAAGAAGGCCAGTGGTGTCCTGGAGTACATTAAGAAGAGCATGGCCAGCCAGTCAAAGGAGGTTCTCCTCCGCTTCTGCTCTTCCCTGGTGAGGCCACATCTGGAGTGCTGTGTCCAGTTCTGGGCTTCCCAGTTCAAGACAGACAGGGAACTACTGGAGAGATTCCAGTGGAGGGCTACAAAGATGAAGGGGGAACTGGAGCATATCTTGTATGAGGACAGGCTGAGAGAGCTGGGGCTGTTTAGCCTGGAGACAACTGAGGGTGGGATCTGATCAACACTTTTAAATATCTAAAGGGTGGATGTCAAGAGGATGCAGCCAGGCTCTTTTCAGTGGTGCCTGGCAACAGGACAAAGGCCAGTGGGCAGAAACTGGAGTACAGGAAGTTCCATCTCAACATCAGGAAAAACTTCTTCACTGTGAGGGTGTCAGAGCACTGGGACAGGCTGCCCAGAGAGGCTGTGGAGTCTCCTTCTCTGGAGATATTCAGAACCTGCCTGGATGCCTGCCTGTGCAATGTGCTCTGGGTGATCCTGCAGCGAGGTTGGACTAGATGATCTCCAGAGGTTCCTTCCAGCACTGGCTGTTCTGTGACTTGGAAACATTTCTTTACCAAGAAGGTGGTCAAACACTCAATCAGGCTTCCTGGAGGGGTGGTCAATGCCCCAAGCCTGGCAGTGTGTAAGAGGCGTTTGAACAATGACCTTAACAACATGCTGTAACTTTGGCTCAGGCAGTTGGATTGGATGATTGTCCCTTCCAACTGAAAATATTCTTTTTCTATTGGGCAAAACTATCACCCAGCATTTAGGAGACTTAAATTCACTTTTCTCTCTACCTGGAAAGATTCATACCTGAAGTTCACAGAATTTAAGATGAAGACACACACACCAGGCTATAAGTAGCTCCAAGTGAAGGCATATGCTGTTTTTTCTCTGTTAATACTTTATAGCTGAAAAATGTCAGGGTAGGAGATCAGAAAGGTAAGAAGATAGATCATCATTGAAGCATTATCATTAGAGTACTAAGTATGGAGAATGCTAACTTAAAATTCTGACATAGTTATCAAATATTGTTTCTTTGTTTTGCACTAAGCATTTATTTTCATTATTTAAAATCTTGATTTCTAGTCCTTGGACCAGGTCTCAGTTCTGCTTCCTACAAGATCCCTGAAGCTACAGGGGAAACTTCAACACTTTGTCTCCTAAATAATTTATCTGTGGCACCTTGTTCCCTGCTGACTTGCTGCATGCAGCAACTGGCCAGATGGGGCTGTCCTACAGAGGTGCGATCTATGGGTAGGCTGGGTGGAATGCCAGGCATTTGTCAGGAGTAGTTCTGGACTAACTTGCACCAGTTTTTAAAGCAGCATAGCATCCATGTTAGGCCTTGGTAAGGTAAAGTCTGGCTTTGCCAACGAAGAATTTAATAACTTTGTATTTACTGAGAGGTTTGATGTGAGTGGGGCAGCAGTGGGCCAATCTTAGGGGCACTGAGGTCTTGCTACTCAAAGTACTAAAGTATTTTGGAAGAAATTGCCTTGCTGTGACTTTGTCAGTGTTTAATTCCAAATTTGTGCTCTTCAGAATAATGCAGATTGCACATCAAGTGAAGTATTTACTTTGATCTGGTTCATTTTTATTTGTTCCCTGAATAGTGACACATTTTACAATAACCTCACATGAGAGAGGTGGCTCTAAACTGTCCTTTGTTATGAAGGACATGGGAATCCAAATGTCATCTTTGAACAGGCTGCTTGTAACATAATTGTGCAAGCGATTATAAAGCCAAGCCTCATGGTGCACTGCTCGTGGGGAGCGGGAGAATAAATTTTGACTTAAGCTTTGTGTTAGAGCTGGACTATTTTAAGTTACAAATGTGTCTTGAATTTCAATGTGTTTCAGCAGTTAATTCACTACTCTTTGTTATTGTTAGGAGCTGAAGCTACCATTTACGTTTTTAAGTGGGCATATTCATGAACTTCGGATTCACGTGCCATGGACAAAACTGGGATCAGAACCAGTTGTCATCACTATCAATACAATGGAATGTATCTTGAAATTAAAGGATGGTGCTCAGGTAAGAAATGTGATCAATGTTTTTCTAAACATGTCCCTGTTACTTTTTCAAGAGGTTAATACTGTTATTCTCATCACAGCTGGTATCTTCTTCCCTTATGCATGTTTTTAATTCTTTATTAACTGTTCTTGCTGATGTAAAAGTGTGTTAGTAGTGCTCTGCCTGAGCTCTCCTATGACTAGACAAGGAATGGATTTCAAGAGCTATATAGCATCTTGCATGCTTCCAGCTTCTGCCCCCCCAAGAAGTAGTTGCTTGAGACAGCTGTGTGTAATACCACTGAGCATTGGCATCTTTCAAAAGATGTGGTGTTATTACTGAAGGAGTGCATTAAAGATCCCAGAGTGTAATCCTCTTTTCCCTTTTGAAGTTATAGCACTTGCTTAAGTGTACTTGGAAGACTTCTTACATGTAAGGGTCTCAAAGGGCTTTTTGTTCAGCCACTTGCAATAATTAGTCCATTACACCATTTCACAGGCTCAGGAAAGATTTTTTTCTGACACAAGCTGAAATATGCAGTGGCTCAGTCTCATTATAAGTCTGATTTAGTTAACAAAAAGTTAACTTTTTGCATATACTTGTGTTTGTGAAGTTGAATGAATTATTTTTCTTTTTTTAGTCGCTGTGGTGCTTTACCTATAGAGGGTTTGTAGCATGTGTGGGGTTTTTTTAAGCCTTGCTCAAATTTTAATTTCAACATAGTCCTCTAATATTAAGGGACATGCAAAAGAAAATTGCAATTTCTGCAAAGCTCTCAAGTGTTTGGTAGGGTGCTTGATAAACTGTTAACATTTAACATCCATAATTAGATATAAGGCAGCAAGAACACTGGAAAACACTTTTATGTTTGATATTGTAATACTCTCTTACAGTTCTAGAGGTAAAAGGTTTTTGTTGCTGGAATAGAAATCTCTAGTCCCAGGTGTGCCATCCACAAGGTACAAGCTCACATTCTGTAGTTGTGCTTTATCTATGTGCGTGTGTGCACACACCTACAGCCAAATGCTAAATACTTTTCCAATCTTAAAGTAAGATTTTGAGGCCAGATGTTCCATGAGAAATGTGTTTTAGAAGCAGCAAATTACAACTAATTATGGAGGCTGCAGAAAAAGATTTCTAGCCCATGACTTTGTGCAACCCAGAACTAATATTAGATATGGGACCATGCAGATGGCTACTGCTGGAATGATCAGATTTCCTGCTTGCCTGGTATTTGAAACTTAAATTTTGTGGTGCATACAGCAAAAGGTCAAGTGTCACGAATGTAAAGCACTCTCAAAACAAGTATTTGTTACAGATGTTTAAGATTCAGAGGCAAGAAGGATTTTTGAAAATTGCAACTGACATTTGAACAAATTATTCAGTGGTATGTACACTCAGGAGGGTAAAATTTGGATCTGTGCCATAGAAGGATTATCTTTGACTAAAAAGAATGTAAATGAAAGCACTTTTATGTTGTTTTCTGAGGATATAGTTTAAAAAATTGACAGCTTTAATTTTATTTCTTAAATTACTATTTGAAAGTGTTTTATAAAAATAAAACGTTTTGACAAATTCCTGGACTCTGACTTCCAGTGTGACAGCGTGCTTGGCTAAAATCAGTTGTCATTAAAAATCTTTGTAATCAGTGAATAAAGAAACTCTGGAAGGAAATGATATATTTCTGTGGAAAACTGTAGTGAAATGAATTTTCATTGAATTTAGCTTCAAGTAGGACTGTTCTGCAAGCATTTCATATCAGCCAAGAGCATAATTAGCAAGAAAGTTTAGTTCCTGAAAAGACTTACTGGCTTGATCCTGCATTTCCTTCTTCAGATGAAACGTGTAATGAGCACACACGTAACTTCACCTGAGCAAAAAATAAAGTTTCTGACCTAATTTAGTGTGATGTGTATTCCTTGGGAAGGGGTTATTTCAAAGCATGTTTATTTTGAGCATGTATGGGGATTAAAATACATGGCACTTTCTGAGGGTATTGCCCAGTGCACCCTACAGATTTTTGAGCAAAAACTCTCACTCTCTGTGTGGTTTTGAAGAGTGTCAGCCACTTGCGAATGGTTTTGCAAATCTCTGCTTTACTCTGGTGCTCTGTCATTGTTAGTTGAGTTTCGGGGATTCAACTTTTTAAAAGGGTAGACAATGGTAGGACAAGGGGGAATGGATTAAAACTAAAGGAAGGAAGGTTTAGATTAGATCTTAGGGGGAAGTTTTTTACAGAAAGAGTGGTGAGGTGCTGGAAGAGGCTGCCCAGAGAAGTAGTGGATGCCCCGTCCCTGGAAGTATTCAAGGCCAGGTTGGATGGGGCCCTGGGCAACCTTGTGTAGATCCAGGCCTGGAGGTTGGTGGCCCTGCCTGTGGCAGGGGGTTTGGAGCTCTATGATCCTTGGGGTCCCTTCCAACCCAGACCATTCTATGATTCGGTGTTACATCGGTGTTTTGGTGTGGGTACTTGTCTTTTGGGTGATTTTTTTTTTTTTTGTTGCTGTTAGTGCTATTGCAGCATCTCCTCAGCTGAGATAAGTTTTGCATAGACAGTAATGGCTCAACTTCCAGTTTTATGCTGATTTTTCTCCTTTCCTAAGCAGAGGCCTTGTGTAAGTGGTGCATGCAACATCTAGTGATATGTAAGTCCAGAACATAGATTTAGTGGCATTTTTAGTGAATTGTGAAGCTTGGAGTGTTTTGAAGATCGCTTTCTCTTCCTGTGCTTTTCCTCTACAGGTGGTACTACGACTTCTAAAACCATAAGTGTGGCTGCTTTATACAAAAATAAAAAAGTGCAATAGGAACAGAGCTTTACTGTGATTAAACTGGTGTTGAACATGCTTTGTGTGCTGTTTTGGTTATGGGTTTGGTTAATGCCAGTAATTGAAGTAGACATTGGGTGTGAGGCATTTTGCATTGTTTTTTGATGTCTGTCAGCTTAATGTAGCTGTGCCTGTTTTCTGGCTCCCAAACATAATCTTCTGCAGCACTGGCTTTTAAGTATGACCACTTAAAATGTTATCAAACTCATGAAATGTGTTAAGTATGATTTGAAATGTACTCATTTAGATGTGATTCTGAAGTTTGCTTGACTTGTATATGTTATAGTAATTGGCTCCCATGAGATTGTCCTTCATGAAGGTTATGTATTATTTTAGAGGGTGATTAAAGTTCCAGGATTATATATTATTCTCATTACTTATCTCTGTATATTAAATCTCAGGGTTTTTTTATATAGAATTGAAATCCCCTTGCCAAACTGCTCTTAATACTCTGTTTTTCCCTAAAGCTTTTTTTTTTCCTGCTGTACCCATAACTTTTTTTTCTACAGAATCTCGTTTTAAACTTTTATTTTATTTTTAAAAGCTATTTGACATTCTTTGCTCATTTCTCTTCCCTTCCCCTTCCATGCTACAATACCTCTTCAAATTCAATCTGTACAAATCAGAAGGACAAGCCTGTGTCTGTTTCCTTCACCTTCCTGGCATTATGACTAACCACAGGACTAATCTTCTTTATGTTCAACCTTGAGTTCTGTGGCTTTTAGTCTTGGAACTGACGCAAATGAGGAGATTCAAGGAGAGATGTATTATCTGTATTGCTACTTCACTTTTGAGTCCTTGCCTTTAATCAGGACACAGAGCATCAGGAATATGCTGATGTGTTTGAAGATGAAAACTCTCTACCCCAAGGATAACTAATTATGGAATCGGGGAAGACTCTTAGATACAAGCGCTTACAGGGGCACAGGGAAACCAAGTAGTTGTTCGGATCAGCATACAGACAATTAAGCACTGTTCCTTTTATGAGGCATTACAAAGGAGGTTTTGAAGGAATGTAACAACTTTGTGGAACCCGTGGAGAACAGCCCACAAGCATGAATGTCAGAATAGCAGACACATAGTCTTATCTGACAATCAGTAGAGACTGTCATCAAAGAATGCGGAAAGCAGAAATTGATCTTGACTGGGAAATGATTGAGATGGTAGATAGGGTATGTGGACGGGTTATGAAGGACTTTGAAAGTGAAGACAGAAGGCTTGTGTTTGAGGGTATAGTTACATAAAGTGTTTGCTTAAGTGGTAAAGCTAGCTCTAGGTCCAGAGCAGTGTTTTGCTATATTTTCCTTCTCACCTGGGTTGTAGTAAGTAGTTCAATTGTAGCTCTTTGGAGATGTGC
This sequence comes from Zapornia atra, assembly GCA_013400835.1. Lineage (NCBI taxonomy): Eukaryota > Metazoa > Chordata > Aves > Gruiformes > Rallidae > Zapornia > Zapornia atra. The sequence goes on along the minus strand of VZTU01024726.1, from coordinate 40,074 downwards.
TCCTGGTTTTTCCATTTAGATATATGCATATGCTGTTCAGTGATAGAAAAAAATACGGCAAGAGTTTGAGTCAGGGGACTGACAGTCTTTGTCTCACCTTTCTGCTTTCTTCTGCTTGTGTAGAAGCTCAAGATCTTTTTAAAATTTTTTTGCTCATTTTCATAGTGGTATCTTTAGCTCAGTAAATCTGATACTAAGCTAAACTTTGTATACAAACATCTGATCTGATGTTTGTACACAAAGTTTAAGGTGAAGATTGTATTGAGAGCTGCCCTGCAGGAAGCAAATGATGTCATCTAGCATTGAATCATAACTGGCACATTCATCATTAACCCGAGATTAATGATGAATGTGTCAATTCATGCTGCTGCTGTTTGTGTTTTAATAACTGGATGTAACAAGGGGGATTTTATCTGTTTGTATGTGTGTGCATACAAGTAGGTCTTTCAAAACGTAGTCATTTTGGTTGGAAATGACCTTTAAGATCAAGTCCAACTGTTAACCTAGCACTGCCAAGTCCATCACTAAACTGTGTCCCTAGGCACTGCAGCTACACAAATACCTCCAGGGATGGTGACTCAACCACCTCCTTGGGCAGCCTGTTCCATTCATTGACAACCCTTTTGGTGAAGAAATTTTTCCCAATACCCAATTTAAATCTCCCCTGGTGCAACTTCAAGTCATTTCCCCTTGTCCTATTGCTTGTTACTTGGGAGAAAAGACCAACCAACCCCTCACCTGACTACAACCTCCTTTCAGGTCTCCCCACAGCCGCCTTCTTTCAGGACTAAACAGCTCTGGTTCCCTCAGCTGCTCCTCATCAGACTTGTGCTCTAGACCCTTGTATAAAGGTGTGTGTATATATATAAAAGTAACAGGAACATTTAAAAATTATTATTTTAAAATAAATTCCTTTGTGTAAATCAGACTTTTAAGTAGAGCCTAACACTTTCCAAAGGGTCAGGACAGTTTGGCAGAGCCTTTGGTTGGGTGTTCTGCTATTTCCTGTCAAGAACTCCAGTCTGAAGAGTTCTTACGTTTTCTGTGAATTGTTTGATGTTGATGTGAAAAAAATATTTTAGGTAGGAGATTATCTTTCAAGGTTATTATCTTTCTAGGGGAGAAATATCTCACAAATCTCTTGCAAAAACCTTGAGTAAACTTTTTTTTTTTGACAGAGGAAAGGGTACAGTAAAGGCAGGCTGCAACAGCTGCTAGAAAAGGCTTTGCAACATTTGGTTCAGACACTTGTTATCTTCTATTTCCAGTGCTTTCAAGTGAGAGGAGATACTGAACAGCTCTGCTTAGAGCTGGTTTCGTATTCATACATTCTAGCTGGGCAAGGAAGAGTGATCATGTGATTTACCTGTTTGGGGTTTTCTTGTTTGAGGGTTTTTTTTCCCTACTAAGCACATTAATAAAAAGAGTTTTTAAAAGCAAGGTATCTGACTCTAGGTTGCAGAAATTCTGTTTGCAAAAGAAGGAATCGCCTTTGTTGTGAATTTTAGGAAATGTGCCCACAGGTACCTTTGAACATACTCTGGCTGTAGAAGTCCTTCCACTGCCATTGTGTTGCCTCAACCTAAACAGCTGGCTTGCTTACAAGCATACCTGTTACCGTGCTAGTCATCTGGGACAGTTTTCATGTGAATCTGTCAGCATATTTCTTTTTGAAGCCCTTTTCAGTGCTAAGTAAGGGTGATTTAACTACCTGGAGGGAGGTTGTAGAGAGGTGGGCCATGGTCTCTTCAGCCAGGTGACAGGAGACAGGACTAGGGGAAATGGCACAAAGCTGCACCAGGGCAGGGTCAGTTTAGATGTTACGAAAAAATTTTTACTGAAAGGGTTGTCAGGGCCTGGAACAGGCTGCCCCAGGGAGGTGGTTGAGTCACCATCCCTGGATGTGTTTAAAAAAAGGGTAGATGAGGTACTTAGGGATATGGTTTAGCATAGGATGGAAATGGTTGGACTTGATGATCTTAAAGGTCTTTTCCAACCTTGTGATTCTGTGATTTCAAATGTCTGAAACCGATTGCTATGAAAGATGTGAGTGGTCTCACTGGACGACCACTGTGCTTATACCTGCCCCCTAGAAGAGCTCCTGCTGTTGGTTTACTGCCTACAGGAAAAGCCAGAGGGGCAGTCCTGACCTGATCCTAGTTTTAAATCTGGTGAGCAAGCCTTGCTTTTAGGTGTTTCTGCTAAAGAATAAGACTTTGGCTAGTAAGCACACTTGCTTTCTGTTTCATGCAATAGAGAGTGAAAGTCTTCATCAGCACTGCTGTAACTGGCACCCTGAGGACTCATAGGGATAAGGCATGATAAACTGCCCCAGTGTCTTAAAAATGCATGTGACTATGTGAGAAGGATCTGATTAGGAAGATGCTTTTTTGAGCAGCCAAACAGTGAATGACTGATCAAGACAGGGAATGTATAAGACCCTAGTGCAGCTGGACTTTTTCCTTGTAACATTTGGCCAGTTGTTTGTTATGACTGTACACATGTGCATGAGAGGTGTAACCAAGATATGTTTTCTTACTGCCAGCTTATCTTCTAAACATGCTTTCCAGCTGTCTGAAAATTAAATGCCTATTTGATAGATTGAAAACTCAATACTTTTATTTCTTGAAATGGTTAGTTCTGTAAATGTCAGCATTTTACGTCTTTAAAGAGAGAAACCAAATACACTGTGTTTACTGTAGTAGCAGATTCAGGGACAGAAAAGCAGTCAAAAAAGTATGTTTGAAGCTGTATTTTACTGAGGAGTTTTGACTCTGAATGCAGCTCGTTTCAAGAGATATGTCAGAATCAGCCTGATGGTTTAAAAAAATGTATTGAGACTGCTTATCACAAGTGATTTGAAATAGTTCTTTTTGTGTTCAAGTGATTGCACTTTGGGAATTACAAATGTAATGGAAAGAAAGCAAGGCAAGGGTATGGCTGTGTCTTGGTGTAGGTGCTGCAGGAGTGAGGAAGCTGTCAGGAGCTGTGTGTAGTTACAGTTTTCCATTCAGTACCTGTACCAGCTAGAGCAATAGTATCTAGTAAGTAAATGATGCTTTTTTGCAACTTGCTTGTTTTCTGAGTAAGATCTTCTCTGTGTATATCATTGTGGTGCTGTTCAGATCAGGTTTTTGCTTTTGAAGACATCTGGTTTTCCAGACTTGCTATGCTTTGACCTCCATCATGGGGTGGTCTCAGTACTAATGAGCTGGATCCCTTTTGGCTGAAATTAAACGGGAAAGTGTACTGTAGGAGCATGATGATGTTCTCCAGCTTGTCTTGTGTGAGTTGTTAATAGAATCACTACTCTGTGATCACCAGCCATGGTATGGTCTCAGGAGTGTAGTGAATCCCATTAGGTCAACTGAGTGTTTTTTCTCCAAAAGTTGTTCTGGCTGCCCAGTTTCAGGAAGTCTATGTCTAATCCATAGTTAATGCAAACATTTTATTGTGGTTAGCATGATGGGGGTCAAGCACCAGAACAGGCTGCCCAGGGAAGTGGTCACAGCACCGGGCTTGGCTGATTTCAAGAAGTGTCTCAACAATGCACTCAGTCCCATGCTCTGACTTGGCTGGCCCTGTGTGCAGCCAGGAGTTGGACTTGATGATCCTTATGGGTCCCTTCCAACTCAGGATATTCTGTGATTCTATGACAGTAGTCATCCCACAAAGCATCTAATGATAAATATGGTGCAGCTGCCACTTCTTAATTTTTCCCTCTCCTCCTTTATAAAAGCACATCCCTCTAGTGTTTTTGGAGTCTGCAGTAAACCTGTGTGTTCCTTTTATCCAAGGGTTCAGGGAACAGGTTATGTGGTAAGAAAGCGGAATCTACGTTTCCAGGATGATAGATTTTTATCACTGTTCATCTATCTAATGGTTTAAGTATCAAACATCCTGCAAACAGTGGAATTGCACTGTTGGAATGTAATCTCTCTCAAAATGGAAGAAAAAGGAAAGCTGTGTGTGGTAGTCAAGCAGGTCCCATATTACAGGCAAATACTGGTGCTTAATATCTATATATTTGGTACGGACAGGAGATGACAAAGTAATAATTATATTCTAATTCTAGCAGTGTCTTGAAGTCTGTATAAATGTAGAACATTCTGGTATGAGACTATTTGTCAAGTAGACTTCTAAGTAAAATGGAAGAATTTTGGGCACATGAGGATGTGGAGATTAACAGGGAAGGTAATGTACCCTGGCACAACTAAGCTCTGCTACAGATGTTCATGCCCAAGAAAGAAAAGTCATTGATGACGAAGTACAGTCTTTATATCCTCCATACTGACATTTTCAAGGTATGGTCACGTTATCATGTGTGGGCACCTCATAGTGTTGCTGCTATTTGTTTTGTGCTCCTTTGTACTGTGGGAACCTGATTCAATACAGGTACAGAGCAAGACATTTCTAATCTTACATTTTAGAAGACTAGTTCTAAAATTCATCTTGTCTTGTTCCTTCTGTCCCCTGAGCTACCTCTTTCTAAACTGGTGTTTGCTTCAGTTTGTAAAAAATAATTGAAAGGTTTCCTAGTTGCCTTGTCATGCCTTGGGGTACTTTGTATCTTTTAGTATGCTTGTAGTCTTGGTATCTCTTAGGCATAGGGACTAGGCTTCTTGTGATCTAGTTTAAATTTTTGTTTTGCTTTTCTAAAATTCAAGTATTTAGAATTAAAAAATATTCTGTGGTTTTAATACTGTTTGGCTTTGTTGGCCTAGACTGGCTCATTGCCTTTTTGAGATGTCATGTGTTGCAAAACATGTCCAACCTTTTTAATTTTTAAATAAATCATTTGCCCTCAAAAAACCCCACTTTAATTGTCCTCTAAATTCAAGGACAGAAATATTTACTTAGGTATCAACATGATACACTAATGTTTTAATTATTTCTACATATAAGTGCATATAAACTTCATTACCTCCCAAATAAACATCCTTGGTTTGGAGGCTGAGTTTTTCCAAACACTTATGTGGTGCTAGCACTGTACTTTATTTGATGTATGACCTTTCTATAGGCTGCTGAACAGCCCTGCAGCCATGGAGATTGTTAGCTTAGTGCAAGGAACATGTTTGGAGCATGACCTTTGAAATTAGTTGGTCTTCTGCAGAATGTCAGTCATTAGCAAGAAGAAAGGATAATGCAGGTAGGAGTTGTACATGGAGGAAGGCTGGAGCGGCCAAATAGAGAAATAGATGAAAAGAGATTAGAGCCATGTGGCAGATGCAAAGGGGAGAGGTGGTTTTTAGGAAAGCAAGCAGTGGTTCTTCCATAGCTTTACAGGTAGTTCTACATACACTGTTTAATCAGACGAGTGTAGTGGAGTCAGATAAAGAGTTTATTTCCCTTGAAGAACACCTGACTAGCCAAGAAACCTCTCATTTCTTTTGGTAGAACCCTGAAAGGATGTCACATTTAGGAAGGAAATAATCCTAATTTTGCCCCCACTGGAGTAGTTTTCTATATGTATGAATGTTTTATGGGATGCTGTATAGTGCTAAATTTCTTTATCACAGTATGTCACTCTTAGTAGTTTAATATATTATTGTGTTCCCCTATGCTTTGGAAGTTAATTTTTTTTCATTCAGAGCAGATTAGTAGAACACAGTTATTTCATGGGTTTCTTCTAAAATAGATGTGTATATGGGGCTCACTTTTCTGGATCAACTTATATTTCAGCATAAATCAGTGCTTTATGCAACATGTGTTTCAAATTTGTACTTTTTTTAAAGCCGTTGGCTTTTTGGGCAGACAGTTTTCAATTAATCCTTTTCACTTTCCTCCCTTCATTTTTGTTTTTTTTCCCTTATTTTTTCTTAAAAAAAATTTCCAAGTCTGGGTGGTGTTTTTGGTTAAAAAACCTGAAAAAAGCAAACTGAAAATGTGGGCACCAATTTCCTAATTAGCTTCCTTCTTTCTACTGAGAGCTCTAGTTTAGTTGTAATTGTGGTTTGATATTTAGCTATAAAGTTGATTCCTCTGGTTTTTGTAACAACTTCACCCTTCCATGCTAGGTCCTTTCCTCTGTCAGTTTTTAAGTTCTGTAAAATATGATTTTGACAAAAAGTAATGAAATACTATCTCAGCAGCTCTTTTCAGGCTAGTGAGTATTTTGCCTTGATTCTTGTCATCTTTCCTTCAGTTTACATGGCCGATGGAGCTCACTTAGAGCTTTCCATTTTGCTTCCAGCTCTTCCCATGTACTGGCATTTGGTATAATGTGAGGTGAACCGAGCAACTCGCTAATCTCTGAGAAAATAGAACCAGCCCCCAAAAGATGGTGAGGTTGCTTGATTCTTTGTTCTGGGTTGTGTGTTAGCTTGCTGGGTGATCAGGTGAGGACCAAAGATGGCATACAGAGAAGATGCCGTGTATGGGAAAGGCTTAGCTCTTCTTAGCTGTGTTGGCTAAATGTGTCACTGGCTGATCAGTCTCTCCCTCTAGATGATATATTGAGTGGTTATCAGCTGACCTCTAGACCGACATTTCCAGAAGCTAACCAGTGCTTCTTTCCCCCAAGAGACATTTTCAGGAACTAGAGAGTATTCAAGATCCAGTGTTTAACTGTTGCAAAGGCACATAGGTGCACTTTGCAATTTCAGTTCAGCATGGAGAAGGAAGAAGGAAACCAGATCCATCTGCAGAACTGAATTAGTTGAGAAATAATGTGGGAACAATTGAGAATGCAAAAATTTAGTGTTAAATCAACAGATATTCATGTGATTTTTCAGTATTATAATTGTTGATGCAAAAATAGTTTCATTTGCTGAAAATGGACAGGTGAGAGAAGATGTAAAGGCAAAACAGACTCAACTTAGAAGAAAATAATCTAATTTATTATTTTCTTCCAAGGAGGATTCCTCACACTCTTCCCCTGCTCCAGGATGAGGTCATCCCACTGGTGGGAGGCAGCCCTCTAAATTTCTCCAATGTGAGACCTTCCCACAGGCTGCAGTTCTTTGCAAACTGCTTCAGTGTGGATCCCTTCCGTGGTGTGCAGGCCTTCAGGACCAGACTGCTCCAGTATAGGTCCCCCATGGGACAGAAAGTCCTGCCAGCAAACCTGTTCTGTCATGGGGCCCTCTCTCTAGCACAGGCTTCCCATGGGGTCATCGCTTCCTTCAGGTGCTTCCATTTGCTTTGGTGTGGGGTCCTCCATGGACTGCAGGTGGTATCCCTAACCCCTGTCATCCTCCATGGGCTGTAGGGGTATAGCCTTGCTTCATCATGGTCTTTTCCATGGGCTGCAGGAGAATCTCTGCTCCAGTGCCTGCAGCACCTCCTCCCTGTCCTTCTGCACTAACCTCAGGGGCTGCGAAGATCCTCGCATCTTCACTCTTCTCTCTGCCTGCAATAACTCTTTTTTCTTTCTTAATTCTGTTACCCCAGAGGCTCTACCACCATCGCTGATTGGCTTGGCTTTGGTCAGCAGTGGGTCTGTCTTGGAGCCAGCTGGTATTAGCCCTGTTGCTTCCAGGGGAAGCTTCTAGCAGATTCACACAGAAGCAACCCCAGTGGCCCCCCTGCTAGCAAAACAATGTCAATGTGAGATTCTCCTTGACTGGACTGTATTAGGAGTAGTGATTTGTTTGTGTAGAAGCTGCAAAGTGAGCTAGGAGTGTGTCCTGGCTGAAGTGTTTTGCCATTTCTGAGCTGAGGAAATTCACATATTGCTGAAAATTCTGTTGTTATCAAATAGGGCACAAGTAACAGTCATCTTAACCCCTTCCTCTCTCCATCTCTCCTTCATTCCTCTTATTTTTGATTCCATAACATTGTCTAAAATTGATTCTAGTATTTGCCTGTAATTTGCCACTGGCAAGTTATGTTCTAGTTTAAAAACAAGAAAGAAATCAAATTATGTATGCCAACAGCCACTAGAACTGCTTGACCCCCAAATATGCACATTTCTCTTTAGTCATGCACATGAAAACTTACAAACCTATGCCAAATGCCAGTGTTAACAAAATCTGTACTATTTATGTTAACAAAAAGCAGGTGCTTCTCCTTTCTGCATGGGTAATCATGTTTCTGTGCTCATCTCTGTCCTGCAGCACAATTTCACCTTACTGAGCTGCCTCATACATGTTTCTTTGACATTTGTTGTTCAGACGTATCCCACAGTTGTTGGTGCCACTTTGCCCATGAAGCAGTTAACGAGTTGGCAGTTTAGTAGTGCTACTCATAATGAGGGGAAGAGTTTTTGTCTCAGAGGAAGATGCTGTTGCTTCTTTTATTCATTTAAAACTGTAGTTCCATATTTCCTACTTTGATTCCCTTGCTTGGGGGATTGTGATGTTACTTCAGGGAGGGCACAGCAGTCTTATGTACCCATTGTGTGGCATTGGTGTAGAAAGCTGGTTCTTTATACTTGCTTGTGTGTGTGTATATGTGTGCCTCTGTCTATGCATATTAAAGACAGCTTCCCATCTGACTGTTTTTCATTTCATTATTCCTTGATGATGAGGAACAGTTGGGACAGGAAATAGGAACAGCACTTACTACATAGGTAAACGCTTGTTTTATGAAGTCATAATTTCCCTGCTATTCAGTGGTTTAGGAAGGTAGTGATAGCAGTGAAGAGCTGTTTTCTGACTGCTGGTGGGCAGGCACTGACACATATGCCTAGCTGAATGCTAGTCAATGTATATTTAATGCCTTTCCTGCCTTTTTTTCAAACAATGAAAACTATTTTTTTTCTTCTGCAGTGTAACAAAATCCTGCGTTTTGAATAGACTTAAGAAAACAATTGATTGCATAGCTTCCTGGCCAGGGGTGTTAAGGGCAACAAGAAAAGTTTCTATAGGTACATCAGTGATTAAAAAAAGACGAGTGAAAATGTGGGTCCTCTCTGGAAGGAAATGGAAGACCCAGTATCATAGAATGGTCTGGGTTGGAAGGGACCCCAAGGATCATAGAGCTCCAACCCCCCTGCCACAGGCAGGGCCACCAACCTCCAGGTCTGGATCTACACAAGGTTGCCCAGGGCCCCATCCAACCTGGCCTTGAACACTGCCAGGGACGGGGCATCCACTACTTCTCTGGGCAGCCTGTTCCAGCACCTCACCACTCTCTCTGTAAAAAACTTCCCCCTAATATCTAATCTAAACCTTCCTTCCTTTAGTTTTAATCCATTCCCCCTTGTCCTGCCATTATCTGCTCTTTCAAAAAGTTGAATCCCCTCCTGCTTATAAGTTCCCTTCAGGTACTGGAAGGCTGCAATGAGGTCCACCCCGCAGCCTTCTCTTCTCCCGGCTGAACAAGCCCAGCTCCCTCAGCCT
>VZTU01024726.1:0-22137 GCA_013400835.1 Zapornia atra | reverse complement strand
GGGGGGGGGGAGAGAAATCCCTATAGAGTTAACAAGCACACTCTTCATTGCTTATCTGAAATGCTTGAACATCCTAACTTTGTCTTGTCTTATATGGTCCTGTTTTACATCAAGAACAACTGGATGTGCTTTTTGGCACCCAGTCTCCCAACACTGAACTATGGGACATTCAGATGGCTTAAAAGGTGATTGTATAAACAATTGTACATTAGTATGGGGAAAACCCGTTTCCAATAACGTTTATAGATCTTGCAGCATTTAATATGCATTTAGTAATATCTGTGTATGTAACTATCTCTATATGATCAAAATCAATTATTGGACATATTCTTACATTCAGATGCCAAATTAAAACTTCCTGTCAAATGTGAGTTAACTTTCTTTTTCCATTTAATAATGCTGGAACTAAGATTTACCGCTCTGTATGTAGTTCAACTTAGTATGTTGTGGTTGATTTGAAGTATTGCTGTGAGATGCTGATGGGAATTTTCTCATGCTAGTTGGTTTGGCTGTTGTTCAGAGAGCCATTTTCATAAGTTCTTCCAAACTATTTTGGTAAACTTACAGATTTTACATATAATAAGCCATTTAGTAATTTTTAGTCCCTTTAAAATCTTGTGGAGAGGTTCATGCATTTGAGTTCTACACAGCAAAGTGGTATCTGTGAGAGAGAATAAGGGCAATGTCTACTACTTTTTTTGCCCCTTGGATTAAGCCAGGTGACTGGCCATGCTATGACTCACTTTGAAGGTTGTATTTCTTGTTTTTTAGGAGCACTTTGTATTTTGTTTCTACCGCTCTGCTTTCTTGTTTCCTTTGTCTTTTGTCTTGGGTAGACTCAGGAGGGATTTTTCTAGCAGTGGGAAATGGAGCATCTCTGGCCTTGTTACTGCACACTTAAAAGTACAAGAGAGACAGCTTTGGTGATTGAATGATTCTCCTGGATGTATATACTGCCACAGGGCTGGTGCTTACCAGCCCAGTGTTGTGGGCTAACGGCTCTTGCAGCAGCGGAACAATGTGAGACTCTTGGGTGGAAGTCAGAAGCAGAGCACTTAACTACTTTTTCCCACCTGGTATTAGGAAGAGGAGGAAGTTTTTCTGCTTGGAACTCATTGCAGAGGTTGGGACACTGTCATTTGGCAGTTTTACCAGTAGTAAATACAAGAAAGGGCTTAACTGGACTAGTGGTTTATGGCTGGTGTATACTTTCAGTATGAGGTATTTGGCAAACTGATCTTTGTCATCTTTTGATTGCATGAATGTGGGTGGATGGACAGACTTAAGAATAATGGAGTGTATTAAGCCAAGTCAAACACTTGCATAGGAACAATGAGGGAGAGGATAAATCAGAAAAAAAGTGTGGACTATATTGGTGTTTCTTGGGTTTGCTGGGATGTCATGTGTACCATGTATTTCTGCATATGTTTCCTCTACACTGTATGGATCATACAGAATTTTTAGACTTCATAAGCAGCTCTTATGAAGTGGGGTTTTTTGTTTGCTTTGCTCTTCCATTCCTGAAGTTTTCTGTCCTTCATGTGGTTGATGCTGCAGTCACCAAAAATTCTTTTTGGAAGCTCTCAGTTTCTGGTGCTTTTGAAGACTTTTGATGTTGAGGTTTAGAGTTGGTCATGTTGACTCATCTTTAGTACCTAACTACAGTGTCAAGCTTTTATTCTAGAACAAATCCCAGTTGACCTTACTGTGCAGAAAGGAGACAGATGTGTTTTGGTCTTCTGCTATGTCACATCATGCCTGCTAGGTTTTGAGGCATTTAGGTTTTGTTTATGTTTGGAGTTTTAGTCCTCAATCTGATACCAGAAAAATGTAATACTCCAAAAATACATCTAAATACTTTTGTTGTGATTGACCTAAAATGATGCAGTGGTGAAGATGGTTTCCATTCGTAATGAAAAATCTAACCCTCTGCTTGGTTTTCTAAACCAAGCATATTCTTATGTAATAAATGAGTTTGGTTTTCATTGTGTATTTCTAGCACTGCAGTTTTTTTAGACTAAGTCTGTAATATCTATGTTTTTTAAAAACCTGATCATCCAGGGAAATGCCTCACACTGAAGTGTAACCCTGAGCAGCGGGGTGAAAGCAAACCGGGTTAAGACCTTTAATTTACAGAGGTAGTTATGGGTGTTTGTTACAAAAGTACTAGATAAAAAAAATTCTCCATGACCTACAACATATACAACATGCAATTTTAAAAATTAAATATAAAATATAACATTCTAAATACCACAGATGAATTACTTGATACTTCTTACAGAAAATACTTTCATTCTCTGTTTTGCCAAGGCAAGTATAGGAATACAGATTACTTGTGGGAAATGTGGTGTGTGTAGTCAGGCCTTCTGAATTTTTTTTTGTAAACTTCTTTGGCAGACTGAATGTAGGGGAAAAACTGCCCAGCATGCCTTGTGTCCTCGCAGCTATGCGTGGGACCCTCTGCCTTGTGGAAGTGGTTGCAAAATAATGTCTACATAGATAATGATGTTGTATATCTGCTACTTTAAGCAAAACTGTATAAATATATAGTGTATGTATAATCATACAAACACCTGTGTAAGTACATATCAATTTAGCTATAAGTATATTAACATACTTTGTGTATATTAATCTGTTTCATATACTAAACAAATGAGCATTGCAGAAATAAAGTCTTGAAGAAATTCAAGACTCTAATGTACTATACCTGCATGTAGGAACAGGAGGTATGTGGTGAGCAAGTGCACATATAATGTAACTACAACGTTGGCATGAAAGAGGAGCAGAGGTGGAAGCATCCTTGGCTTTTGAGATCTTACATTAACATGTTAATTTTTAATTGGAAATGACTTTTTAGTAAGCTGCATCTGCATATCTAGAAGTATTCATAGGTTAAGTTTGTAGATACATTTGACATTTGTGTGAAAATTAAGGAGTTTAGCATTGTGACAGGTCATCTTTTAAAGGGAAGGCAACCGATGTCATCTACCTGGACTTGTGCAAGGCCTTTGACACAGTCCCCCACCACATCCTTATCTGTAAATTGGAGAGATGTGGATTTGATGGGTGGACCATCCAGTGGATAAGAAACTGGTTAACAGAGCGTAGCCAAAGGGTGATGGTCAATGGGTCTATGTCCAGGTGGAGGCCAGTGACAAGCGGTGTCCCCAGGGGTCTGTCTTGGGACCGGTGCTCTTTAACATCTTGATCAATGACATCGATGATGGAATTGAGTGCACCCTCAGCAAGTTTGTGGATGACATCAAGCTGAGTGGTGTGGTCGACATCCTAGGAGGAAAGGAAGCCATCCAGAGGGATCTTGACAGGCTGGAAAGATGGGCCCCGGGGGAACCTAATGAGGTTCAACACTGCCAAGTGTAAGGTGTGGCACTTGGGCTGGAAGAATCCCAGACATAGATACAGACTGGGAGAAGAGCTTCTTGAGAGTAGCCCTGCTGAGAAGGACTTGGGGATTGTGGTGGATGAGAGACTTAACATGAGCCAGCAGTGTGCTCTTGCAGCTCACAAGGCCAATGGGATCCTGGGCTCCATTAGAAGAGGGGTGGCCAGCAGGGACAGGGAGGTGATTGTCCCTCTCTACTCTGCCCTCGTGAGGCCCCATCTGGAGTACTGTGTCCAGATCTGGGGCCCCCAATACAAGAAAGATGTGGAACTGTTGGAGAGGGTTCAGAGGAGGGTCACAAGGATGATTAGAGGGCTTGGAGCACCTGTCCTACAAAGAGAGGCTGAGGGAGCTGTGCTTGTTCAGCCTTTTGAAGAGAAGGCGGCGGGGGGACCTCATTGCAGCCTTCCAGTACCTGAAGGGAGCTTATAAGTAGGAGGGGATTCAACTTTTTAAAAGGGTAGATAATGGCAGGACAAGGGGGAATGGATTAAAACTAAAGGAAGGAAGGTTTAGATTAGATATTAGGGGGGAGTTTTTTACAGAGAGTGGTGAGGTGCTAGAACAGGCTGCCCAGAGAAGTAGTGGATGCCCCATCCCTGGAGGTGTTCAAGGCCAGGTTGGATGGGGCCCTGGGCACCCTTGTATAGATCCCGGCCTGGAGGGTGGTGGCTCTGCCTGTGGCAGGGGGGGTGGAGCTCTATGATCCTTGGGGTCCCTTCCCACCCATGCCATTCTATGATTCTATGATCTTTGACAATTATAAAACTGTATGCAGTTGATAACTTTGATCTCTATCATTATTTGGTATGAAATTTTGGCTCCATAATATAGGCACTGTTTTTTCTTAGTTGATATTGTTACTATATTATTTTTCAAAGACCTGCTAAAAGCTGCAGGCTATTGATGTCCAGTATTGCGTCTGTTGCAGTTTCAGTGCAATGGTTAAAAAACAACTGTTTTATTTTAGGTTAACTTTTCTATTGCTTTTTCTAGTTAAGCTATGTTTGTTCATCCTAAAGCTGGTGGACTATGGGGTAGTTTTAAAAAGAAAAGAAAAAGACTGTATATGGCCAGGAAAAGGCTGTTCATGATTTGGCACAAATACCTCCGAGCATACTTACCTATAAGGGGGCCTACAAGAGAGCTGGAGGGGACTTTTAGAAGGGCATGTAGAGATAAGACAAGGGGGAATGGTTTTAAATTGAAGGGGATAGATTTAGATTGGGTATTAGGAAGAAATTCTTTGCTAGAGGTTGGTGTGGCATGGAACAGGTTGCCCAGGGAGGTGGTGGATGTCTGTTCCCTGGAGGTGTTCAAGGCTGGGTTGAATGGGGCTGTGAGCAACCTGGTCTAGTGAGAGGTGTCCCTGCCTGTGGTGGGGGGTTGGAACTTGATGGTGTTTAAGGTCCATTCCAACCCTAAGCGTTCTGTGATTCTACGTGTAAGTTTGCCTACGTGCTTCCACAAAGCGAGCAGGATTGGGGTGGAGTTCTATCTGCCAAATGATGTTTCTTAAAGCATGTAGAAAGTAACAATGTAGGAAACAGTTCAGTGTATTTAAAAAGGTAGCTATTTGGATAGCATTGTGTGACTATGTTAAGAGACTGATGCAGTGTAATGCACTGCCAGTCATGTTCTGTGGCAACTCTCTTAAAATGTAGCATGTTGTCTACTTCAACCTGGTATGGCAGCTGAGAAACTGATTTGAGGATCACAGACATTGAAGGACTATTCAAGCATGGTACACTTCAGTAGTTGTTCAGTATGAAGTAGAGGTGTGGTTTGTTTGCATCTTGGCATTCTAGAAATTAGTGAATAATGATGTGCCAGCCCACTAGTGATAGGAAACCAAGATGCTTTTTTCTTATCTTATAAAGCAAATGCTTAATCTGTTTGTGCAGAAATCAGACTTCTGTTCCTACCCCAGCAGTAAATCCTGAGAAAGAGCAGCTCTTTGAATCAGTTGACCATACTTATTCAAGACTTCAGAAAAAAAATTGCTCATTGACATGTATTAGAGCTTTACAGTTCCAGAGCAGTTTAACAATACGTATGTATAAATACTTCATGTTGAACAAACATTGTTTTTAAAATTCTGTTCATTTAATGGTATATAGGGCTCTTTCAAAAGTGATAGTTATGTCCAACTTTGCAGCCATGAGCACAATATAACTCAGTGTTGTCTGAGATACGGGTAAATATGGGTCGTACAGGCTGTTTGAAGGGAAAGACAGCAGTGAAGAGACCTGGAGAGAGTAGGTGTGCGGTGGACTCAGGAGTGGATGGCCTATGGCCTGTGCCACCGGAGGGTGCTAAAGCATGAACCTGATCCCTGGTGTGTATCATCAGGGAAGAAGCTAAGACCATCCACCTTCCCAACAAACATGTACAGTGTAAAATGTTAAATATTAGGGAAAGCAGAATGAGTTGATGACTTAATGGTGTGTTACCTGTGATAACTCATGTCAAACCTAAACCAGATTTTTTTTTAATTGTAAATAAATAAAAGCCTGATGAGTTACAGATTTAAGAGAATATTTTTGGGAGTTTAGCTTTAAATAGTCCCTTGGCCTCTGTTATTCAGTAGTTTTGTTACAGATGGATGTTCCATGTTTTAATCTGAAACAGGATACATTGTTTTCTTCTACCATGCTAAATCCTCCCTAAGCTTTCCTGCTTGGCATTGAATGAGATTAGAGGATGTTTCCAGGTTTTAAAATTTCCCACGTACGTATTTTTCCCCCAGTTCTTTTGAATCTTATTTCTCCATCGTGTTGTCCAGTTTTTAATTTCTTACTTTTGCATGTGGCTGTAGTGCGCAGTTGAGCACCGAACAGTAACAGGATCCTGTCCCCCCCACCTCCTTTCAGAATACCTGCTTGTTTTGTTCCCTGGGGTGCTCAACTTCACTTTTTGCTGATGCTGACTTTCCTCTCTCATTTTAAATCTGTATTGTATCTGTATTTTGTGGCAAATGATGAGGGGAAAATTTTTTCCATTTAAAATTATTAGCACGGATTAGGGAGAAGGGGTTTTCCTCTTTTAAAAAATATTTTATTATTAATATAAAATTCCCTTCTGCTTGGCTTGTGCCAGGGAAAGTATGTTCATTTGAAGAATTTTGAATGTCAAAATTTCTGTAAGGAAGTGGTATGCACATGGTGGTTGCTGGAAAGAGTAATAAATGTTGGATCCTGATTAAAAAGTCCCTATTGTCTGAGAGGAGGCATGTTGGATTTTAAACTAACCAATGTGATAAAAATGTACATGTTATCTTACAGTTACAGAGGTCTTTTGTAAAACTTTCCAACAGTTACACTGGAGCGTTGACAGCTGCACTTCTTTCAATCTGTAGTATTCTGAGGGTTTTCTGTGATAGATTGCTGACTCATTTAGAATATTAAAATATTGTTTGTCTAGGTTTAAGGTAATGTTTAAAAAGCTTTGTTATTTAAAGAGCAGTGCATTATAACACAGAATCACAGAGTCAGAAGGTTGGAAAAGACCTTTAAGATCATCAAGTCCAACCATTCCCGTCCTATGCTAAACCATATCCCTAAGTAGCAATACATTCCTTGAAAAGGTGCACACAACAGGCCAAAAATTGTGAAAGAACCAACTGACAAGTAAAACTCCTTAATGTACACATTCTGATTAAGTTACGCTGATATGTACTTTTTTATGTCTATTAATCTGGAAGTTTTTGCAGCCATTCAGCCAGCTTTGTATTTTAGTACATTAGTTTTGTTAACTAGTGTTATTGATAAATTACATTGGGTGAAAATCTGTTCTTCCCTGTAGTGGTATCTGAAGGTAACTTGAAGTTTTGGTTTTCATTTTTATTCTTTCAAGTGAGTTGTTACAAATACAGTAGGACTCTTGATGCATAATTGAAAGTTTAAATACAAGTGTTTTGATAAAATTATCGCCTTGTTTTCAGACAGCTAAATGGTTAGAGATAACTGAAACCTTCCCTAACTTGACTTCTGTGTTTAGAATTTGATCAGCTGAAAAGACAGAAAAACACATAAAATAGGAAAAATGGTGTTTCCACCAGGCATGTAGAAATGTCTAAAACTTAACATACAATTATATTCACCTAATAGATTTTAATTTGTTAAAGCTATTTGAATTAATGATAAGATTACATAGTATTACATATGTTTGCATTGAATGCCCAAAAAGTGAACTGCATGAGAATAACTATTAGAAATAAGTTTGGAAATGAAATTTTTGTCATAACTAAAAACCATTAACACTCTTTTTGTGAATAATTTGTACTAGCATGATGTCAGTGTTCCAGTCTCCTGCTGTAGATCATATTGTATTCTGAGGTCTGTCGTCTTCTTTCTTTTCTTCCCACTCTTCAATTTGCAGAATGCAATGAAAACTCTAGAGAGTGTCAGTATTTCTGTGTCCATGGCTGAGAAATCTTAGTTCCTAATTGAACCTCCCTGTAATGGCAAAAATATCATGGGAAACACCATTCCCAGCTGGGGAAGAATTTGCCCAGTGCTTATTCTGTGGAGAATAGCCACAAGCTCAAATTTGGCTTGGACTTATCCCAAACAGTAACTGAGAAGGAAAGGACTGCTAGGCTAAAATCTGTGAACCCCCATGCATTTCAGTTGTGTTAGACTTTAAGCTTGGTGTCTTAAGGAGAGGTGTGCGATTTTCAGACTTTTCTTCCTCTTCTTTCACATTGCTGCATTACATTTTGAACTCATTGACTAGTTTCAAACAATTTTGATTGATAATTAGTCACTTAAAGGATAATCTATACATTTGTGAAAGTAATGACAGCTGGGGAAATGAGTGTACTCCTGAAGTTGGTACACATAATCCATTGACATTTCATTGCCTCCTTTTCTGTCTTTCCACCCCCAGCAGCTGCCAAAACTCAACCACTGCCTAAATGATGTTCAGTGATGAAAATGGCTCCTGGGATAGCATGTTCTCCAGGCAATTTTGTGCCTCAGGACTTCCTCTGTCATTGTCAGAGGCTTGTCCTGAGGTTAGAAATTTGAGAGCTGGGGATTAATCAATTTGCTGGGGCCCTGCTGTAGGTATATACAATAGTGTGTGGGATTAGGAGAAAACTTGATCTGGACAGTATTATACCTTCCTCTGAAGGAAGTGGGTAGCAAGGTTATGTTGTAATAAAAATTATTACTACATCCTTGGCAGGTGCTTGGCGGAGGGAATTTTTGCACATGGGGTCTGGCTTTCTAATAAACTGCAATAGGAAACGTGTTAGGGGAAAGTACCCCCTAAAGGAAGTGTGACATGGAGCTACAACTACAACCTGCTAGGACAGTGGGAGAAACAAGTACTCTTGATAATCTGCCACCATGAAAGAAAGTCATGTCTTGGTGAAGAGTCTGGGGCTTGTTGAAGTACGGTTGGGGGACTAGTGCTGGCCCTCCAGCAGGTGGAACAGATTACAATAAGAAGGGTCACCTGGATGGGCCAAGTTTTTGCTGATAGCTCCCAGATGTTGTTTAATGAATCAGTGATGTTATCAAGCCATGCTCATAATGGTGTTTTGATCTGCAGTGTTCGAGACAACATAGGTAATAAATTCTAAAGAAATAGTGTGCTCAGCCATTCTTAATTAATATTTCAGGGGACTTGTAGCAGGGATGAGTGTATGTCTGGTCTTTGGTACAGTGCCTTTCAAAATAGTACATAAAAAATGTAATCTGGGTTAGATAACATTACTGTAAACAGAAGAAACGCAGTGGTGTGAGAGAAATTTTGTTGTGGTGCTGATCAGGTCACTGTCTGGACCTGTCTGGGTGGTCCTGTAACTGCCCTGAGTCCTGTCTTAGGCTGGAAGACAGCAGAGCGGTCAGACTGTCCTGGAGTTTCCATCCATGGAGATAAATGGTTTCAATGTGAAACATATATTTTGTCAAAACTTAATTGTCAAGAGAAAGTTGGGTTTTTTAAAAATAAGTATCCGTTCTTTTAACACTTAATTTTATTAGGCTTTATTGTTTCTGAACACAGGTTGGAAAAGAGAATAAAAATGTTGTAGGTCACTTGTCGTCTCTTGTCCTCTCACGTTTGCAGGCTCCTCTCCTGAGTGTGTTTCTTGTCACTCTTCCCTCCCAGTCCTTCAGGGGAAATTGTTTTGACCACTCTTCCCTCTCATTTCCAGGCACAGATAATATATAGAGAAGGACCCTTTTTAGCCACATCCATCCTGTATCAAGGATGCCCCTATTGCTAGTTTTGCTGCCTACCTAGTCTTTCTGCTTCATCCCTCCTCCTGACTGCTTTCTTTTCAGGCCACTGTGGTGTGAGCATTACTGAGCTCTGTGCATTGTGAGGTTTTGTGGAAGAAACATTTAGAAATTGCTTTTTTTATCCCTTCCATAGTAGTGCCAAACCTTGGGTATATAGCTGCTTGTTGCTACTGCAATATTTCTGTTTGTTGTTTTCTTCTCTGTACCTTTGAGAGCTTTAGTCATGGATCAGGACTCTGTTGTGCTAGGTATTTAACATGGAGTAATCTTACAAACTAAGATGCCCCCATCCATATGCCCCAAAAGCAAAGCACTAGGCAAACTTTTTGTAATATGAGGAAGAGTGAAATCTTAAAAAAATTAGCCTAGGAGAAATTGCAGAAAAGCCATTTTTGAGATGTTTATTTCTATTAAAAAACACATCATGGTAGGTGGCCTCGTAACTTTTAAAGAAATACAGTAAATATATCAAACTTTTCTAGATGATCAGTTAACAGTTTACAATATAACTTTATTTTGAAAATAGTAAGATACTTGTAGAACTCACTTCCCTCAAAATGACTTGCAAACTCATTTTGTTTGTCACTGTCTTGGGTGTTGAAAAATTGGGGTGTATTTCTGAGGAGCACTTAGTGAGAACAGTCTGTTTTGTTTATCTTTGTCTCTATGGCCTTATCACCAAAGGCTTTCAGGCTCTGACAGCTCCTTTTCTTGTAAACAGAGGGAAGTTCCTCTCAAGTATCTTGGATAATCAGCTAATCAAAACAGTAGCAACATTTCAGGGCAATGTTACTGCCCAGAAATCAATAGGCTGAAGCACGCATTTTGCGGTGTCAGTGCAACAGACTGCCTGCAAACTTCACCTGGAGCAGCTGCTGTGTGGCAGTGCTTTAGCCTGTCCACAGCTTTCACATAGATTTTTAACTTGAGCCTCAATATCAGAGCACAATGTTCTATGCTAATAGAGAATTAATAACTCATGGTTTACCATGTCAGACTGATGGGTGTAACCTTAGATGTATCTTGGTGTGCCTTGCTGGTCACTGTTACTACTTGTTTCTCTGAATGTAACATGGGCTGAAATCAGATACCATAAGAGGCACATACAGTTGACTTTGGACATGTTTGTACATGAAATGGTATAAAAAAAAAGGTAGAAAAATAAAGACCTTGCATCATGGCCTTGTTGTCCTTCAAGAAGGACAGAGCTTAATCTCTAGGCAGTCACTCTGAGCTATGTGACTTTCCAGTTTGAAAAGACTTAAAATTGGACTTAGTAACACTGAAAGAAAATGAACTGTCTTGGATAGGCTTTTGAAGACACAAGAAGTGCATATGTGTAAACAATATATCATTTCCATATAGAATATAGAAGTCCTGATATGGTGAGATTTTCTTTCTGGTATTTTAGACTGTCATATTTGTTAAATACACACATCCGTAAATCTCAAGTTAATGTGCATTAGACTGTTAGCTCTCACCTGCCAAAGGATTTTTACAGATGTCATGTTTAAGTCACTGATTTAGCTCTGATATGCTCCTAGTTTTCTGTTCATTAGAAAAATAATAAAACTAATTTTCTGTTTGTTAACTTTTAGTAAAATATTCTCTGCAAGATAATTGTGAAGTGACATTGTTGAGCCTGTGTTAAAGTTGATGACTTGTTTGTAAGTAATGCTTAACCTGTGCTAGCCAGCAGAAGTGGTGTTGGGAGGTTAGACAGAAGTGTAGGATAAATGAATTTATATAATGTTTTTCATTTGGAAAACAGAATAATAAATGAAGATAATAAACTTCACTTATTAGGAAAGATGATAGTAAACCTCATCTAGTATGTGTTCAGATATTCTCAATTGTAATTTGCTTTAAACCTTGCAATAACTGTTTTATATTGCAAGAGCAAATTGATTGAGGAATTCCATGTAAGTTTATTAGCCTAGGTGTCTCTAACATATTACTTCTGACTTGCATAGTTTTAAATGTAACCATAGTGCTCTCCAAAAACAGTTCAACCGAGTACCTGGTCTGACACCTTTGCCAAAAGGGAAAAAGGAGCCTGGGTGTGCAAACTTCTACTTGTCCCTATCCAAGGTCTAGTTGTGTAGCAAGTCCCATAAGCAGGACCTTATTTTACATTTTAAAAAAAATTTTTTAGGTTTCACTTAGGATACAAGGTAGTAGAAAAGATATTTTTTAAATGAGTTATTTTCTTTAGGAGTCATTTGTCTGGATATGTCTCAAGGGGTTTTTGTTTGTTTTCTGCTGTTGTGAATCTGTTTTCTGTTGTTTTGAATCACTGTCATAAACACTAAAATGAACAGGAATTTATCAAATCTCATACTAGAACTGTAGTTATTAGCACATTTAGAATGTAACTCCCTTCCCACCCCCAGTACAATTTTGACTTTAAAATGTTTGTCATGTGGTGTGAGGTGGATTTATGGGAGTGTAGTAGTTTTAGTGCCTTTTGGCTGGGTGTTTCTGATGACATCACTGTGATCTAGACACAGTGTGTGACTCTAGTTGGTTCCAGTGTTAAATAGTTTCATAATTATGCTGGTTTTGGCAGTTCACTTGGAACTTTCTCCCATTTCTTTAATGAACATGTTTTACTTCTGGGCTTATGAGACAGCCACACGTTTGAGAAATTAATAGTGTGCTCTTAAAGTTAACATTGAGCATGTAGATAGAGAAACCTTTTGGATATATGTCTACGTAGGAATGTAGTTCCTATAAGGTCATGGCCACTGTTATCTTCTGGTCATTAAAGAATACAGGATTTGTTTTATAAAGTATCAGTAGCTGTTGTGAAAAATGGTGTGTGTTCACACTCAGAAAAAGCCCCATGCAGCTGTAAAACCTTTTTGATAATTGTGTAATGTAAGGAAATGAGTGGATGTTGTCCTAGATTAAAAAAAAAGGAACTTTTTTCAAATGTTTGCTCAGGTTGAATTCTTGTTGAATGTAGGTACACACTGTTGCTTCATGTGGATTAAGTCACATGGGTATGTTTCTGAGAAATTTTTATGTGTTCCTTTTTGGCACCATGTTGTAACATGTACATTTGTGCTTTGATTACTTTTGGGTCCAATGTGCTCTAAATAGCTGCAACCATTTTTCATCACAACAGACTTGTAGCTCAGGGAAACAGAAAAAGCTTATTGTATTTGGATTTATTTATGGGTCAAGATTTGTGACTTTATTTCAAATTGAACACAATCTAAGGGTTTTCTGCCTATTTCCTTTTAAAAAACCCAACCCCTCCAAGGCCTGGTGTGCTAGTGTGTATTCCTTACTCTGAGGCGGCATGTAGATAAGGCCTCAAGGACATGATCTAGAGGTGGACTAGTCAGGGTTAAGCTATGGTTGGACTCTAAAAGGTCTCTTCCAACCGAGGTGATTCTATGATTCTGTGAAATTAGTAAAAGCTTAAACCACTCTTACTTAGGTGTTAGCAATACTCTGTATGATTAAAACGTCACATAAATTTTGCATGAATTTATGAGAAGATTCATCGAACATGGTCATGCCAGTATGCAGTTAGAAAAGTTAGACTTGAACTTAGGCGTGACACAGGTAACACTTCAAAAATAGAATAGGAGCCTTCTTGAGCCCCTTTGCTTTTTCTCGTAGCCAACATGAATATTAAAAGGCAAGTGTAATGTGATCCTATCAGATCAAATCATTGAATAGTTATACCCCAGCATCTGTAGAATCTGTAAGTGAGCTCAGGAAAGAAGGAAATGTGCTAATTGAGCTGTTTGGTGACCGTGTCTCAGGCTTTTTTGCAAATTCAAAACAGAAATAGCAGTATGGTGACTCATCTGAAAAAATATTTTCATACTACATATAAACTTCTTTCCAAGAAAGAGAGTATGGTTAAAAGTTACTTCAAAAAGTTTAGCTTAAAAGTCTATAATCTAATTTTTCTTGGTAAGCTTGAGATGTGGAGGAGAGGTGAGCTTTTCTGATAAATTATATATGTTGATGAAGAGGCCTCTGTCACCCCAGGCTGTCGTTATTGCCCAGGTACACCATGAAGCGAGCAGTGGTTTTCTGACGAGGTTGTGCTCTAGTTAGAAGTTCAGTCAGTCTTCAGGGGACTGGCATTCCTTGGTGAAGAGCATCAGAAGGTTCAGAGCTAAGCAAGCAACCAGACATCCTCCAAAGAGTTTTGTTTCATTTTTTTTCATGCGCCGGCATGGGAAAGTCCTGACTGAAATGTCCAAGTAGCCATAAAACAAAAAGCAACAAACATCATCTTTCAATTGACTGGAAAATCTCAAATCACTTAGAGTAACTCATCCTTCTTTTATAAGGTATTTTCTTCCCTTCTAACATATGAATGAGTCTGTCTTCTGAAATTTCTCCAGATAAGTTGATCCCTCTATACTCTCCCTCTGCATGTCCCGCACACCTCCTCCACGTCCCCCAGCTAAGATTATATTGCTCATCATATTTTTTTGTACTGAAATAGTTCCACTTTGTCAGAGAAGTTCTCTCCGTGTGCTGTTTTTGTAAATATGGTGTGGAAGGAAAGAAATAATAGATCTGTTGTTTTCAAAGTTGTAGGCTTCTATTTAAAATGTATCATTATGTTTAACTTTTTTTAAAATTTTTCCATGTAAAAAAATTAAGTAATGCAAATATTTCTTTTTGTAATTTCTCTGAAATTATTAAAAATGGCAGACAGCATGCAGGTAAACACATGATCTATCTTGTACAAAACCCAGCAGTTTAAGCTCTTTGGCTAGAGGAATTAAGAATATTATAGCTTCACACTGCAGCATTTGACTCATGTTGCCTGAATCCTTTTTTTTTGTGAATGCCTTGTGTGATCCTAGCAGTGCCATGACTTGGAGACCTCTTTTAATACACTTACAAGAATATTTGAATTACTTCTCTTGGCTTTCTTGTTCTTGAGTCTTGTAGTTAAACTGTCATTCTGGAATGTAATGGGAATACTAGTGGGGTACTTAAAACCATAAATTCAGCTAATTAAGATTTTCTTGTGTCTGTGAATTTCATCTTGTAGGGCTTGTATAATATTTTCTAATTATGAGCGTGTTTCCTGCTTCTGAATTCCTTAAGGTGAAGAAGCTATATAGAAGCTCAAGATGAGTAGGTGCCCTCAGTTTATTTATCTTTTCTGGGGCCATGTTTTACTATTTTAGAAGTCTGCAAAAATATTTTGCTCTGTGAATTAGCTTCAATTAACTGTATTAGGAAGGACATGACTCTGACATACTGGAACCATCTTGAGGTGGTTATATGAGGAGGCATGTAAGCTCATAAAATTCAGGAGTCTCATATTTGTTTTGGTAGTCTGCAGGACTCTGGTTGCTGGAAGGTTTTGTCAGAAATGCAGTTAGATGAAATGTATTTCAATTGGAATTAATGATTAAATGGCTGAGGATTTTTTTAAAAATAAAAGCTAGTGAAATTCGTATTTGGAAATGGTTTTTTAATTGTTGTCCAGCTAGTTTGGTAATAACTTATGTAGTTGGATGCATGTACAGGATTGAATTGATGGAAAAACGAACAGAATTACAATTTACCAAATCTGTACCAAGTTATTCTCTCCATGTTGTGTTCTTTTTGCTTGGTTGACTAAGTTGCTTTCTTTTCCTCTAGCAGGAAGACCATGAAAGTTGTGGTTCCAGTTCAACAAACCGCAGTACCACGGAAAGCACGAAATCAACAGTAAAACCCCGACGAATTCAGCAGTCTGCTTCTCCTGACCCTGATTTACCTCCAGGTAATCCATAATTTCAGAAGCTGGATTGTATTTGAATGATAGAAAATACCTAAATTTCATTCAGGTGTCAAAGTTAAACTGGTTTATCTCTGTCCACACATAAATCAAACTGCAATAAAATGTGGACAATCATTCTATCATTTCCTTCCATTTTGTGGAATCATTAAATTTACAGAACTCGAAGTGTGATGGATTAACATGTGAAACATATTGTAAGGGTAGTCTGTTAGATTTCATCTGCTGCTGCTCTAGTGGTTCTGCTTCACATCACTCTGTTTTCTACCACTCATGAACTGCTCAGTGGGTCACACTCAATTCTTGTATATTTTCAGAAATTTCCAATTCATATTCTTAAAATATTTCTAAAGGTAAGGTTTTCTTTTTATGTGTGTAGTAATTCTTGGAGATATTTCTTATAAAGCTCTTTATCTACTGGTAGAGATGTTAATTGCTTACCCTTCCCCAATGTGGAATTTGGCTCAGCTGAACTTGGAGATATGATATAAAAATGCCTGAGGAACTACATGATTATGATTATTTCATCTGAGTTTGCACAGAAATTTGGTTTTTGAGGTGGTGTTTTGTTCAGAAAAGTGAAACTGGAGAGCACTGGAATGAATTGCAGTTTGTCTTTTTGGGCCGTGTAATTTCTGAGTTAAACATGACAGTTTTGTTAGGCTTTTCTTCTGTCTTTTGTTAAAAGAAAGTTTATATTTGCCATGAATCAGAAGAGAATATTTGAATTTAGTGTGTGGAATATTATGTACTACAGAGTATTATGTTGCTTCAGAATGGGTGCTTGAGGAGTCAGATCTGGAGATTTTCTTAAAGCTCCAAGATTCCATAAATTCTAGTGGCTTTGTAGTTGCAGGACTCCTGGCACCCTCTGTGTCGTACCATGGACAGCACTTCTGCTTGGGCAGTTCCTTGGCCTCTGGTTCTTTGGGTCTCATCTGTGAACAACAGAAGTCAAAGGCTTGACAGAGAATTGGGTGGCTGTTGCCTTCAGTGTCAATTCTAGGATTTTTGTTCCTCACCTTTGTTTCAGTTGGTGCTAGATGTGGACCTCCATTGTTCAGCCCAAGATGCAGCCGAGCCCAATGTGCTCACTCACCCCTCCCACAGCAGGATGGGGAGGAGAAATAGACAAAAGCCCACATGTGTTGGGATAAGGACAGTTCACTGACACAGCACAGAGAGAGGGAAGCAACAAAGGAACTTTTGACAGAATACACAAACAGTAGTAACATGAAGCACTTTACCGACCCAAAAACTGACCATGTGCTCAGCCCATCCTGGAGTCATGTGGACCCACCCTTCCCCAAACAGTCGTCTTTTATGGCGGTCATGATATCCGGGTCCAGATGCAACGTGCACGTTTAAAATTGGGTTGTATGTCATCTTTTTTGAGAATATTTTGGTTCTTGTTGTTTACTGTGCTCATAAGAATTGCACAATACTGTAGTAATTGCACATACTGTATTTCAATACTGTAGCAAATTATCAGATGTGGTGCCGCCTTATGTTGCTATTCGATAGATTCTCTAGATATATTTTGTGCATCTGTGAAACTCTAGGGTGTTATCCACCTTCATTGTCATCATGTTCCTTCTTGAATTGTGTAGAGTGTTGGTAGTAAAGTCTACTGATATGGAGAGAATTAGTGACAAGCTTACCTTATTGCTAAGTAGCTTTCCATGTGGTGAAGTTCTCTACGTGTAGTTGGGTTTTGTTTTTATTTTTGATGCATAAGTTACACTGTCTAACGTAGAGGTCCTATGTGGTAAACAGCCTCCATGAGGCGTAGAGGCCTCTTTATAGTAAGATTGCGTTCCTTGTGGTATAGGATATGCCTTTGCTAAGCTTTAACTTGCACATCTTTAGTCTCTGTTAAAGGTATCAGACAACTGTTGTAATTTGTAACAAGATTTATCGATCCTTCAGCTCGACTGTGTTCTCTCAGATGGAGACAGGTGGAGCTTAGCTCAAATATAGCTCTGATAATGATAGAGTACTGCTAAACGTAAGATGTTTAGATGTGACCTGTCTGATGTCAGTTCTGTTGAATCAATAGACCACTCTTTGCCCTGTAGTGCTACAATATTTTGGAGGGTTGGATCTGAAACTGCATTTGTAACTCTTACTGTACAGTGCAGCTGACTGTGTTTTAGAGAATGTGGAAAAAGTACACATGTGGATTTTGTGTAGCACCCCAGAGGAGAATTTACCCCTACAGATTTTCTAGTATTTGTAGTCACTTCTTCATAGAATACCTAAATTTTAGTGGCAAAGGTGGTCATAGTGTTATGTTTAAAAATTACAGGAATAAGCGGTTACTCTCATGTGTATTTAAAACAAACCTCCTCTTAAAAAAGAAAAGGCAAGCTGTATTATGCATGAACCTGATGATGTTTTTATTGCTTTGTTTTGAATTAGATTGGCTCTGAAATACTTTTGAAAGCAAAATATTGAAAAAACCCTTCTGGACCTGTGGAGGTCAGGTTCAATTTCTTCAATGAAATTAGTGGCTTGCTTTAAAATCATAATTAAATCGCTGGCTATGACTTTATAGTTGCTAGTTACATAGTCTGCAAAATACTTCAGAGCTGAACTTAAGTGCCTAAATGCCTTGTGCTGGCTTCTATTTATATACAGGTCAGTGTACACCACTCTAGTGATGAATATGGGTCTCTTATGCCCCTTAATTATTGAAACATTGGGTTTCAATGTGTGAACACTGGGTTTTCTGAATTCATGTAGCTAAAAAAGTTACCATTTTAAGAAGTCAGTGAGAAAATTTTTAAACCCCAGTTATCCCACTTATTTTTTCAGTAGTTCTTTCAAATTTATATGCTAAAAAGATAAACTCAGATGATGCAAGAAATTTGGCTCTACCAAGCTGTCAAAATTTTGACTTTCACTGCAGTTCTGCGTTTTCTGTTCCTTTAGACAGAAGTCTAAAACTTTCCAGATTTTGTTTTAGTATGATTACAATCCTATTAAGGTGACAGGAGAGTTAAAAAGCTACTTCTGTCCTGCTGGAAATACTCAAGAGTAGTATAAAATGAAGCAAGGTGAGTTACGATTAAAAAATGTGATGTGTGTTTTAAAATTAATATTGGAATACATAGAAGTGTACCTGAATATTTTGATCAAACTCAAAATATTGTGCTAATGGTAGCTGAAAACATGTTTTGCATTTAACAAAAGAGGTTATTGGGGGCTTTGAATGCTGAAAAAGGAAAAACATTGTATGTTTGCTGTGTACGTTTGCTGTTGTGAAGGAAACCTTCCATATACTCCAAGGTAAAAGGTAATATTTGAGTGTGAAAATGATTAATAGCTAGATAGATTAGAATGGAAATAGCAACCTAAGTCTGCTCCTACTGATCTTGCTATGTTTTGAAGTTTGTTTGAAGTAATATTAGAATTAAATTGTTGATACAAATGAGTCTTACTGAATGCAAGTTCCAGAAAACTGGTCTTAAAACCTGTGGATTTAAACCTGTATCATGCTTTTTTCAGCATAGTTGCAAAACTAGAGCTCTATAGAATGCATTAAATGGATTTTTAGATACAATGTGAGTAATGTTATACATTTTAAACAACAGAAATTTTAAGGCTTCTTTCCTTTTTCTGCAGCACAATTGAACTAGTGCCATAGTTACATTCAGTATAAATAAGGCATGAATATGAGTAGTATTTAATTTCTTTACCATATCAGTAAAATATGAGTGTTTACTGCATACTGGGAATTCACTGACGAGATCATTTTTCCAATCACACTATGTCTGAAAAATGTAGATGGATTTCTTCCCAACAGTGCAGGTGCTTTTGGGCTGTTGACAGAAATTGATTTTGTTATACCTCACAGGAGTCTTACTGAGCATGATGTGGATATGTTAGTTTTTAGAATGAAAAAAGTACTAGGCATATTAATGCTTAGTTAACTTTTAAAAAATCTAGGTGAGGGGACAAATAGGCATAATATATGCAAACTTGAAAAGTAACCTAGCAACTGGTGTTTACTTTTCCAAATCTATTCCTAATAATCTTTCAAGTAAAAAAAAAAAGTCACTGTAATTTAAAATACTTTGTCTGCAATAATCACAGAATCATAGAATGTGTAAGGTTGGAAGGGGATGGGGCCTCCACTATGTCTCTGGGCCAACCTGTTCCAGTGATCCACCACCCTAATATCCAACCTAAATCTACTTTTTTCTAGTTTAAAACCATTGCCCCTCACCCTATTGCTACATGCCGTCGTGAGCAGTTCTCCTCCAGATTTCTTACAGATACCTTTAAAGTACTTGAAGGCCGCTATAAGGTCCCCCTGGAGCCTTCTCTTCTCCAAGCTGAACAAGCCCAACTCCATAGTCTTCTGTTTTCTTGATTAGTTTGAAAGTTGATTCTTGCCACCAAAAATTAATCTCTTGCACTACATTATTTTCCTGGTATTTCAGTTTTGGTTCTGTTGTTTCTCTGTTGCATGGATTGCTGATTGATTTAACTGTGCTGAATGCCATTTTCAAGAGGCGAAGTCCTGCCAGGCTTTTCTGGATAAAGGACAGTAATACATGGTTTCTGTCAGTTTTGATGTTAAAAAAAGTGTAGAAGTTGGAAATAATGATGTGAGAAATTAATTTGGCATCATGTCTTCCGCATAAGTCCTAATAATTTGTTTTATTTTATAGGTTATGTTCAGAGTTTGATTAGGCGTGTTGTAAACAATGTCAACATTGTGATCAACAATCTCATATTGAAGTATGTGGAGGATGATATTGTTCTCTCAGTCAATATCACTTCTGCTGAATGTTATACAGTGGATGAGTTTTGGGATCGAGCATTTATGGACATCTCTGGTGAGTAGATATATGTTAGTTTTAGGTATCACAGTGGAGGCACCCTTAATATAGAAATTTGCAAGTCTAAAATAGCTGCTTATGTCAAAAGTAAGATACTTTCTGCCTGTTTTCATTTTGAGTGTTTCATTTAGTGCCTGCTATTGGCAGTGATTGCTTAGGCAATCGATTTCTGTATTTGTGAATGAGCTGTATCATCTTAAGGCGTTCCATTGCAACTGTGACTGACTATAAAGCTCCAAAACACGCCATGCTGTAGTGAGTGTGGCATACCAATTGCAAGATGCTTCATTTAGCTTCATGTTTTCGGGGAAAAGAGCCAAACAATTTTCTGATCTTTATCTTGGTCTTCAAGGTCTGAATGTCTCAGTCTTTGAATTGCCAGTGTTCACCTGTAAGTCTTGGTGTTCTTACTGTCATTTGGTAGAGGTGGAATTTGGGCATAGTAAAAGTAGTTTAAGGTAACACAGAAGATCTCCAGTGGAGTGGGGAATTTAATTGATGGTTTCCCAACCACTGGACCCATTTCTTTGTTCTGGCTGAAACTGTTGCAAACTAATACAACAACGTGACAAAATGTGTTTTGTGTTAAGATCACTATAACAGCTCTTTGCCATTGAATCTTCCAAAGTAAACTTTTTTGAGGAAAAGAGCAAGATTCTTTCTGGGAGAATGATGAGAACAATATTTATTGCTCTTATGCTTGCACGTGATGTGGTACTCTCTAAACAAATCTGAGGCACAGTGAAGGGATGAAAATTTGAATTGGATGTAACTAATTTGTCCTTCTTCAGTATTGAGCTGGAAATGTCTATGACACATTACATTTTTCTCTTTAGTCACTTAAGTACTTTGCAGATGATTTAAATAACAACCATGGAACTATCTTGTTTTCTTTTAGATAAGAACACATATTCATAACTTATTTTTCTTATATATTGTTTTAACGTATCTACTTCTTTTTAAAAGCCACTGATCTGGTACTGAGAAAGATGATCAACTTTTCTGACTGCACAGTATGTCTTGATAAGAGAAATGCTAGTGGTAAGATTGAATTTTACCAGGAGCCTCTGCTGTACAAATGTTCCTTCAGGACTCGTCTGCATTTTACTTACGATAACCTCAACTCCAAAATGCCATCTGTTATTAAAGTAGGTATCCAGAATCTTTGCTACTCACTTGTGAAGTTGCAAGGGTTTTTTTTAAGTACATATTGAAATTTTAAGTAAAATAAAAAGCTAGCACTGTTCTGGTTTTTGTTAAAGGGATGTTTTGATTGTGTTTTGTTCATATGATGAGCAGAATAATGTCTATTTATAGTAACAGAGCAGGTAAGTTAAGCTCTCTAATGAAGTTTTAAAAAAGAAAATGTAATAGGAAAAAAAATCTGCAGGTCATGTGTTAAAGAAAAATCCCAATCCTTATGCTTTAAGGTGCCTGCTATAAGATGGAAGGTGATGGGGTTTTTTACTTTTGTTGTTTCACATGTAGCTCCAACTTTCATAAGTAAAAGAAACCTCAGTGTACTAACACAATGCAGTGAACCACATGAAATAGATTAGCAAGCCAAGCTCAATTCCTAGTAAGCAGGGGCACAGTATGGCTCATGGACATCTGACGCTTGGTGACATCATTGTATATGGCACTGCAAAAGCAAAATGGAGAGTTAGTGGAGAGACTAACTTTCACTCCTATTTCACTCCTACCATTTTCTTCCTGCTTTGAGTAGTCATATACATAAGGTTTGCCCTCCCACCCTCAACAAGTACCAGTGGTCCACATTTAATTAGTTGAGAATCATTTTAAAATAACACCCAGACTTTATACCAGGCTTTTCCAGAGTTCTAATAAAAAAAAAAA
>VZTU01024725.1:59714-73735 GCA_013400835.1 Zapornia atra | reverse complement strand
CTCCCTTCCCCCCATTTTTAAACTGAGTTTGAGGGCGCAAGAAATTAATTAACAAACGGTGGCGGGCCGGCGTGTCGGGGCCGTGGCCAGGAGGGCGGCGTGCGGAGATCTGTCACATGGCGGGGACCCGCACCCCGGCCGGGGCCATCCGACACCTTCCTCGCTTCTCCTGAAGAAAACAAAGATGAAAACGCTGCTGGGCACCTCGGGAGCGGGCGCTGCTGCCTCGGAGCTGGGCAGCGTGGACTCTTGGCGTTTGCCTCTCCCGTGATAGCCTGGATCTGATACACGAGCAGTGGAGTTGAAAGTTGGCTCCCTGCAATTTCTGCGTGTGGCTTCTAGTGGAAGCGAGAGGCTCGGACTGCTTATTTATCAGGGGGGTTCTTCAGTGTTTTCTGGTGGAGAAGCCTTG
Source organism: Zapornia atra (assembly GCA_013400835.1). Lineage (NCBI taxonomy): Eukaryota > Metazoa > Chordata > Aves > Gruiformes > Rallidae > Zapornia > Zapornia atra. The sequence continues at coordinate 73,323 of VZTU01024725.1, read as the reverse complement.
GTGGTTCTCGGATTTTGTCAACTTTTCAGATACAGCCCATTAAAGCAGCTTGAAGTTTTCTTCAGAACTAGCTTAGCTGGTGCAAAAAAAGTTTGAGATATAGTAAGAAAGAGACTTGCTAGTGGTTGAGATAATAGTTATAAATAACTTTATTCCTTTGATTAAGAACTGTAATGTTAAATATTATTGTGCCCCTGATAGAAATACTTATTTTCTTTTTTAATTTATGGTAAAACAGCTGGTCTAATAAGTTTTCACTGCTACTTTGCATGTTAAATCTCAAGAAAGACAACTAATATTAGTAGGATTTTTTGGGGTGTTTTTATGTGTGTGTGTCTTTATCTTAAAATAAAAAGTACTGACCTTTATTTTCTAATTCAAAGGTTTAAGTTGGGAAATGGCTATAATATATTTATATCCTCTGCTTTAATGACCTGTTGCACTTTGGTAAAATGTTCACTTCTTCTTTCATACCTTTAAAAAAAGTTGCTGGTTTTTTTTTTCTTCTCTTTTATTTCCTCAACAGGAAGGAGTGAAGACTGAAAACAATGACCACATTAATCTGAAGGTGGCAGGGCAAGATGGGTCTGTGGTGCAGTTTAAGATTAAGAGGCATACACCACTTAGTAAACTAATGAAAGCCTATTGTGAAAGACAGGTATGGTTCTTCTATGATCAACCAGAAAACTGGTGTTTGGGGGAGAGGTGATCTCCAGAGGGATAGATGAAGGCAGTAGATGGATGAAGGCAGTAGTCTTAAAACTATGTAAATATACAAAATGATAAAGAATTAACAGAAACTAATTGTGTTGAAGAAGGTCTGTTTTTCTTAGGACCTCTTACAGAGTGGACTGACAGGGTTGTGACAGGAAATAGGTGAAATAAAGATCTGGTGTTGTCTTAGTGAAATCAGTATTATAGGTGTGGGCTGTCAGGAGGCAACTGCTATGCCACTGGTCAGAAATATCAGTATGGAAAGAGTGAGTTAGGAACCTGCAGTATGAACTTAGGATATAGAGAGTCGAGTGATGGAGGTATTTTTGTAACTGAGTAACAACTTGGTCTGGTCATAGACTTCTGCTTTATTACCTTAGAATTACTGCATTGAGATAATAGGTTGTCAAGGAGTATTTCAGGGTTTAAAGGTATATAATGTCTGGCTTAAGAAGGAGTTTGTGCATTTAATGAAGAGCTTTGTTTTCTCTCTTGTGGCCTAGTTGCCAAATTAATCCTCCAAGGGATAAAAAAAAAAAAGGGTTTTTTTGCTAGTGTAGTGGCAAGTGCAGCCAGCCTTCTAGGTTGCAGGCAGCTACTGCATGTTTTAAAACCACCTGTGTACAAGTAGTGCTGTGTGACACTTGTGAAGCTTTTGATGAGGAAAATAGTTTTTGCAGTCTGTGATTTTTTTTTTTAATGAACCTTTTAATGCCTTTATAAAAGTTCTGTCTCTGCAGAAGTGTTTGGAGTTGGGGAAGGGTTGGTTTGGGTTTTTTTAACACAAATATTCAGTCATTCCATCAAATACAATAAAATCAGTACAAAATATTGAGGTAACTATTTCACCAGCCACAACCCCCCCAAAATTCACATGCAGAGTGGTAAAGACTCTTTGGTTTACCCTTTGCCATAGTAGGATAGTGATATACATAAAGGGAAGGAAAATCAGCTCTTGGTGAATTATGATCTTTTATGGATGTTCTGGGGACAAGGTAGTGAACGTTTCAAGTTGTGAGCTCATTTTTACTACCTTTGTCATACAGATTCATATTATGCCAATCACCATGTATTGCTTTTTCCAACCATAAAGTGCAGTTGCATCTGCCTTTCTGGAAGTTTGAGTGTTGGTTAATTGTCTGTAAAGTCCTGGGAAAGATATTTTAGAAGTACCATTTGTATTTCAGTTATGTGGAAACAAAAGTAATACTGTAAAACTTTGCACTTTAAGTTTCTACTCTGCTTTAAGAAAACCAGAAAAAAACCCCACCTTGAAACAAACACCAACCCCAAGAAAACAAACAACCCAGGTATAGCTGGAAGGAAAAAGGATCTTTAGAATGTGAGACATTTTTTCTGATTTCAGTTTCAAGTTAGTAGGTGTCCAAATTATATTTCTGTGGAGGTGGACTTAATGTGCAAATTTTGTTTCTCAGGTGCTTACTTCTCAAACCTTGTTTCAAAATTGGCATTTGTTCTGTGTGTCTGTAAAAGTTAGATTTTGTTTGTGTTCCTCCCTAGGCATACTTAAATCTTAAAAGTCTTAAGCTGTGGATTTTCAGGTTTAATTTTGGAGAAGTAGAAGCTGTATATGGTAGAGAAATTAGCAGCTTTAGAGAATGAAAATCATGTGTTGTGTGTAGTAGACCTAAAATGAAAGTAGCTAGACCTTGAATGCCAAGTTTAGAAGGTGATCAAGACTGTTTACCATTATTGCAGGTAGGGAAGAAATCATCCATGCAACATACTTCATTTTTGGTGGATACCAATCTCACCAAAGTGCAATTTTTCAATATGTTTTCAGCTAGCATTTTTTCAGGTCATAAAGTTGTCAGGAACCTGCAAACACCCAGCACTTTTGGAATAGGTTAAGAACACAATGTTGAAGGAAACAGCTCAAACCAGATGTTGCTGTACAAAAATGTGTTGATGCCATGACACTTAGCCACATGGCTTTCTTAAACAAGACGATGTTCTGAGTGAACAGAATCTTAGTTACACTAGAGAAGGCATTTTGGTGTAGAACTATAAAGTCATACCAAAAAGTTTGCTCATATTTTTTATAAAATATTTCCTGACAAATCAACTTGTCAAAAATAATTGCTATGTTGGGGTTTTTTTGTGTGTTACACCTGCTCTTGCACAGCTAATGAAGGCATATTTTCTAGTTTAGAGATGCCAGAGCAGAACCATGCAATAGGTTAGGTTTACATCAAACCAAATTTGCCTCCTGCATTTTTAGAAAGTCTGTAGAAAGAGTAGATAGAAATGGGAAAGAAGTAGACATTGAGGTTCTTGGTTCTGGTTGTATCCTCAAACTTCAGCCATCTTCCTTTGCAGAATGTAGTGTGCTGTAGAATACCTTTGAAAGCAAAACTTGTGACTCTGAAGGCTGTGTTATTAGTAGAAGGGCTTGTTGCTCTTTAATTATCTCTTTGACTCTGTTGGCTCAAGTGAGAATGAGGAGTAGTCTTCTTGGGGATGGAAGAGGTCAGCAAAATTATTATTGTGTAGTAGAAAAGCTATTTTTAAATAACTATTCAGTGGTTTCTGGAAAGAGAAAACTTTAGGTTTTTGGTTTTTTTAAGAAGTTCCAGCAGTGCATGGAAAAACTTGTGTTCTGTTGATTTTCTGTTAATAGAAAGTCATGGTCAAAAAGTTACCTTTGGCTACTCTGTTGCTACAGACTAATAGGTGGTGGTTGTGTTTCTGGAAAAAAATATTCTAGAATACTTTTGGGGAAGATTGAGAAGTGGTATTGAATATTACTGCTTGACATTTGTTGTCCAGTGTTTTGCATCTCATTTTTCAGTGAATTATTATTAAGTACTACTATAAAAATCTTGGCCTTTGGGATGAGACTTGTGTACTAGAAATGGCTTTATTTTAATTTACAGTCAGTGGGGGCACTGTTGCTTCTCCTAGTTGTTGGACTCAATGCAATTTTTAATACAAGACAGATTGGAAGGATTTGTAGTGAAATACCTTACAGTCAGTACATAGGGGGGTGTACAAAAACTGCCATGTGTTATGATTGGTGGCTTTTAATGATTGTTTTGCAATTTCAGCAACAAGTTAAAAGTATTTGCTAGTTTTCTCTTTACACCACACTTACTTCTTCTTGTTTTACTTCTTCCAGGGGTTGTCAATGAGGCAAATCAGATTCCGGTTCGATGGGCAGCCAATTAATGAAACAGACACACCCGCACAGGTAAACAGCAGGAGCCAGACTAAGGAATTGTATTTGATACTTGCTGCAGGAGCAGGTGCTCCTGTTTCATATAAATACTGATGTAATTGTGTATATTAGTGATATAACTTGACTTTTTTTTTAACCTTTGTTTTGATATAACTAGTTTAGAATCATTTGAAATGGAATCTAAGACTTGTTTAGTATTTTGAATAGTGAGTCTATATCACTGTTGTAATCAAACAAGAAAATGAAGTACACTGTACAGATGATGAGCCTTGTAAAACTGACACTATGTTGGAGTCGTGGCTCAAAGATAAGAATTGCTAAGTTAAGAAGTGAGGTTTTCCTGAAGGCAATAACTATTTTTTTAATGAAAACTTGCCAGGATGTTATCAGGCATCCTGTTTGCAAACTTGCATTTCTAATACAAAAGTAATTTTCTGTTGTTTGTAATTTGAAGCTCTGTTTCATCTGTTTGAATTTAACGAATACTGTGAGGCTTGGGTTCTCTGTTTGTAATAGCTTAAAATGAAGGTCATTCCAAGAACAGAATGGTTTGTTGTGACTCTTGAGTATCTTTCTGTACTGCCCCACATAGTTGTGTTTAATCAGCCTTTCCAAGTTACAAAGTTTCATAATGCTTTTCAGAACTACTTGTTACAAAATACAGGGCTCTAGTTTTTAGAAGGTTTATAATAGTTCTATATGTTCTAAGCAGTTGCTTTGAAGAATGTACCTCTTATGGCCACAATCTCTGCAACTTTTAAACTTGAAATACAGATAATTGAGGCAACAGGGTGCTTTTTCTCTCTATCCATGTTATGCTGAAGCTAAGGATCAGTCTTTTTATAGCTGTGATGAATGCTATAGAACCGTTAGATTTCCTGGAGCAGAAATTGAGACTCTTTAGAAATGTGACTTAAATCAGTTATAACAACTCCTTCAGTCCTGGTACAGACTTTGTCATTAGGTAATATGAATGTCCCAGGAGCATCAACTGTAAAACTTAGTGAAAAAGGAGAACTTTGTATTAATAAAGTATCATGTTCCTTACTGGCAGTTCGTTACATCATTAACCATATAAAAGTGTTCCTAATTTTTTGCTGACGCTGTTTTACTGCCTCGTTGGGCTAGGGGCCTTAATTACAGTCTGCTTTCTTTAGTGCTGTAGCTGAATCCACTTGCACATCTGAACAGCAGCAGCAGCAAAGGGGAATTGTGGCCATCCATGTTCAGAGATAGACCGAGGAGGCAAATAGGACAAAAGATGCAGTGGCAAAGTAGGCAACAGAATTACAGTATTATGAATGGTGATCTCTTCCATAGGCGTCGCACAGTGCACCCTCAAGTCACATAGTAGAATTCTCAACAGTTATCAACTGGCTTTTATTTTTCCCTGTGCAATTTCTTTGCTTTTGAGTTACTGTGAAGTGGGTAAGATGTACAGTGTGATGAGAGGATGGAGGGGAGCGGGGCTGCTCTGCTTACCTTGTATAAGAAGCAAACATGAAAATAGGAAATGTAAGAAAGCCCAGCCTATAGTAGCTGATCTGAGAAGTGTTGAAAGCTTTTTTTTTTTTCTCTTTTCTGCTATAGTTGGAAATGGAGGATGAAGATACAATTGATGTGTTCCAGCAGCAAACAGGAGGAGTTTACTAAAAATAAAACAAACACAAAAAAAGAACCGGCTACTTTCCTCTTCAGAACTGTGCTCCCACAGGCGACACATTCACAATTAGAAAAATGAGACTTGGTTCAGCCACATCCTGACTACTGCAGTATAGTTTTCTCTCTTCTCTCTCTGATTTTTTTCCTATTCCTTCTATTGTACATAAAGTAACTGGTGTATGTGCACAGACATAATGCATATTTTTTTTAACTAAATGGCCAATGGTATGTTTTGATCAACATTTGATGGAGATGGGGTGGGAAAACAAACTGGTTCTGTGAAAATGCCCCTTTCTCCATTAGTGGCATGCTCCTTCTACTTTTATCTTTATATTCCAGTAAGTTATTTTGCTCTCACTGTTTAAAAACAAAACCTTGCATACCTTGTTTGATTGGATAATTTCAATGTTTTTCTTTTATCATTGTAAAACCAAGGACAATTTTATAACTTTTTTGTACGTAGCTGTTACATGTAGAGCAATCTCTGTCTAAGTAGGGGTAAATTACTCTTTAAAAAAAAAAATCCTAGATAGTTTTCCCTTCAAGTAAAGCGTCTTGTTGTTTAAATAAACTTCTTGTTTAAAATAACCAGTTTTCTTTATTTTTCTGTGGAGTAATAGTACTCAGCACTTGTATTTCTTTTTCTGCAGCACTTTATGCTTCTTAGTTCTCAGCTTTCTATGTGGTAAGTAAGCATAATCCCCCTTCTACAGTCAGAAGACTGTTGGGAAACGAAAGGCTTCCTTGAGATCTCTCAGTCAGTAGTTGAACTGGAAATAAAAGTCAGGTTTGACTTTTGATTATTTTTTCTCTCTTTCTGTGTGCGTGTGTATGTTCTGCTAAGCCAAATATCTTTGATTAGGCAAACTGGACTACTTAAGCCTTTGGGTTGAGCTCTTTTTGTCAGTCTTTAATAGAAGCATCAATATTGTTGTTAAGTAGCTTATTTAAAACTCTGTATTTGAATGCCTTTCAATGTAAACGTTACGTTAAAATGAGCAAATAATTTCATTAACCTTTCAGTTTAACACAGTATCAAATGGGATATGCTTGGAAATGTAAAACAAAAATAAAAAATTGAGTTCTGGTTTTGGGTGTATTTAGCTATGGTGGTGTAGATTCCAAGCTCTGCTTTACCACTGTGGTGTGCCTGCTTGAAAGGGGAAGAGGCTTGATGTACTAAAGGGAGCTGCTGCCAGTGATGCTTTTGTCTTTAACACAAGGTGGTTGTTCGTGAGTTTTCTCATGAGGAAGTTAAGAGGTTGTGGCAAAATCCATAGATGTTTATGAAAGGTTATATACCTCTCTACTTGGCAGCCCTGAAGCATTCTCTGCTGCTCCTAGGAATACTGTCATATTTTGTAGCATTAGCAGAAAGTTAATGCTCTTCTAGGTATTAACTTGTTAGCAGAGCTCACTTCTTGGTGGTAATTTTTGTAATAGTTAATTTGAAAAGTTACTATGCAGAAGGCCTTTCCCTCCTGCATCTGGAAGCTCTTGGACTTTGTGGCAAAATGATGGGTCCATGCATTTTGCTGATGGATAATGAATTATCTGTTTGATTTCTGTCATGACTTTAGCACATTTGATTTTACATTAATTGCATCTACTGGAGATAAAAGAAAATGTCTGGTGTTACAATTGCTTTTGAGTATGTAGCTGAAGAATGTGATCTGTGCTGTGCCATTGTTTTGATTCTAGGAAATCCTACTGCTAAGCAGGTTATTGCATATTCTGGTATGTATCTACTAGACTTCTGTGGTATATTGCAAGGTTGGAATTCCCTCTTGTGAACAAGTGTTTTCATACCCAAATCCACAAGGGCCTGGAAGAAGCTTTTTGGGGGGAAGAAAAAGGGGGGAAGAGAGGAAATGGGGGGGAGTGGTAGAATCTGTTTCAACATGTTTTGTGAGTTAGACATGGAATAGATTGCTCTTTTGGTTTATAAACGCTGGCTTTCAACCTGGCTAGGCTGCTGATAACGGTGTATAAAATTCTTTCAACTTGATGTCATGCCAAGACTTTTCCCAGGAGAAAGCTGTCTTTATCGTTTAGCCAAAAAAGATGTTTGGACTTGTTTTAGTTTCTGCAGAAAGGGTGAGGTCTCCTTAAATACAGCTGTTTTTCAGCACAACTTAAGACTGTGCAGCACAAAACTCCCTGCTGTATCTTGTCTACTGTTTTTTTTTCCTCTCCTGAGGCAATATAAGTCAAGTGACAGGTCCTGAACAGCGTGCTTCCAAAAACAATGTCTTCACTTCCTGAATTAGTAGAGTGCTACTTCATCTGTCATGAACTTGTGCACAGGATTCTTTTAATGTAATGTTCTGTTAATAAAGTGAGGCCATTTAACATGAATTTTGATTACCAAAATTCCCCAGTACAAAATCTAAAAGCATAGGCTTTTATACCTTGGAATCAATGTGACAGCTTTGGAAATATTCCTTAATTCAGCAGAAATTGAAAGTTCCTCTAGTATTTAGCAACAGGCTACTAAAAAAAATATGGAGAGGCACTGATCACCTAAATTTCTCTACTTCTAACATCCTTCTTGTATTCACCTGAGCTTGCTTCTCATTTCTAAAATACTACCTCAAACAGTGCTGACTACTGTTTATGTAACGTGGTGGCTGCAATCAAAAGCTGGTAAAATGGTCTTTTCTGAGAGATGTTTCCTTGATTGGGTAAAAATCAAACTCTCAAATACCTTAAGTGACTTAATTCCTTCAAAGCTTCAAACATTTAATTTCCGTTAGTCTAGCAAACTGTTAAGTGGGCTGGCACATTCTGGTGGGGTGGGGGTGTGTGTGTACACAGCAATGCAGAAATACTAACCTCTTTGTTTTTTTTAAACTAATTTTTTTTAGAACTCTTCTTGCATGGTCTTGCAAATACTCTCCTTATGACAGAACTTGTTGCTTGTTGGTACTGCTCCTCTGCTGCTTAGAGATTTTACCTGTTGGTTCCTGCTTGCTGGGACATAAATACCTGGTTTTGCTTGGACTTCATCTTCACTATGAAAGCTGCTGCTGGGTGTGATGTTTCAGAAGTACATGGATATAAACAGTTTGGATCAGATCATTTGCAGTTCACTAGTAGCTGTTTGGCCTGGCTTGATTTGTCACAGTTCTTGTGCTAGCACTGTACTGGAAGTCCAAAAATCGGAGGGTAAAAGAAAACTGAGCAAAGAGTTCTTGACACATCGTGCTTGCTGGGAGGTAAGTTTTTTCATGTTAAACAGCTGGGAGCTTTCAAGAGCCTGGGCAAATTATTTGATTGCCCACAATTGTCAAATAATGCATTTTAAAGTGATTTCCATGCCATTGAGTTAATATTCCTCTCGTGGTTGTTAAATGAAAAAGGAATTGAGTAAGTCATAATTGCATACAATACTTCAGCAAGTTCTTGTGGATGATAAGACCTGCCCTTCAGCATAGGACAGATCTTCAGTCCCTCAAACAGTTGCAGTGTCAGTGATGGAACAGATGCTACCAGGTCTTTTAAAAGAACTGTTTCAGGCACCTGAAGTAAGGCATTTTTATTTACCTATGGGGGTAATGACAAACTGAAAGCACAGCTTTTGGTGGGACCTTTAGCTAGTACCTGAGAACCAGTGCCTTGGTTCATCTGCCTGTGTGGATAATGCCCCATTAATAGCATTCATGTGCAGATCAGTGTTAAGTGGCCTGAGGTGCTAGTTCAGAAGGGGTTCTGGGAGTGCAGGGCTGTTCTGAAATGAATATGCTAAACTGCCAGGAGTGTAAGGAAATACCAAGTGGTAACGTGAGAGAGATTCTTGTACTGGCATATGGAGGCGTTCTCAACCAATAAAAAATCATCTCTGAAGCACCAAGATAATCGTTGCTTCGAGATAACTACAATACCAAAACAAAAATAATCTCTGCAAAGGTTGTGGTCAAAGCCAGATTGTTTTCTCACAATAATATTCCTCTCTAGTACCTTCAGCTCATTGCTTCCCAGACAGACAGTGTAATGTAAGTGCTGTTTTGTCTGTTGGATACTGGTTCTATTGTGACCATTACTGCAACATTAATGAAAAGGTATAAAGTGACTGGCTCAAAGAAATGCTCTTTTCCTGCTTCAGCCAGTTGGAAAGAATTGAATTTCTAAGGAATAACAATTTGTTTTCAAAGCCAAAAATGAAAAACTAGCTGATTTCTTGATCTTCATCTACTAAATTGGAAGTGACCAATAAATTTGAAGCATTTTATTAGTTTTAGATTGTGGCCTCTTCTCACTACACTTGTATCAGCTGGTATGATGGACTCTTGTGGTAAGACAATCAAAAAACATTTAAATTAATCATTATATCACCACTGTAATTAACACATTTCATTCCCTGGATTGTTGAGGTTTGTTCATTCTGCTTGTTAAACTGGTTGCCAAGCTTGAACGTGTTCTGATAGTGAATAATTTAATCCTTTAATTTATCTTGTAGTTAGAATGAATTGGTAGCATAGCACTTCTCCCTGGTGGTCAGCAGGTAGGAGTGTGAAACAGGAGATGGAAGACTGGATTTTGATCCTGGTTCCTAGTTTTTGGTTGGCCTTTCAGGATGGTTCATTACAGGGGTTTCCTGGTTTCACTTGCTGTAACACAGAGATGTTGGGAGGCCCCACTGGTGTTTGTTTGAGCGCCTCTGAGGGGAAGTTTTCCTCCTGCACAATTTGAGCTTGTGCAGAAGGAATCAAGTGGAGCTGGTGGTGCTGTGGAAGAAGTGGCTTGCTGTCAGCACGGATCCTAGAAGTGAGGGGCAGCAGAGTTCTGCATAGGGAAAACAGGAATGTGTGAGTTGGTGAGGAGCTGCAGGGAGAATGGGGCTGTGGAAGGAGTTGTAGGTTTAACAACCAAGCTGGAAATGAGGATGACTTCGGAGGACTGGGAAAGGACTAAGGTTGTGGAAGCCCAAATAAGTAGTAAATAGAGTGTTGCTTCTTATGAGCCACATATATTCTCCAGGGGAATATGGACACAAAAAATCACCCTTTGTGATCAGTTTTGTGCTGGTTTTGGTGCCTTAGAGCCTCCAAATTCAGCATCCAGTTCACCACCGATCTCATGAAGGCGCATCTGGTGCCCTGCAAGGGCTCTTCAAGGATCACTTGATTAAGAAAACTTTACAGTTCAAGCAAATTCAAACCAGACAAAAGTAGAATTTAAGGACCTCTTTGAGGACTGTCAGAACATTGACTTTTCCCTTCTAGCAGTGTTTGCCTTTTCATCCACCGGGGAACAGTGCTTTGGAATACACTGCCAGCCTTGGTGGTAACACTGGATGCCCAGACAAGAACAGCAGCATGAATTGGCCACTCTTCTTTGTACATTGTTTGAATCTACATCCCTGCAGCTCTGAGAGCCAGTCAGGACTTTGTGGTTCAAGGTTCTTTCCCAAATGGTAACTTACTGCTATGAACTTTTCCTGAGGATGTAGAGAGGCAACCAAAGCAACTCTCACAATTCTTGCAACATACAGCATCCTCTTGGTAGGACAGACCCTTGAGTCTGTAGGATGCCAGTCTTGAACAGAACTTCCACCACACATTGCTTCAGGTGCAAAAGTCGGCTGCAAATCTGTCTGTAACAAGGAGTATTTATTAGCAGATGCTTTTTACCTTTACCTCTGAATCAACTGGGGGAAGAAGAGAAGACAAGGCTGAGTCAAAACCTGTTTTTTATATGATGTGCTTGGAATGAAGAACGTGCTTTGTGACAGAGCTGTAAGTAGCAGAGATCAGTGTGAAGTAACAACCCTTGGTCATGGGAGGGTGACCAACCTGAGGCTTCTCAAACCAGTGGTATCACTCCTTGCCTAACCTTTGCCTTTCTGGAGTCTTGTTCAGACTTCCAGATGCTTTTTGCATTCATTGACGGATGAATTTCAACAACAGGTGGAATTGTTTGGTGTCTTGAATTTTTCAAACAGCTGCTGAGAATTATTGTGGTCAAATGTCATCATCCTGGGAAGGATCATAAGCCCAGTTTCTGTAGCAAGTTTTATAAATGCCTTTATCTTGTTACGGGTAAATAATTAGCCAAGTAGCTTTTATTTGAAGACTTGTCATGTGCCTCAGGACTCTCTCAGAGATCAGTGGGGTGTCCCTTGGAAATACCAAAGGTTTGGAATTGTAAAGTTGCATGTTAAAACTAGCTTTGTCAGAGGGAACGGGTTTTTCTTCATCTTGACTTTAAAATGTCTCAAGGGTGCAAATTTAAGAGTCAAATCCTGTGGGTTTGAATAAAAACATTTGGATGCCAAATACATTTCGCAATGTTCCCAAGAGAGCAGTTGCTTACCTGTATGCAAGTACTTATCATTTGACTTCTTAATGCTCAAGCCTAAGGGCCAATAGAATTAAAACTCTTCAGTTTTCTCTTTAATCTACTTCTAGAAAGATGTAGTGTGACAATTCCCTGAGGACCTAAATAGTGGTCGGGGCTTTTTTTTATACAGGATTTTTTTTTTAAAAAATAGATCTTAGATTAGAAAAAAGACAAAATTATTTGATCTTGTTTGTGGTGGTTTAGCAGTTCAGCTCTTTCCTGAGCTGGTGTTAATTCCAACACTTGATGCCTCACGGTGTACATAGGATGAAGTAGCACAAAGCAAGCTTGCATTTCCCAGACCCAAAAGAAGTGCTTTTTGAGCAAATGTGGTTTTGGGTTATTAGGGGTGGTTATTGATGCAGACTAGGAGGAATGGATAGAAGGGACAGGGGTTTCCTCCTCCCTCCTTTATGCAAGCACTAATTAACATTTGCAGTGGGCAATCCTGACACGTTAATTTTGGAGTAAAAGTTGGGATCAGGGAAGCATCTGCCTGTCTGACAGGGGCAGGGAATTCAGGAAGCTCTCGGTCACCGAATGAAAGGTGGATTTGACAGGTCAGCAGCCAATATCTGGGAGTTCATGGGCTGTCACGAGTGTCGTGCTGGCACTTGGTGGAAGATGCAGGGCACAGAGGCACCTGGCCTCCTCCTTTGAAGACACAGGTGAGCAGTATTCCTGGGCTTTGCACGCCACCTGCCATAGATGTTCCGGGAGTCATGTAATTTTCATGGAATAATCCACTGCTCCGCAATCCCCAGTTACTGCACCAAGTCTTTGAGGTGACAGCACTTCATATCAGCCCTGTTGGCTGTGCCTCTGTCCTCGGAGCCAGCAGCAGCCCCGTGTGAACACCTCCTGCACCTCGGTGGCCTCTATCCGTTGTGACATGCTCTGAGGTAACTTAAAGGCTGGCGGGGCTGGGCCTCCTCCCAGCATGCTGTGAGAGTGGGACCCCGGCGGGCATGGCCGAGCGGGGGACCTGGGCTGGGCGGCGGTGGTCGTGCGGCGCTTGTGGCGTTACGGGGGGTGGCTTTGAGGGACGGGTGAGGCACAAGAGCTGTTTGCTGGGGAAGGGCGATGTGTGGGGCTGTAAGGCCTGCCTCCCGCCTCGCCGGGCCTCCCCTCACAAGGGAAACGGCACCGAGACTTTTGTCTCGCCTCATGTGTGGTTAAGCCAATCACAACTCGCCTGATATGAGCGACAGGTCTCCCGCTAATCATCAACAAAAAGCGCCGCCGCCCAGGCATAGCCAATCACCGCAGAGCAAACGTATTGTCTCGCCAATGAGCTTTTAAGGATGAGGCAAGGCGCCTCAGAAAAGGCAGTGAGGCGGGCTAAAGGGGAGAGTGGCGGGGTACAGTCGAATAGGAGCTCGGGCTTGGGTTTGAACCGTCCAATGAGAGGGACGTTGGGGGGCGGGCTTTGGCGTGGGCTTAAAAGGCGTGGCCGGTGCGGGCGGCGGCTGCAGTTGTCACCGGCAGCAGCAAGGCAAGGCGGGAGGAACGGTGCTCCGTTCCCGGGACTGTCACTCCCCGCTGCCCTCCCGACGGAGTCCTATCTCCGTCATCCGCCCCTGCCGCCATGACCACCACAACCACCTTTTCGGGCATGGACCCCAGTGGCAGGAACAGCTCCAGGTCCGGCGGGGGCTCGGGACCGTTGGGACCGTCAGGGCGGCGGGGCCC
>VZTU01024725.1:334-58911 GCA_013400835.1 Zapornia atra | reverse complement strand
AGCCATCGTTTCTCTTTTTTTGTCTTTTTTTTTTTTCTCCTCTCAAGGGTTTCGGCCTGACAAAGCCGCTGCTTCCTGCTGGCTGTTCGGGGTGCCTTTTAAATAAAGCAGAAAACCAAATTCCCACCCCCAAACCCTCTCCCAGCTCGATCCCCGGGCTGCATCACTGCGTGTGATTTTCGAGCCTTTCCTTTCTTGACATGATAAACGCGGCTTTGATGAAAGCCTGCTCCAACATCCCAAGGCTCTGAGAGGCTCCTAACAGGACCTGTCAACCTCTAGCAGAGGTTGGCAGGAAGGATTATTCCTCTTTGAGGGTCTGAGTGATGGCTTTTCCCTTTCCATTACCTGTTCTGGTAATTTCATTAAGACTGTCAGTGGAAACTGTTAGGAGAGCACTGGTTCCACTGCTCTGGTAAAATAAAGGTGGTTTGAGATGTGAGAACAAGACCTCCTTTGACCAGACTGTTCTGTAAATTAGTTAAGTGCAACAGATCATAGACTGGTCTGGGTTGGAAGGGACCCCAAGGATCACAGAGCTCCAACCCCCCTGCCACAGGCAGGGCCACCAACCTCCAGGCCTGGAGCTACACAAGGTTGCCCAGGGCCCCATCCAACCTGGCCTTGAACACCTCCAGGGATGGGGCACCCACCCCCTCTCTGGGCAGCCTGTTCCAGCCCCTCACCACTCTCTCTGGAAAGAACTTCCCCCTAATATCTAATCTACCCCTTCCTTCCTTTAGTTTTAATCCATCCCCCTTGTCCTGCCATTATCTGCTCTTTTAAAAAGTTGATTCCCCTCCTGCTTATAAGCTCCCTTCAGGGACTGGCAGGCTGCAGTGAGGTCCCCCCACCATGTACCTAAGAAAATAAACTTTCTATGCCAGGACGTTTCCTCTAGAGGAAAAAAAAAAAGCAACATGATAATGGAACAATTCAGGATGATTATACCAGACCCCTAAATTCAGTAGGAGACAAAGCAAGTCATTAAAATGTTCTTGTATGCTTAAAACATATTATACAACCTACTGGGTTCCTCCTGTTAGCAGCTGAGTGTTAGTAATTAACATTTTGGAAAAGAATTTTGTAAGGAAAAGCAGTTTTCTAGTGAAGTAACATTGAATATCCCTGCCAAACACCTTTGGGAATTTTCCTGCCATTGAGTTGTTTGAATTCTGGAGACTGGAGAAGTGTTTTTATGTTGCAGCTGGAATGTAACAGGCACAAAGTCTCCAAAGATCTGAATGCTGTTCCCAGTGGTGGTGAGAGTGTAAAATCAGATGAGTTCTTTGTGTTGAATTCCTAGGTTTGGGTGTTAACAAGGTGTGTACTGTTTTCTCTTGTGAAGTTTTAACTTTATTAAATAGTCTGAAAAGATGATGAATTGCCTGCTTTTTCTGGCATGTTCTAATCTTCATTTCAGACCTCTGGATGCCTTGAAAGCCCAGCTCTGCTGGTGTGCTCGCATCTCTCTGGGGCTTGTGACAGTTCTCATATGGCCTTACACATTTTTATTCTCCAGCTGACACATCATCAGCCTGGAAAAGATCTCATGCTTGAGAAAAGAAGATCTGAAGGAATGTACATTTCAAGACTTTGCTGCTGTTATTTTGGTTGATTTCTGCAAGTTGGAAAGCAGACCATAATATATATATATAGCTCACAAAGTCCTGAGCAGGCTGCTTTTGTGTCTAATAGATTGTTAGATTTAGGTTATGTATCTGGAACTGTGTACACGTGTTTCTCCTCATAATAGTCTAACTTAAAACTGTTTAACTGTTCCTTTTAAGTCTGATCCAGTAGCATGCTGCAGGCTTGAGGGTTTTTCTGATGAAACAAATCTACATAAAGCCTGCAGCCCCTGATCATCAGTGATACCACCAGTACTTTGGCTTATATGCCAAATTTCAGTCTCTGCTATGCTGCTGGTTTGAAGATTAATGTTAGCCTATCCAGCAGGCTCTTAAAAGAGCTGGAATTTGACATGGCCCATGTACTTCTGGTTTATTTTTTAGTTGGCTCAGGCTGAAGACTGGTAGCAGCAGCTCTTGTTGACACCAAATGAGGCAAGGGCACAAGTGGAGTACAGGGGTATTTTATTTTTGTAAGTGTCAGTAAAGGGAAGAGCAGTGGAGATAGTGCCTGGATTGAATGCTGGCAGGCAGCTTGCCTTTAGAGCTCAAACTGTGCTCTGAAGACACAACAGTCTGTGTCATCTCTTAAAAGGATGGTTAAGGAAGGGTTAGATTAGATATTAGGGGGAAGTTTTTTACAGAGAGAGTGGTGAGGGGCTGGAACAGGCTGCCCAGAGAGGGGGTGGATGCCCCGTCCCTGGGGTGTTCAAGGCCAGGTTGGATGGGCCCCTGGGCAACCTTGTGTAGATCCAGACCTGGAGATTGGTGGCCCTGCCTGTGGCAGGGGGGTTGGAGCTCTGTGACCCTTGGGGTCCCTTCCAACCCAGACCAGTCTGTGATTCTATGAAAAGCCAGTGCATAATAAATCCAGTCCTCTCACCTAGGCTCTGTTTGGACAGAATTTAGCCTGCCTGACTGCCCAGTACAAGAGCCAACGATGATCTCTTGGCTTCTTAATCTGGTTGCATACCTTGGAGTGCAGCTTAGTGATGGGAATGGTCCACCTGAGGCTGTAAAGCTGCCTGTGTCTCTCCCCAGGGTGCTGCGTCCTCCCGGCGGTGGGTCCAACTTCTCCCTGGGGTTTGATGAACCCAAAGAACAACCCGTGCGAAGGAACAAAATGGCATCCAGCATCTTTGGAACTCCTGAAGAAAACCCACCTTCCTGGGCTAAATCAGCAGGTGAGAGCCTAGTGCTTTGCTTCCAGATCTGCTGACATGCATTCATTCACTTTTTGTAGCAGCCTGAAGCTGCTGCTGGCTGACTCTGGAAACCAGTTTGGCTTCCTACTTGGTAGTTCAGGGCTATAAATGATCTCTACTTGCATGGGGGGTTTTATTTCTTCTTTTGCATTGCTTCCAGAGGGGGGTTTTATGCAAGGCTTGGACATGAACATTACAAGCAGATAGCTAAGAGAATTGTATTTTGGATACAATTTCTCCAAATTAATCAAGGCCAACTTGTGTCTTAGTATTTGCAATAGCACTGATTGGTCTTGATTAATCAGAGGAGGTTTAGCTTTGTGTTGTACTGCAGCTGAGGGGGATTAAGCTTCCATTCTGGCAAAGCTCTTCCAGTATGGATGGCCTTGGGACCCTTGTTTCTATCTGTTTAAATAGCACCCTCAACTGCCTGAGATACTGTTTGAAGACAGTAATCTGTGTGACAGTATCTAAAGGACACCTTAGAATGGCAACACTTTGATTTAAAAAAAAAAACCAAACAAACCAAACTCAACCTTAAAAAACAAAACAAACACCCAACCTTGAAAAAACCCTGGCAGTTTATGGTCTGCTTTCCCAGTACTTTTTTCTTGCAACCTGATTAGAATCAATCTCTGCTTGTAGGGACTAAGCCAGGTGAAATCAGAGAAGATTGTGAATCATCTGGACCACAAAGAAGAAACTCAACTGATGCAAACTGTGGAGGCTTTGTAGACCCCAAGGTCGGTACATTAACTACAAATGCCTGATAATGGGACAATTCACACTCTGTGTGTGTGATTTTCACACAGTTCAAAGAAATGTAGGATTTGAATCTGTTTGTTTTTTCCCCTGAAGGTTCTCTTCCAAGTGATAGTCTTACAAGCTTGTTGTATTCCTGTTACTGTCTTTAATAATACCATTAGGTGTATTGCTTTTTACATAATCTGTCTGTAAGAGCAATATGGAGCATGATTGGTGGTGTTAACTTGGGGTTTGCTTGCTGAATGATTACATTTAATGGGAAAAACAAGATGAAGAGTAGCAATACCTCTGAACTTAGAAAAACAGGAACCTGGGATAGACTGCACTTGCATTTAGAGGGACAGTGTCATGGTTTGACCCTGGCTGGAGGCCAAATGCCCACCAGAGCCACTCTATCACTCCCCTTTTCAGCTGGACAGGGGAGACAATATATATTGAGAGGCTCAGGAGTGGAGATAAGGACAGGGAGAGATTACCCTGCAATTAGTGGCATGGGCAAAACAGACTCAACATGGAATAAAAACCCCATCAAATTTATTACACTACACACACACACACAGAGTGAAACTGGAGTGGGAGAATGAGAAGTACAACCAGATCTTAAAGCACCTTCCCCACCCCTCCCTTCTTCATGGACTTAACTTTATCCATTATTTCTCTCCCTTCTCCCCCCCAGGTGTCACAGGGGGAGACAGGGAATGGGGGTTTCAGTCAGTTCCTCATGAGCTGTTTTCCTTCTTGGCTGGGGCGGGGCATTCATTCCTCACCCCCTTCCCCTGCTGCCCTGTGGGGTCCCACCCACAGGACACAGTTCTTCATGAACTTCTCCAACATGAGTCCTTTCCCACAGGGCTTCAGCTCTTCCCCAGCTGCCCCAGTGTGGGTCACTGCTATGGGGGCAGTCATAGAATATGTCTTGGTCTCTGTGGCCTAGACTGCTCTACCTGGTCCTCCATGGAGTCACAAGTACCCCCAGCAAACCTGCTTCAGAGTGGATCTCTCTCCACTGGCTGCAGTTCCAGCCAGGAGCTTGCTGCAGCATGGGTCACAGCATCTCCTGTGTGTCTCCCCCTACTCCAGGTGGGGTCTCTGCTTCCCATCTTCAGTGGGCTGTGGGGGGACACCCACTCCACCATGGGTTTCTCCAGGGGCTGCAGGGGCATCTTTCTCTCCAGCACCTGGGGCGCCTCCAACCCCTGGTTCTTCAGGCCTTGGTGTCTGCACAGCTCCTCTCACCTTCTCACTTCCTTCTCAGGGGGCAAAAAGCTGCTGCTTGCAGGATTTTTCTTCTTAAACACAATTCCCAGAGGTGCTGTGACCATCACTGATGGGCTCAGCCTTGGTCAGCAGCAGGTCTGGCTTTGAGTCAGCTGGTGTTGACTCTGTTGGGCCTGGGGCAAGCTTCTATCTGCTGCTTGCAGCAGCCACCCTTGCAGCCCCCCTTCTCCACCAGAACCCAGCCCCACAAAACCACAGCAGAGGCAAAAAGAGAACTTGTTCCTTAAAGCTCTCCAGCTTTAGGTTTTCTGAAAAGAGCTGGGTAGGTAAACTGTCTCAAATGTTGTGGCAGATCTGTTTTGTCTCATGGGTTATTAACAGCAAGTTTTTATTTTGATAATTAGCATAAATCATCACTTTAACCCATTTTTGTTATTAATTAGGCACTTTGAGCCATGAAATTGTATTTTGTGGCAGAAAATGGCTTGTTCCAATTTAGCAAACATAAGTGAGATTAAATTTATAGCTGCTACCAGAGAAAACAAAAATAAATTGTTTAATTCAATTTTCTACTTAACTCCATTGAATACTGTGGCTCTCCAGATTCCTCCAAGCCAGAATACTTTCATTTCATGCAGTAGTTACAGCCACAAACAGCAGAAGCTGGAGCTCATCTACCTGATGCCTGGTCTGAGACTTAAGACAATATATTTGTGTGAGATTTCTGTGCATTTATATGCTGATGTCTGCAGCTTCACTGTGTAATTAGCAGTGTTAAATCTGTGAAAATTGATAAAACCTCATGCCACTGGGAAGCCTTGGCTATTGCTAGAAGGCTTTGTGAGCCTTTGTGTCAAGTTGCAGCCTGTGAACAGATTCAGTATGAAAAGAATGTTTAGGTGTTTATGTGGTGAAGGAAACTTTGATCAGTAACACTGCAGAAAAGCCTGATCTCTGTTTCACAAATGAAGTTGGATATCCTGGCTGGAACAAATGCTCTTGGCCTCACTAACAGATAAATCACAGAATCACAGGGGTTGGAAGGGATCTCAAGAGCTCATCAGGTCCAACCCCCCTGCCGAAGCAGGGTCCCTAGGATAGGGCACACAGGTCAGCATCCAGATGGGTCTGGAATCTCTCCAGAGATGGAGACTCCACACCCCCTGGGCAGCCTGTCCCAGGGCTCCCTCACCCTCACTGGGGAAAAGTTCTTCCCCAGGTTGGTGTGGAACTCCCTGTGCTCCAACTTGCAGCCATTGCCCCTTGTCCTGTCCCCACAGACACTGAAAAGGGGCTGGCCATTTCCCCCTGCATCCCATCCTTCAGATATTGATAAACATTAATAAGGTCCCCCCTGAGTCTTCTTTTCTCAAGGCTGAACAGCCCCAGCTCACTCAGCCTTTCCTCACAGGGGAGATGCTCCAGGCCCTTCATCATCCTTGTAGCCTCCTCTGGACTCTCTCCAGGAGATCCCTGTCTTTTTTATCCCAGGGAGCCCAGCACTGGACACAACACTCCAGGTGGGGCCTGACCAGGGCAGAGCAGAGGGGGAGGATCCCCTCCTGTGACCTGCTGGCCACACTCCTCTTGATGCCCCCCAGGATCCCATTTGTCTCTCTCAGCCCCCAGGGCACACTGCTGGCTCATGGCCACCCTGTCATCAATCAGGACCCCCAGATCCTTCTCCACAGAGCTCCTCTCCAGCAGGTCATCCCCCCAAAATGTCTGATGTTGGAAAGAAGGGCAGAAGGGAGGAGGGACTGAACTAAGCTAACTGCTTACAGTATGACTTTGTGGCAGTTACAATGTTCTGGTTCCTGTCAGTGCTGCTTAAGGTAGGACAATATATATATATACATAAAATGTGTTCTTGCCCACCTGCATCCTCATAATTTTGGGTAATACTGATGAAGTTTTAGTGTTCACTCTGTAAGAACTGGTGCTTACAAACCCCTAATATTAATCTGCAGAAATATGTGTGCAGAACCCACTGTGCCACTCTGGTACCTGTCCCTGAGAGCCTGTTGTTGGTCTAAAAGTGCTTCATGGGGTGTGTCACTCAGCAAATGTTGCTGGATAGAGCAGGGTGCCTGACCACCCTGGCTGTAACATGGAGTATCCAGTGCCCTCTGCATGGAGGGGGACAATACCTGGGGAAATGTGAGTTACAATGTGTTTTTCCTCTCTCTTCTAGGGTGGAGATGGTGGTGGTGAAACTTCTGGTGAGTAACTCCTTTGGACTCTTGAGTAAAAGCCTTTTGCAGCTAGGGGCTTTGGAAGTAGAGAAGGATTATATAAACAGTCATCTCTTGGGAGAGAAGGCAGCCTGGGGTTGGCCCTTGAATCCATCAAATCAATACAGTGACCCTGGCAGTGTGGTTATGGAATGAAGTAAGTACTAGAAGGCAAGGTGGCTGCTGTCTTGCAAAGAAGAGAGTTCAGTGATGGAAAGACAACTTCGGATCAAATAATCTAGTCAACTTCCTGGAGTTTAGTTCAGCAGTTCTTTCTGATTGTCCTCTCCTACCACATTCACAGACCATCCAAACCAGCTACTGCATCTAAAAGCCTCTGCCTGAACTACCTGTGAAGTTCCTGTGGCTTTTTAAATGCTGATCCTTGCCCAGGAAGTTGATCATTTGCATGCTGCAGGTCCCGTGTAAACAGAGGCATTTCCCCTGCCAGCATGCAGGGTAACCTTGAAGTGTTTTTTCTAGCTCTGAGGCTGGAAATCTCTCCTTTGTCAGATTCCCCTTCCAAATAGCTCACTTCCTGAGGAGAGGAATGTGTGTGCTGACCCTACTTTCCAAGTGCTACTCTCAACACCTTAGACTTGTGAGGGATCACTAAAGCCATTAGCAGTTCCATGTCCTGAAAAGACTTCTGCTGGGAGGGTGAGAGTTTTTCCCAGCATGTTTTTAACTACCTCTGAGTGGTATCCCTTCCCAAAATAAGTAGCAGGCTGCTTCTAATCAAACCATGCAGTATTTCTTTCCCATGTCTGTCTGATCTTAATTAGCACTGTAGGCATTTTAGAGTTTATGCCTCGAGTAGCAGGATGTGGTTTGATAATGGAAGTAAACTGATCTAAAGGCTCTGCTGCTGCTCCTGGTAGTTGTTTAAATTGGCTCACAGTGGGGTCAGATGAGAGCCTGTGAGCAGCTTGAGGCAAGATGGGCTGGGAGGAAGCACAAACAGGGCTGCCAGGGTTGGTTAGCAACAGCTGACAGACTTGTGAGTACAGAATGATCTTCCTGACTCTCAGAACAAGTTCCCATTTTCACAGGTTGAAATGTTGGCTTTTGGTTTGTTTCTGGTAGGTGACAGGGAAGGGAGTTCTTATCAAGTCAAATGTATGCTCAGAGGTAGCTTAAAAATTAAAGTGTTACTGGAAAGTAACTGGGGTTGTTTTGTGTGGCCATGACTAAAAATTAAACTTTTAAAGATGGTCAAGTGAAGTGAAAATGACAGGCAAAGGTTTGAGTGTTAAACCTGCACTGATGGTACTTAAGAAGGAGTCAAAAGTCAGTGCTTCCTGGACATGTCTGTGGCAGGAATCATAGAATCATAGACTGGTCTGGGTTGGAAGGGACCCCAAGGATCACAAAGCTCCAACCCCCCTGCCACAGGCAGGGCCACCAACCTCCAGGCCTGGAGCTACACAAGGTTGCCCAGGGCCCCATCCAACCTGGCCTTGAACACCTCCAGGGACAGAGCATCCACCCCCTCTCTGGGCAGCCTGTTCCAGCCCCTCACCACTCTCTCTGTATAAAACTTCCCCCTAATATCTAATCTAACCCTTCCTTCCTTTAGCTTTAATCCATCCCCCTTGTCCTGCCATTATTTACCCTTTTAAAAAGTTGAATCCCCTCCTGCTTATCAGCTCCCTTCAGGGACTGGCAGGCTGCAGTGAGGTACCTGAGAATGTGAATGAATTCTTAATTCCTAGTGTTGATAGCTTTGGGTACTATAACCTGATGGGCCACAGAGTCCTGTTGAGCTAGCTGTGTCACTCCATCACTTGACATTCCTGCTGTGTGAGATGGCAGATGTGAAGTAAACATCCTGCTGTTGCACATGTGGGTTTGGACTGTTTGTAGAGCTGTCCCCAGGGTTTGAAAGGGCCTGGATGAATGCACCTCCAAATAAAAGCTGTCTGCTTATGAGTTCACAGCATAACTGCATTTTTCATAGGTTTCCATCATTAAAAAAGGGTTTGTTCTGAAGATGGACATTTTTTTCTGTATGTAACCAATGATAAACCCCAAGTAGGTGTGAGATGGGACACACATATTTATTAATCACACCTGTCTAGGGGAACAGAACTTGCTCCTCCTGCAGCAAACCTTGCTGCTTGTTTGGAAGCTGTAGTTCCTTGCTCTGCATCAGTTTCCACTGTCTGCTCAGTGCAGTATACTCAGTAGAAAGCTGTTTCAGAGATTATATCCTTTGTGATAAGAGAAGGCATGTTTTTATCTGATCCTCTTGCATTTACCACTTTAGTTTCTAGGACAGCAGACTTACCCATCCAGACCTTGATTATGTGGGCAGTACTGATGTGTCTGTCAGCTGGAATCATGAGCCTCTAAATGTTATAGAAATGTCCACAAAGTCTCCTGTGGCAGGAATTCTCCCTTCTGTTGTGATTCAGTCAGCACTGTGTCCCTAATGAATGTGACTAGCTAAGGAGAACCAGCCAGCACTCACTGATTGTCACCAATGACTGACTCTGTGTGATACACAGGAAGGGGGAGTTGGGCATTTGGTGGACAGATCATCATCCTTGAGTACTGTGCAGCCCTGGGACTGTTTGCTGAGGCACAGACAATGGAGCTTTCAGGGCTCTCTGAAGAGTGGGCACAGCTCTCTGCTTGCTGAGGAGGCAGGCAGTGGTATGCCTGAGCTACAGAAGCTCCAAGCTCAAAACTTCATGTTTCACAGCATCACAGGGGTTGGAAGGGGCCTCCAGAGCTCCTGGGGTCCAACCCCCCTGCCAGAGCAGCTCCCCAGCTCATATTGCACAGGGCGGCGTCCAGACGGGGCTGGAATCTCTCCAGAGAAGGAGACTCCACACCCCCTGGGCATCCTGTCCCAGGGCTCCCTCACCCTCACTGGGGAAAAGTTCTTCCCCAGGTTGGTGTGGAACTTCCTGTGCTCCAGTTTACAGCCATTGCCCCTTGTCCTGTCCCCACAGACACTGAAAAGGGGCTGGCCATGTCCCCCTGCATCCCCTGCCTAAGATATTGATAAACATTAATCAGGTCCCCCCTGCGTCTTCTTTTCTCCAGGCTGAACAGCCCCAGCTCACTCAGCCTTTCCTCACAGGGGAGATGCTCCAGGCCCTTCATCATCCTTGTAGCCTCCTCTGGACTCTCTCCAGGAGATCCCTGTCTGTTTTATCCCAGGGAGCCCAGCATTGGACACAACACTCCAGGTGGGGCCTGACCAGGGCAGAGCAGAGGGGGAGGATCCCCTCCTTTGACCTGCTGGCCACACTCCTCCTGATGCCCCCCAGGATCCCATTGTCTCTCTCAGCCCCCAGTGCACACTGCTGGCTCATGGCCACCCTGTCACCCACCAGGACCCCCAGGTCCTTCTCCACAGAGCTCCTCTCCAGCAGGTCCCCCCCAGCCTGTACTGATACAGTCGGTTATTCCTCCCCAGGTGCCAGACTCTCCACTTGTTCTTGTTGAATTTCATTAGGTTTTTCCCTGCCCAGCTCTCCAGCCTGTTCAGACCTGCCTGTGGGTTAATGAATACAGCAGAGAGTCTGTGTTGTGGCTTATTTCTGATTGCATGGAGGCTATACTGAGCTGCAGGAGCTCTTTGATACCTGTGTTAGCATGGATACAGGGTGGTCAGCGACACCCATGGGCTTTCAGTGTTCCTGATAGGACTCTGCAACCACCCCACAAAAATCTGAGCTTCCCTGGAGTCAGAGGATGCCTGCTCCTGTGGAGAGAAACACAGACTCATAGAATGTGTAAGGTTGGAAGGGACCTTAGAGGTCATCTAGCCCAACCCCCCTGCAGTGAGCAGGGACATCACTAGATCAGGTTGCTCTGAGCCTCAGCTAGCTGGATAGGAAGGTAGCTGATGGATGGGAGGCAAAGGACAGGGCTTAGTGATTGCTTTTTAGGTTGGAAAAATGAGCCATGAGATGTAATGCTGGGGCTAGTTTTATTCAGTGCCTTCAGCCATGGCCTGGAAAAGGTAATGAACAGTGAAATCTCCAGGTTTGTTGGTGATAGCAGCTCTTTCAAGTAGCCAGATATGCTGATGGTGAGAAAACCTGTCAGGACTCAACTCAAAACAAGATGGGCAGGTAAAAAGGTGGCAGAATAATCTTTCTGTGAGTACATATAAACTAATGCATCTGGGGGGTGGAACCCCATCCCCATCTCATGTTCAGCTCTGCACAGCAGTTAATTACCATGGGGTTGTAGTGGAGGTAATCAAGGGGCAGAGGAAGGGAAGGAGAAGGGTAAGGAGGTGCAGCAGCAGCCTGATGGGGAGTAACATGGCTGTGCCTCTTCAGCTTGAAGAGAAGGCTGTGGCATAGGGAATATGACCACAGTTTACTACATCAGGTGGCTGTGTAGCTGTTCACCAAATTCTCCAAAGCAAGAGCTAAATGAAACCAAGAGGCCTGTGAAGCTCCTCTCCCTCACCCCAGCAAGGCTCAGGGCCTACTTGGTGCTGATTTGGGCCCTTGGCTCAGAACTGTTTGTGTTGATCAGTGCAAAAGTGAGGTGCTAATGTCACTTGCTGTGCTCACTTATTTGCTACAGTATCTAAAGTGCTTCCTGTGAATAATTCCTTCTTGTGTCCTGTCTTCACTTGTGGTCCTTCAGAAGTGTTTATGAATGAAACTGTCCTGTGCTTTCCAGGGAATGTAGAGTTGGAGCCTACCTGTGCATGGCATTTCCCTAGTCTGTTCTCTGTGAAGCCTCAGAAGTGTCTGTCAGATCCTCTTCCCTCTAGTTCAAAACTGGGAATGTACTTTGAATCCAAGCTCTTGCTCCAGGTGCTTCTGTGACTTGGTTTCCAGCACCTGCTCGAGTTACAATTGCCATAGTCATACTAACATGTGCAAGACTTAAGCTGCTTGTAGCTTAAAAACAACCCTGCTGTGGTGCTCTAGCAGCTCAGTGGATGTGGTTCATCTGAAAAACACTTCTGAGGGCTGAAGTCTGTCCTGCCAGCAGGTTACAGCAGCACTGTCTGTAAGCCTGGAGAAAACTTAGAGGACCTGATCTTCTGTCTCAAGCCAGCAAAACATCTGGCTTTTCATCATCCACATCAAACACTTTAAAAGCTTCTTTTCTTCGTAGAAAACACTGAGGTTGATGTAGAAGCTGCCCCAGGTCAGAATGAAGAAAAATCCCTGCCTGCTGCACCTGTTCCTAGCCCAGTAGCACCAGCACCTGCACCATCCAGGAGAAATCCACCCGGTGGCAAGTCCAGCCTAGTCCTCGGTTAAACCTTTCCCCCTCCTGACTGTTTTGAACTCGTGTCTGTTTCTTTTCCCCCATGCTTGTGAACTGCACAACTTGAGCCTGACTGTACATCTCCAATTCCTTTACATTAAAAAGAAGCACTTTATGTACTCCATCTTTCTTTTGAGATCACGGTTCTTTTCCCACTTCTGTCCTGTGTTTCCCCCAGATCTACTGGAAGTGACATGAGTGTTTGCTAGTGATAGACCCGAGGGAAAGCTTTATGAAGTATAGTAATGTCATTCAAAGGAGAGTAGGTTGGTTCTAAGTGTGCTTAGAGGGTTTTTGTACTGAGATTTTGGTTTGTTTGGTTTTTTTTTAGAACCCCTTAGCTTTACAAAGGTCTAGACCCCTGGTTAAACAGGCCAGCAAGCAATCAGCAAGAGCAGTCCCTTCTTCCACGTGTGAGATTTGAGGATCTGAAAGGCTTCATTGACTGCATGTGGTAAATGCCTTGAGCCCTGCTGTGCCATATAAACCCTATACAGTGGTTAGTGTACACCAAGCTGCCTTTAAGAAAAACAATTAAAATTAAAAACCTTAATACTGGACTACTAAGAAGCAGGGTATGTGCCAAATTGAGGGCTGATGACCAGAGCCACCTGGCCTAATGCTAGGAGGGGATTTATTCAGACTTTATTCAGTAAAGGTGGAGTGGATCGAATCAATAAAATTACAGGGCATTTTTTTTACAACTGACTCAATGCTGTGCATGATCATGCTGGTGCTTGACCATGAGGTGAAAAATCTCATCCTTTAAAGTGTGTTGTAATTTCACAAAGCTGGACTGTTGCTTAAAAGTAAATAATATAGAAATTTTGAAGCAGTGTTTCCTGTGTGGGTTTTATTTCGTGGCTTTGGGTTTGCTTTGTTCTCACTTGTCTCAGCCAAGCTGCCCCACTGGGACAGAGGTGGGAAGCTCCCTGGCTTAAAGGTCACCATCAGGTGCCATCTTTCCCCCTGGAGAAAGTGTCTGACTTTGGTTTTATTGGAGAAGGATGGGATATGGGTTGATAAAGATCATCCAGTTCATACAAAATGGGGTTTTTTCTCTCTCAAAAAGGAAATGAAAAGCTTTGTCCCACACAAAGAACCATGTGCTACTCCCAAGGGAGGGGGTGGAAGGGAGACCAGGCTGTGAAGTTCTCTGCTGTCCTGGAGGCGCCCTGATCCCCTGCACCACCCGCTCTGGGTGTGTACAGTGCTGGTGTGTGCCTGTCCCCCTCCTCCCTGGGGAAGCACCAGTGTTAAAACTCCCTGGCTTGCCCAAGGGGGTTTGGAGCCCCTGCCTGAGGCGCTTACCCTGTGAGACCGGATTGGCTCTGTCAGCTCCCCCTCTCCTGCGCCTGGGGGAGGCGGTGTCCCTTGGGGCCGATGCCAGATGCGGTGTGGTCGCTCCGGCCTGCCGGTTATCCCGCCCGGGAGCGGGAACGCAAGCGGCCTTCCCGAGCCCCGCAGCCCTCGGGACGGGGCAACACCCCGGCCGGTTGCTGCGGCTCTGGCGGGGTGAAGCAGCCTCCCCCGCCCCTCTCTGCGCCGGAGCGGGGCCGAGGAGCCCGAAGCCGCTCTCGCTCCTCCCTTGCCCCTCGGCAGGTAAAGCCTGTTCCCGGCAGAGCCCCGTGTGCCAGGCCGAGGGGATCCCGGCGCGGAGCAGCGCCTGTCCCCGCCCACGCCCGGCGGATTCCCGCCCCGAAGATCCGCCCCGCTCTCGCGTGTGGCGGCGGGACCGGCGGCGGCGGCGGCATGTGCAGCGCGGCCGGGCCGCTCCGGGTCCTGGTGGACATGGACGGGGTCCTGGCCGATTTCGAGGGCGCGGTGCTGCGGGGCTTCCGCGCCCGTTTCCCCGGGGAGCCGCGGGTGGAGCTGGAGGCGCGGAGAGGCTTCTCGGTGCGGGAGCAGTCCCGCTGCCTGCGGGAGGACCTGGGGGTGAGCGCGGCGGGCAGGGCCCGGGGCCGGGGGAGGGTTCGCAGAGCCTGGGAGGAGGGTGGGGAGGTGGCTCCTTGTTGCCACAGCTCGCTAGCTCTGGCCTGGTACCCCGCTGTGGGCAGAGGAAATCTCCTTCTGGGGCTATGCAAAGCAGAGGGGAGGGCTGGGGTTGGTGTAAGGGGTGCCACAGAGGGTTGCTCCTTGCTAGCAGCCTTCATTTCATGGAATCTGAGAACGCTTTGGGTTGGAAGGGACCTCAAAGATCACCTGGTTCCAGCCCCCCTGCCATGAGCAGGGACACCCTCGCTAGCCCAGGTTGCCCCATCCAACCCAGCCTTAAACACCTCCAGGGACGGGGCTTCCACAGCCTCCCTGGGCACCCTGTGCCAGGGCCTCAGCACCCTCGGAGTAAAGACTTTCTTCCTCACATCTAACCTATCCCTGCCCTCTGTCAGCTTAAAGCCATTCCCCGGTGTACATCACTGCACTCCCTGGTGAACACTTTGTGTAGTAATGATTAGTGGCTTCTTCCAGGAGGACTGCTGGCCCTCTGCACAGGAGATGTGTGTGCAGGCACCCGGGGTGAGCGAGTGTGTCACCGGGCCAAGTGATCTGCTGAGCCACCTGCACCTCGCTCTTCACCTCCTGCAAACTCCCTCCTCTGCAGCAGCAGCACCAGCAGCAATCACTTCTCTGAGCGCTCTGCATGTGTTAATGCAGCTCTGCAGCAGGATGGGTAATACTGATATTAGAGGTGGGTTTGCACAGCTCACAGAGCCTGCTATCACTGCATGCTCTGACAGGCAGGGTGCAAGGTGGGTAAGCGATCTGGAACTGTATGTAAGTAGCTTGTGGTACACCCTACATCTGCCCAAATTGTTGCTATTTTTAATGTTCACTAATGACTGACTGAACGAGAGACATTTGCAAGGCAAAGTTAAAAACACTGTGACTCCAGACCTCACGCTTCCTTCCAGTGCTGCAGGACAGCAGGAATGCTGATCCAGACCGTGCCATGTGCTTCCCTGAGAAGTTCACTGCTCACTTGAAGATCCTGTGCTGAGCCTGTAGGGTTTTTATTGCTTAGAAATGACAACTCCCATTCATTTCCCTCCTGTTCCATAGCCAGGTACAGGCTTTTGC
The DNA here is from genome assembly GCA_013400835.1 of Zapornia atra. NCBI lineage: Eukaryota > Metazoa > Chordata > Aves > Gruiformes > Rallidae > Zapornia > Zapornia atra. The sequence goes on along the minus strand of VZTU01024725.1, from coordinate 43,524 downwards.
ACCGGTGTGACAGGTGGGAGTGCTGTGTCCAGGCAGTATCTCCACAGGCTCCAAACTGACTTGAGCTCTCATCGATGCCTCTTGATGCTCAAAACTGCTTGGAAGTAGGAACTTGTAAATATAGGGAGGGTTTTTTTCTTATTTTATATAAATGACTATGATTTATTGCCTAAGTGAGTTATCCTTAAGTGTCTCCCATTTGCCTATACTGGGACAAAAAACACCCCTGCAATTTAAGAGGTCGTGGCTTTCTATTTGGTTGTATTTGCAAGGTCTACAATCTGTTTTCAATTCCTGTTCTGTCAATCCCATTCCCTAATGTCATTCACACTCATCCTGTTCATTCTCAGGCCTTAGGTGTGTCCCTGAAGTAACCAGGCAGCTGGTTTGAATCCCACACAGACAAGCAGAGGCAGAAAGCCCTTACCTTGCTGTTCACTCTTTAACCTCCTTTCCTTAGAAAGCCAGGCTGTGTAGTGTGTCTGTCTCCCTCTGGATCTCCTGTCTGTCTCCCTCTGGATCTCTGGGCTGGTTTAGGTATGTGGCAGAACAATAGAGTTTTTAAAGGTTTGAAGCTCCTGTACCATGGCTGTTTAAAAATAGAGATCTGGTTAGTTCTGGCATGGCTAGGAGGTGTCTGTGATGCAGGAGAGTCCCTGCAGAAGGTCTCTCCTTGCCTCCAGCTGCAGGAAAAGCTTCAGCACAGACTGAGAGCAGCTGTCTGTCCTGTGCCCTTGGTGCCTGTCCATGCAGGGAAACTGAATCTGCAGTTTGAAGCTGTCAAAGGGAGTGGGCTCAGGCTGGCACCAGCTTGTCAGGTGTCTGCTATGTGTATCCACACAGAGCAGCCAGTGTGTAAGATACTACTGTGATGGGGTGTGGGAGGTACTCTGACAATGATTTACACATTGCTAAGTGGCAGTGATGCTTTGTTAGTGTTCTCAGCTGCCTCTTGAACCATTGCTTTGCTCTTTCTTGCTTTTCCTTGATTGGAAGTCGATCATTAATTTCACTTTTCATTCACCCAGTGTTTTGCTCTGCACTTCTTTACCCTACTTGTCTATCTGGTTCTCTGTGCATAGGGCTTCTGGTGTTGGGGGGTTTAGGATGTGTTACCTGGCCCCAGACAGGTTCAGAAAAGGATTCAACATCTCCAGCAGTGAATGATTTTACGTGTCACAAATGGGAAAGCTTAGGCATTGCTGTAACTCCTCCAGCCTCAACCTTAAGTCGTTGCCCTGCTAACAGAAGTTAAAAGCAAACATTCAGAGTCGATGGGGTGAGAATAAGAAAGCTGCTTTACTTTCTTTTTCTGGTAACTTTTTGAGTTTGTGATAAATGGCTTTTGCTTCTAAGAGTCATCAAATCAAATCTCTTTTTCCAGCAAAGCCAGACATTTTTTGTGCCATGGTGGAAACTTGCCAGTTTCTGGTGTCTTGCTGTAGGATAAAGGAGCTTTCAGACAGAAGCCCTGATTTTGTAATTCACTCTCCTTGGGAAGAGCTCCAGGGAATTGTTGCTGGGATCAGTGAGGCTTTGCATGGAAAGAGAGGTCTGGGCAGATCTGATTGCCATATCTTCACCTAGACTCCTTCACCTCTTGTGATTTGCATGTGCAATCAGGCAGTTTCCAAACTTCTGGCTGTTGATTTATGAGGGCTCATAAATTGTGATAGCTGAGTGAGCACCATGATCTGGGAGACTCATTCCATGCTGACTCCCTCTCATTGCTGCTTAATCAAAATGGTTTTTATGTTGATGTTCCGCTGGTGATCCAGAGCAAGCAGCCCATCAGCTGGGCTGTAAAGCAATCTTGTACAGCTTCGAAGCAAAGGCTGCCAGCATTTGAAGAATACTTAACCAAGAACTAAGTTTTCCAAATTGTTTGGTGCTGTGGGGAGAGAAGACTTCAATGCTTGCACAGAAATGCTAGCTCAGCATCTCTGAAGTTCACTGAGTGGCCCCGGGGAAGGTGAGATTCGTGTGTCTCAGGGTAGAAAGAGATCTTGGAAGTTTAATCTCTGTGTCTGAGAATGAAACTTGGGCTTGTGCTGAGCCCTTAATGCTGCTGGGATGCTGCTGGTGCAGGAGCTTTGTTGTGATGGATGGTAAGAGGAGCTGTGTGCTGTGACCTGCACTGAAACACTCTGATGTAACACGGGCCACTGGACGGTCACCACGTAGCAATTCTTTTAGAATTAACTAACCAGGGTTGGATTCAAACCAGTGAGCTTCCTCATAGTAAAAGGTGGGAGAATGTCTTATCAGGTAATTGGAAAAAAAAAAAAGAAAGAAAGGAAAAAAGGACTGGAAGGACTGTCCCAGACCTAGAGGCACAGAACTGCCCTGGAAATGCTACTTAGAGCTCAAAGGTGCCGCTGTTCTCTATCATAGTAAAGTCCTTTTGGCACTGTAGCTCTGGAATATTGCTCCTCCAGTAATCTTACTTCTTTCCTACTCACACTCACGTAGATTCTGACTGCAGAGAGAACCTCCTTTCCCACCTGTTTGTCACTGATGATCCATGCAGCATCCCCCACACGTGGATCGAAGGTGGGCTTACCACTGAGAGCAGGTGCAGGGAGAGAAGGGGTAAAGCTACCAGCCCTTTATTCACACTGCTCCTCCTGCTGCTAAGGATGTGTGCTCTGAGCCAGGTGAGAGCAGCCCTAAGTGGCACCCACCCATATCACCACCCAGCCCAGCCCCGTGCAGGGGGCATGGGGCAGTTCTCCAAGCAGAGGTTCTTGGGGCAGCACAGGGATCCACTTCTGAATTTCCTCCTGCAGCCTCGTGCTCTTCTGGGTAGACTTCGCACCACCACGTCCCACAGAGGAGCAGCTGTTGATGCTGAAGTCAAGATCTGAGCCTCTAACAACTGTTACTTTAGCCTGTGATTGAAAATCTTAGAAACCAGCACAGAAATGTTGTTTTCCTGCCTCTCCCTGTTCTTCCTTCCCTCTCACTGAGCTGTCCTGGTCTCAAGGGATTAACCCCAAATGTGCTGACCCAGCCCCTCTGCCAGGGGTGGCTATGAGCACGGTCACCACATTGTCCTGTTCAGTCTGAAGGAAAAGAGACTTTTGTGTAGTACCTGTGTCTGTCTGCTCAGCCCTGGTAAATTCCTGAGCCCTCAGCCCATTTCAGCCAAGCATGATAGAGGAGCAGAAACCTTGAAGTTGTCCCTGTGGTTTTCACAAGCGTTAGTAGAGAGAGACCTGCTGGGAAGGGGAGAGCTGTGAGCTCTCCACCAGACATCAGCAGGTTGAGCTGTAGGTTGGTGCTGTGTTTGTGCTGCTACTCACGGACCGGCTTGAGGAAACCAAGCCGGGTCAGGACCAAAACAACCAACCAGAGAGTAACTTCTCACTCCTGTGTGCCTGAGCTGGATCTTTTCTGGAACCCTAAAGGTGAGAAACTTTATACTTACTCTTGGTGTGAAGCATCACCTCACTCTCCAGAGTGCTGGCCCTCGGACGGCTCTTACACATGGGGTAACCAGGTGACTGTCACACACAGAGCTCAGATAAAAGCCTGGGCCTTGCTGATGGTCCTCCTGTCTCTTGCAGGCTAAGGTAGCCAGCATCTATGAATCACCTGGCTTCTTCCTAGAGTTGGAGCCAATTCCAGGAGCCCTGGAAGCCATGCAGGAGATGATCCACATGCTGGAGTAAGGACTCTTTGAAACCCTTTTGTATTACCTTACGTGCTTCCCCCTGACTGCTGATGAACACTGTTTCCTTGCAGCACTGAAGTCTTTATTTGCACAAGTCCTCTCCGGAAATACGAACACTGCATCGTGGAGAAGGTGGGTGAGAAATTAACTTTACTGAAATAGTTTACAGAAACACTTTTACCACCCAAGAGTCACTCATTTATGAAGCCAGTAGCTGGTGCAGGCTTCCAGGCTTCCCTGCAAGCCCTCAGTGCCAGGGGCAGCTGCCCAGACATGGTGGTAGCATGGGATGGGAAACCTCAGAGTGCTGCGTGATGCCACCCTCGCTGCGGGGCACGTGAGCTCCGTGCTCGTGGAGCTGGTGTGACCCTTGGGCTCCAGCTGTGCCAGCTGCTGTGGCAAAGGAACTGTCGCAGCGTGGGTCGGTACAGAGAGCTTGGCTTTCAGTGCAACCCACAGAATCACACACACAGAATCACAAGGTTGGAAAAGACCTTTGAAGGTCATCAAGTCCAACCATTCCCATCCTAAGCTAAACCAGATCCCTGAGCACCTCATCTACCCTTTTTTTAAACACATCCAGGGAAGGTGACTCAACCCCCTCCCTGGGCAGCTAGTGCCAGGCCCTGACAACTCTTTCAGTACAAAATTTTCTCCTAACATCTGATCTGACCCTGCCCTGCCACAGCTTAGTGCCATTTCCCCTTGTCCTATCTCCTGTCACAGGGCTGGGAGATTCCCAGGGGATTCCATGCAGGAGGCTTTTCCATGAGCAGAACCTTACTCTGTCTAAACTAGGAGTTGGAGATACGCAGCTGGCCTGAGAGAGGCCGGTGCTGAGTTCAGGGGAGTCTGTAGCATTTGAATTGGCCCTGTTTGCAACAGGAACAGAGGGGGGACCTTAATTACTGCAGTGACTTAGATGGGCACAGTCCACGTGCTGTGGGCAAGCAGCCAGCGCTGCTCGCAGACTCGACAACGATGAGGCACAGCAACTCAGTGCTGACTGAGGCAGTTAGAGGCAGAGGTTAAATCAGGGTGCTGGACCATCGCCAGTCTCCATGGCGGGGATTCACAGACACAGATGGAGGTTTACAGGGGAAAAGATGGCTGTACTAGGGCTGATGTGACTGAGCAATGTGTAAACTGCCAGGACAGCAGAATTCTCTCCTGACTTTTTTCTTGCCTCTGCAGTATAAGTGGGTAGAAAAGCATTTGGGACCAGAGTTTGTGGACCGGATTATTCTAACCCGAGACAAGACGGTCGTGTCTGCTGACCTGCTGCTTGACGACAAGGATACCATTGGAGGTTTGAAAAGCATTTGCCTCCCTTGCTGTTAGCTGGGGAGGAAAGCCCCCAGCTGACTCCAGCTTTCCTCCCTCACCCTCCTCAGGCGCCGAGCTGAACCCGAGCTGGGAGCACATCCTGTTCACCTGCTGCCACAACCAGCACATCCAGCTGCAGGCACCGCGCCGGCGGCTGCTGTCCTGGGCGGATGATTGGAAAGCCATCCTGGAAAGCAAGCGCAGGCAGTAATGCAAACAGGGGACGGCGCTGTGCTCGTCCCACTGCGGGGGCAGCATCCAGCTCACCCGCAGGTAGGGACCCCCGCAGACAGGAGGCAGCGAGCGCTGTCACCCGGGCAGGGGCCCTGCGGGACATCACTCTCAGTAAGATTTGGGCTGCAGAGCTGCCGCCTCTCCAGGTCGCTGGAAGATTGCTCTGCATTCAGTTAGGTGACCCCTTCCAGAGTTTGGGATGTTTGCTGTTGGAAACTATAAAATACAAACAGTTGTGGGTTGGTTTGGTGTTTGGTTGGTGTTTTTTCCCCTCTTGGGTGCATGTACTCTTAACCTCACTCCCACTTGGTTTGGGCTGACCAGGGGCAAAATAAAAAGCTCTGCAACTTGAGCAGACGCAGTGCAGGTATCTGTTGGGAAGTGCTGCACTCAGCAGCCAAACCCTTCCAGATCTTGTGTGTTTTGCCACCCTGGGGTTGGGGGGGGCCTGCCTTTTGCATCACTGGCTGACAAGGAGAGGAAGCTGGCTTCAATTTCTGGCCCATGTGCATGAGTAAGAGTGGGCGACGGCTGGGCTGCGAGTGCTGTGGAGAAATATTTATGAGCTTATACAAAACTGTTTACACAGCATTTAAGTTAATGTTTTATTAAGAGAAGGTTTTACAAGACAGCTGTTCTCCTGAGCCAGAGTGCCACAAAGCCTTTCTTTTTTAATCTTCACCTTTCTCACCAGTGGCAATGAAAGAAAAACAGCTTTCCACTTTCTGATTTGTAGGAGAGCTACAACCTGCACTGTGTAGTGATTTACTAGCTGGGTGCCTATGCTACGATGATAGGATGGCATATTTAGTACCAAAGGGACGCAGTAAGATTGCAGTCTGCCAGGACAAGGAAACACCTCCTTTCTTCTGCAGGAGGGATAAAGTTTATGTGACACTTCAAAGTCGTCTGAGTTGACACTGAAGAGGAGAGATGCAGCAAAACCAGCCAGAAACTGGAGGGGATATAACTCACCCCCCCACCCCGGGTTGCTGGGAAAGGGTTATTTGTGCAAGCTGGGTGCTGGGCTGCACTTGGCAACCTGCTCTCCAACAGCCATGACCTGTTTTATTTTAAATGCTTGCAGTTCTAGCTGTGTGCTTGGCCTGACTCACTGTGCTGCACTTTAAAATCCAGTGCTGGTGCGACCAATACCCCTCTTTAATGTTCTTCTCAACACACTCTTGATCCGCTGAGCAGAAAGCGGAGGCCTGGGAAAGCAGAGGGAGGTCTCCCTCTCAACAGCTCTGCGCTGCTCTGACGGCTTCAGTCCTTGGGGAGAGGAATCCCCACCGCTGTGTGTTTGCTCAGGTTCCTGGCCTCTTCCACTTGCAGGGGTGTGCAGTAATCCTCCAGGAAGACGGTCGCCAGGTTGCTCAGCCGTCTGCTGGCTGAGAGGGAGAAGCGGAGCATGCACTCCACCACGGGGAGAGCCGTGGTCTGCTGGCGTGACTGCGGTGTGGTCAGGTACATCAGCGTGGTGACTGCTGACATGACTGTCTCCTCATTGGAGCTGGAGAGGCAGTTGATTATGGGCTCTACCCCGTTTGCCTCCAAGATGTAGTCTTTGTTAGTTTTATCCAGGCACAGGTTACAAAGGCCGCCTGGAACAGCGAAAGAAAAATGTCTGATGGGTGCAAAGCAAACTCTTCCCACCCTCATCTTTATCGCACCAGGATTCACAGCTGATCCCTTTTCCTTAACACAGGAATCCAAACTTCCTGGGAGATTTGAAGGGAAAATTCCTAACAGCTTCCTGGGCAACGTTTTCTTGATTCTCTCCAGAGGTTTCCCCCCGCAGCATTCCTCCTCCCGTATGTCATTAGAGGGCACTGTGCTGCTGGACATAACCCCCTTCACAGAAGGAAGAAGCCCAGTGTTGGGTGCTTAACCCCAAGGGAGGCTGCAAGCCGGCGGTTTATTGCAGGTGTTTTAGAACACAAAGCGGGGATAACAGTACCAGCCCAGCACAGGATGCTCCTGAAGCCGTTAAGAAGCACCCCACTCAGCCACACACCTCAGGAATCAAATGTATTCCTTCCCATCCTATAGAATCACGGTTAGCTTACACACAGGCCTTACCCATCCCGAACTCCACGAGGGTCTCATTGTCCTCCGTGAGCGCATCAAGGAACAGGTCCGGGACCTGCAGCTGCCGGAGGTACTCGTAGTTTTTGGGATCATAGGCGAAGTTGGCCAAGTTTGCCAGTACCTGCTCCTTGGCCTCTGCAACAGAGAAGCGCCGGGTGCGTGAGGAACCCGCTCGCCACGGGCCGGCTTAGCGAGCTGCAGCGCCCGGGGCGTTACCTGGGCTGTCTGTCGCCTGGAACTCGGTCACCAGGGCCTGCAGGTACTCCAGCCGGCTCAGCTCCATCGCGGGCCCAGCAGCGGTGCGATGCCCCAAGCTCAACGACTCAACCCCCGCAGCCTGGGAGGCCGCCTGGCTCGACTCCCCCGGTGACCCCGCGGGGAGACGCCGGCTCACGGCGAGGCTGCCTCACGGCCTGCGGGGCGCGTAGGAAACGGGAAAGGCGCCGCGGCCGCCATCTTGTGGGCGTGGCGGAGCTGAGCTCTGCTCTGGCGGCGGCTCCTCCTCCGCGGCCGCTCGCCCCCGGTGTCGTGCGGGGCTCGGGGTCGGCTGTCGCCGGGTGGTCACGGTGTGCCGGGCAGCCCCCGGTGTCGTGCGGGGTCACGGCGTGCCGAGGAGCCGGCCGCGGAGCCCGGTTCCCCGGGTGGAGTGGGGGCGGCCGGCGAGCTCCGCAGCGGGTGCCTGCTGCACCGTGCTGCCAACAATAGTAACGCTGCTGATTGCTGCACCCCAACGGGCGCCAGTTGTGGTGTCCCGGCATATGGCAGACCTGGGATATTGAAACGCTTTGCTCTGGGAAGGAGATAACGTTTTCCTCAAAAATGTGTCCCTCGTATGTATTGTTTTCCTGCTGAGTTTCAGTACCCTGCCCGTCAGGGACTGGTTGACAGCGTCAGCACCCGCAATCACAAAGAACGTACCTACACAGAACCACAGGCCCAGAGAATGGCCAGGAACTGTACCTGTTCTCTGCTAAACCTCTCTAAGTACCTCATCTACCCATCTGTTAAACACATCTGGGGCTCCCTGGACAGCCTGTTCCACATTCCAACAACTCTTTCACTGAAAATTTTTTCCTAACATCCAACCTGACCCTGTCCTGGGGCAGCTTGAGGCCATTTTCCCTTGTCCCATCTCCTGTCATCTGGCTGAAGAAACTATCACCCACCTCTCTGCACCCTCCTGGCAGGTAACTGTATGTAGGTGGTGATAAGGTCTCCCCTCAGCCTCCTCCAGGCTGAACACCCTCAGCTGTTCCTCGTAGGATTTGCCCTCCAGCCCCTTCCCCAGCCTGGTTCCCCTTCTCTGGACTCGCTCCAGGCCCTCAATGTCCTTCTGATGCTGAGGAGCCCAGAACTGGACCCAGCACTTGAGGCGCTGCCTCACCAGTGCCCAGTCCAGGGGCACAATCCCCTCCCCAGACCTACTGGCCACACTACTTCTGATACAAGCCAGGATGCCATTGACCTTTCTGGCCACCCGGGCACTGCTGGCTCATGTTCAGTCAGCAGTCACCCAACACCCCCAGGTCCTTCTCTGCCTGACAGCTCTCCAGCCAGTCTCCCTCTTGAGGCCATTTCCCCTTTATCAATTACATTGATGATGGAATTGAGTGCACCCTCAGCAAGTTTGCTGATGATACCAAGCTGAGTGGTGTGGTTGACACAGTAGAAGGAAAGGAAGCCATCTGTAAGGATCTTGACAGCTTTGAAAGGTGGGCACAGGTGAACCTAATGAGGCTCAACACTCAAACTCTGAGGTCTGGCCCTTGGGCCAGAGGAATCCCAGACATACAGACTGGGAGAAGAGCTCCTAAAGAACAGCCCTGCTGAGAAGGACGTGGGTATCATGGTGGATGATAAAATTCACATGAGCCAGCAGTGTGCTCTTGCATCTTGGAAGGCCAATTGTATCCTGGGATCCATCAGAAGAGGGGTGGCAGCAGGGACAGGGAGGGGATTGTCCCTCTCTGCTCTGCCCTTGTGAGGCCCCATCTGGAGTCCTGTGTCCAGAGCTGGGGCCCCCAATACAAGAAAGATGTGGGACTGTTGGAGAGGGTTCAGAGGAGCCACGAGGATGATCAGAGGGCTGGAGCAGCTGCCCTACAAAGAGAGGCTGAGGGAGCTGGGCTGGTTCAGCCTGGAGAAGAGAAGGCTATGGGGGGACCTCATTGCAGCCTTCCAGTACCTAAAGGGAGCAGAGAAACAGGAGGGGAATTAGCTTGTTAAAAGGGCAGACAATGGTAGGACAAGAGGGATGGAGTGAAGCTAAAGGAGGGAAGGTTTAGATTAGATATTAGGGGGAAGTTCTTTACAGAGAGAGTGGTGAGGGGCTGGAACAGGCTGCCCAGAGAGGGGGTGGATGCCCCATCCCTGGAGGTGTTCAAGGCCAGGTTGGATGGGGCCCTGGGCAACCTTGTGTAGCTCCAGGTCTGGAGGTTGGTGGCCCTGCCTGTGGCAGGGGGGTTGGAGCTTTATGATCCTTGGGGTTCCTTCCAACCCAGACCAGTCTGTGATTCTATGATTCTTGCTACTGGAGGAAGCCTGAGCTCCACAGACTCTGAGGTTCCATGTTGTCTGGGGTTAGTTGTGGATAAGCCCCAAGCTGCTGCCCAGGCAGAGCTCTGCTGACCGGCTTCCCACCCAGGTGGTCGGTGAAGGGATGATCCGGTTGTGGACCTCAAGAGATCATCGAGTCCAGTCCCCCTGAGAGAAGAGGTAAGTAGAGGGCTCTGTACATACATGGTAAGAAAAATTACTGGGGATGGGGGAAAAGGAATCCAAGAAGTGAATGAAACCAGGAGCAGGTGATTCCCCTGTGGTTGTACAATGCCCTGGTCTGAACACAAAGCCAAGCAGTTACGTAGCTCTGAACTAGCACCATTCCCATGTAACCACTAGTGGACTCCACTGCAGTGGGTGTTGTGTAAATATATAAGGTAAAGGTACACAAACACCATAAACTGGGGGGTGGACTCAGCAGAAACTTGTGTGGCTTTTATGGAAGCAATGAAACGTGGAGGTCCTTCTGCAGATAAGTAGGAACCAGGCTGTGAGCACGTTGTCTTTTGTATGATCTTAAATGTAGTTGATTTTCACATAAAGCACATTGAATGTGGACTGATCTACCAAAGAGGTGACATCAGTAACAAACAGGGTTACAAACAGGGTAACAAACAGGGTTACAAACAGGTTAACAAACAAATTAGGGTTGGTAATCTCCCCTACCACCCAGCTTGGGGGGTAGTTAAATGCCTGCCCATGACCACATGGAATAGAAGGCTGAGCAAAGGAGCTACGCCGACTGCAGTGATGCTGAATCTTTTAATGTTGTAATGCTGGGGGGAAGACAGAGTGAAAGTGAAATTATTTATTTCTGGATTAAAAGTTAAAGCCAGGCCTATGCCTCTTATCACAAGTACAAGCTGAAGTCAGTATGTGTATGTGTGCAATGATCAGCAGAGATGTCACAGACTCCTCCTGTGTTAGAATGTTTTGCTAGGGTATGAACAAATCTCTTAATGCATGCCTTTGTCAGTGGTAAACATTGACATCCTGTAAAGCCATATCTGTCATTAGGCAGAAAGTGAATGAGTAATGTCACTTTTTGTCCCCAGCAGTTATGTTTCTGTCCTTGCAGGTACTAGCCAGGCCTGCAAACAGCACTCCAAGCTCTTCGCTTCAGTGACTTTGCACTTCTGAGGTGTTCTAGAAGGTGTGAGTTTACTGTGACCCTTCTTTGTATTGGTTTTCTTTTGTTTTTTCACTTGACCTTTCCCAAGATGTGGTTGGCAGAGTACCTAAGGCCTCTGGGGCTCACAGCCTTGCAATATTTCAGCGTGAACTAACTTCCTGGTGAACGTTCCATTGCAGTAAGGAAGGGTGCTTGTTGCAAAAACGCTTGCCTTGCAAGGTTAATGACACTTTAAATTGATAAAGGGAGTGGGAAGGGCTAAGAGGGGACTAAGGGAGTGAGGAATATTTATTTCTGGTCATTTTTTCTTGCTCTGCTGGCTCTCTGAGGTGTGTAACCCACTGAGGTATCAGTGTTTGTCTGTAATTAAAGCCACAGTTATTTTACTCTCTGTAGGTGTTAAAAAAACCTGCTTCAGGGGGTGGTAATTAAGCTGTGGTTGCCCTGAGTAATGGGACAACCTGAAACTAATGAAAGGAACTTTTATTTTTCTTCTGGGCCTCAAGATTCTTAATGACTGAGTGTTACAGCTCCTGTACCATGGCTCTGAAGGGGGCATGTTTATTATACTGTAGCACGCTCAGTATGCACAGCCCCTTCAATTACACTTCCCCAAGCTCCTGCTCAAGGCAGCTTGGAGTTCAGGTTGCACAGAGAGGTAGGAGAGATGAGCTCTAGACCAGGAAAGGAGAGGGGTAGTTTTCTCCATTATGGGAGCTCAGACACCTTATTTACCTGTGGAAACACAGCCTCTCTCCAAGATTTGTTTCCCACCTGTGGGTAGTGAATTATGTCTATAGGTTCTGTGGAAAGTAACCAGGGGAGACAACCCTCTTTTCAGGCAGCTTGAAGTCTGTAAGGCTGCTAGGAAGTTCTTAGCCAACAAGTTAAGAAAAGCTAAACTTGGGGATTTGTGAATTGGTTGTTTTTCTTCCCAGAAACATCTCTCTGTCTCAGCAAGTAAGTCCCAGTGACCCAGCATGTCCCCATAATTGTGGAAGAAAACTGAAGGGGAATCCAGAAAGTTGTACAGAATGTAAGAACTGCACACAGAAAACATGGCAATCCATTCAGCTGCTCAGCTGGTTTATTTGCAGTAGGTAGAAGAGGTTTGGGACTTGATCCATTTTCACTGGGTTGTGGTATTTTGGGTGGGTTTTTTTTTGTTGGGGCTTTTTTTGAGAGAGAAGGAAAGCCCCATCTTTTCCTTAGGAATGTACAGGAGTTGTGGTTTCAGTAAGCTGAGGAGCACCTTATGGACCATGTAAGCATTACACAAGTTAATAAGCTTGTGATGAGAGATGAGATGTGTATGTCTCCCACTTGTCTTATTTAAGTATGTGTTTGATCTGGAAATGCAAAGTGTGCAGTGATCCTAGAGCAGTACTGAGATACAGACACTGGAGTGGTGGGAGCAGGAACCCTTCTGATGGGCTGATCCTCTTCAGCCAGCTGTGAAGCCATTAGAGGCTTGGAAGACCTTGGATTTTCCAGTGGATTCATCCAGTGTGGGGTTTTCTCATGGGCTGGTCGGTCTGGGGAGCCCACAGCTCGAATGAAACCTGTGGGTTTGTTGCTAGGAGTTTGATGTTACAGTTCTCAAGATAAGCTCTACAGTTGAGTTCAAAGCTGTTACTTCTGTTTCACTCCTATTTTATGCTTCTGCCTTTCATAGAATCATAGAATGGTCTGGGTTGGAAGGGACCCCAAGGATCACAGAGCTCCAACCCCCCTGTCACAGGCAGGGCCACCAACCTCCAGGCCTGGAGCTACACAAGGTTGCCCAGGGCCCCATCCAACCTGGCCTTGAACACTTCCAATGGTTCCAGCTGTTGAGTAATCCTCATCTGCAGTGCTGTGCGAGCTATTGGCTTCAGTCAGACCAGGAATGATACGGAATATAAACAGCTTCCCTGAGGCTGAGGGAGGCTGCAGGTTGGTGTGGCTCTCATCTAGGGGCTTAGAAGTATAACTTCCAGGAGTGCAGCAGTAATGGCCACTGACAGTTGAGGCTGGATGGGGATGAAAGTCAGTAGCACGGACTCTGCTCAGTTTCCTTTTCCCCACAGATTTCTTTGCAAGTCACACTTGTGCTTATAAGAAATTTAAGTTATGCTTGTGCAAACTTCTCTACAATGAGAATGTGGTGTAATTAAACCTGAGAGTTGAAGCCTAAAGAGTTAAATTCATTTACACAAGGGGGGAACTACAGTGGCTTTGAATTTGACCCTATGTAAAGATGCATACACTTATTCTTGGGTCTAGTAACATGACTTCCTTCCCACCCCACCCCCCAGTAGGTCCCCTTTGATTCTGGAAAGAAGTGTATTTACACAAGCCATGAGTCCTGTTTCATGATATGTCAAGAAGCACTTAAGATATCAGTAGTTATACAAAGCAGGCACTCAATGATTTACTATATTTTTTTTCTTTTTGATGCTCTGGAGTTGAACCTTCAAGACTTTGAAAATGTCCTTGGCATGAAGAACTCATCTAAATACCTTGTAGGAGAAAATTTTTTATCTTACCAGAGATTTGGCTGAGTTCTACAACCCATGCAGCAGCCTCCCTATAATATTTGGAGATGTGGAAAATTATGCTTTCTGTGGTAGTGTCTGTCTTGCCACCCCCAACATGGGCAGCAACCAGGAAGCTTCTTATAAACCTGCACCAAAACTGTGTGTTTGGACAACAGTTGTTTTGTGAAAGGACTGCTGTTGTGCACAGCCATCGATACGTGTTGTCCAGTGCTACCAACTGAAATGTGTCTGTGGAATTCCAGTGACTCCCCAAGGGCACTGACTTAACCAACTGAGCCCACACAGCTTTTGTCTCTCAGCACTGGTTACCATGGCTGTTACCCCACAGTTTGCTGTAGGAAAGCACAGTGCTCTCTGCCCTGCAGCTCTCTAGCTGGTGCTGAGGTCTGGGCTCAGTGGGCTGGGTCGCTCACGTGGCATCCGATGCAGCCCCACGGAGTGGAAGTGCAGGGCAGAAGGGTGAGGACAGTTGTGGAAAGCAGATGCTTGTTTTCTGATCTGCCATCAGTGCTGCCCCTTGTGTAGCTTTGCACAGGCCACATCATTGTTTGTGTTCCTCTCTTCTTCCCCTTTTTTTTTCCCCTTCTTTTTCTTTCTCTTCATACACTTGTGATGTACACGACCGCTGGAGGGGATTGACTCTCGTGCTGTGGTTCAGCTGATGTTTCATTATATTGATACCTGGTGGGATTATCCAAAGGTACTTTTGAAGCCTCTTTCAATTTGCTTTTTTTTTCCAGAGTGCAGAAACTGAGCCCCATGAATAATGCAGCAGATATCAGGAAGAAACTGGAGTTGTAGAAGACGTAGCGGAAATCACTAGTTATGTCCACCAGGAGACCTGAAATAGAAGCCTCAGTTTAGCTGGGGATGTGTACTAACAGCAACTGGGTGACATTTACATAAATGCTAAACTTAAATCATTCATCAAACTGCCATATGCAGAAGATAATCTTTCATGGATGAGTGAAATTCTCTTCTCTGAATTTTAGGGGTGGTTTGGTTGTGGGGCTTTTTTTTTGGTTGTCACGGCTCAGGTGATGTTTCTGCTTCTGTATAAAGTGTTTCTCAAGACACAGAAAAATCAGGAAAGAAACAAAATTGTAACTTTTCCCCAACCTGCTGATTCATTTTGTTTACTCAGCAGAGGACCCTTGTGCCACTGCCACTCACTGGATTTTGGAATGGGTAACCCTGTTACAGTCCAGGTCAGATAACACAACAAACCAACAGAGAAACCTCTCCAAAACCAACGTTTGGGTCTCTAAACTGAAAACTAATGGTGTGTAATCAGGGAGAAAAAAATCACAGCACAGCAAGCATTATGACTAACAAGAAGTGTCTTGATATAAACCACTTAGAAGTATGGTGTATCACAGGAGTAACTTAACACTGATGTTAGAGCTGGAAAGGCAATATTCCAGTCACGTATGTGAAACCTTTTCTATAAGCTGCTTATTTATATGAAAATACTGGAACTATGTTTGTTTATGTATATTCTTTAGAATCATAGAATGGTCTGGGTTGGAAGGGACCCCAAGGATCAGAGAGCTCCAACCCCCCTGCCACAGGCAGGGCCACCAACCTCCAGGCCTGGAGCTACACAAGGTTGCCCAGGGCCCCATCCAACCTGTCCTTTAGTAAAGATGAGGACGATTCTGGTCATAGTGTGATTTTCTTAGTGGATTTCAGAACTACAAATAGAAGTGCAGCTGCTTTTAACTGTACTTTGTTTTGCCTGCCTGCCACTGCTGTCAGAGCTGTCCAAGGAAAGACCTTTCTTGCACTTTTCCCAGGTGACTGACAGACTAAAGCCAGGGAATACCATGAAATATGGTGCATGTTCTCCCATTCTTAGAACAGACATTACTGTCCTGCTGAATGGCACACAGTTCATTGTCTGGAGCAGAGAACAAAAGCCTGAATTCAAGATTCATGCTCAGGCCCTCATTTGTTTGTTAATCTTTTGAACTTGCTGCTGTACTGCAGGAGCAGATGTGTCTTGGACTCAATGACATTTGGAATGAACTGTGAAATCTCTGAATAATTTGTCAGATTGGAGGTCATGTCATAACTATTTCCTTCCTTGTCTCTAGAGAACCACAGAATTGTAGGGGTTGGAAGGGACCTCAAGAGATCATTGAGTCCAACCCCCAAATATACTCTAGAATTTGGAAACAACCCCCAAATACACTCTGGAACTTGGAGAGAAGAGTGAACAGAAGCTTTTACTATATGGCATTTGATTGCTGGTAATAAGTCTGATCACACTTAATTTGTTTGGTGGGATGTTCACAATTCCTTGAGACTATATAGATAAACCAGAGCAAACTGGCAAAGCATTTCATAGACAGCCAGATCCTACTGCAGTAATTGTTACCTGCCTCACTGCTTGCTGGAAATCAGCTCTCCTTGCTCCCACGCTTACCCAGTGGTAACTTCTGCTGTTGCTGCAGTGATGCTCAGGCAGCTGCAGCAACGACCCTCCTTTAGCTGTGAGAAGGGCTGATCATTCCTTCCTGCCTCTCCCCTTTATATTGCTCCCTTTGTGTAGCTTGCCTGCCAGTATGTGTTAGGAAACTGCCTCGTTTCTCCTCTTTATGCTCCCAAACACTTCTCACCACTGTCTAAACAACCAGTTTTTCCCCAGCTTGCTGCAACAGCTTCTCTCACCTGTGAGAGGGGGCCCGATGAGGAGAGTGATGCTCTCCAGGATGGTGAAGAGCCCCAGAGCGCTTGAGAACCTGTCCATCTCCACCACATCCATCAGCACCTGGAAGGTGAGTGCCCCGATCCCGCTCATGGCTATACTGAGGATGACACAGTAGATGATGAGCACGTTGAACTGGGCTGAAATGACACAAATGAAATTGCTCAGCCCGCAGAGGAGCGCGGCCAGGCTGAACAGGTAGATGCGCCTCCCTGTGAAGGCTCTCTGTCCTGAGAGCAGTCCTGTCAAAGGGCGTATGAAGATGTTGATGAACCCAATGATGGAGATGAGGAGGGCTGCCCTGCGTTCCTCCACCCCGTTCTGGATGGCATAAGGCACAAGGTAGACGTGGGGTAACGCAAAGCCCATCATCATCCAAGTCACTCCAATAGTGTAAATCTGGTAACCTTTGTTCTGACAGAAGATGTCAAAAGCCAGGTACTTCTGCAGCACCTGGAAGCACGCAGTCCCTCTGCTTTTCTGCTGGAGCTTGAGGTGGGGAGAAGATGCTCCGTTGGACAGCTGTGCCTCTTCTCTTCTCCCTGGCTCCTCTCCAGGTTTGGGTGGCTGTAGTAGTGACCCTGATGCCACCTGGATCGGTCTCATGATGGCTCCACAAACACAACAGTTCAGTAGTATTCCTCCAAAGATAAGGAAAGTGTTTCTCCAGCCCATCTCATCCAGCAGGTGTTGAGAGAGCAGCGGCCACAGCGTGAAGCCGAGAGAGACGCCCGTGGATGCCATGGCATTGGCCAGCGTTCGCCACTTGACGAAGTAGTAGCCCAGCACAGTCACTCCTGCCTGGAAGCTGAAACATGATCCCAGACCTAAAGGTAAGAATAAAGGCAAATATACAGCAGATGCTTCCTCTGCATTGTCTGAAAGGGTGAAAAGAGCCCAAATCCAGGGTGTACCCACAGATTATTCCATTTCCTTGCCTGCCAGCTTGCACAACCAATACACAGAAACCCCACACAAGGGATGAAGAAGGATGTTGGGCATAAATTAAACAACTTGTGTTCTTGGGTGTGCTAAATATACTGATCTGAGCTGACACCTGCCTGGGCTCTGCTGTGCCTACAAGGGGTACGGCATCGTTCCTTTAGCACTTGGGGTCTGAGCTGCTTTTGGACACCTTCATCTGGGCTCAGGGAGTCACTTGTTGGTTTTCTCTCTGTGCAGTGGACACAGCATAGCTTGCAAGATCCAACAGGATTGGTCACAAAGTAACCTGCCTGGAGAAATTAATTTCTCCATGTTAGGGAAAAAAGCAAGAGTTGAATGTCAGTCACGTAGGAAAAATATTTGGAAAGTTCCCATCTGTTACTTCTGCTCAAAACCAACATGGTTTTTTGTTTAAAAAAAAGATATCTCTGCATTTCTCCAGATTGGGAGTGGTGAAATACAAGCCCAGGGAACTTGGGAACACTCTTGTCCCAACACACTGTGTTCCAAGATTGCAAAAACCTCCCTGTGTCGGGGCAAAGAAACAGACATCTCTGCTCTCCGTTTCACCCTCTAGGGACCCGCAGCCTTTTCCAGGGAGAAGCTTTTTCCAGTGAGCTTGGCTGGATGAGGTATGTGTTCAAGGGATGCTCAAGGCCAAGTCTGTCTGCTATACGATTCCTGCTGCACTGTGGGGCTTTTGATTTATCCTATTTCACAGATGAATGGAAAAACGTGAGCACTTAGTCGGGGCTCTCACCATTTCCAGTCTCTCAAGTCAAGCACAGCAGGTGGGGTTTCCTGCTGTTCTTTCGTGCTTACCAGTGATGAGGCCAGCTGTTAAGTAAAGCTGGCTAATGGACTTGCAGAAGGAGCTGGACACCATGCCCACGCCGCTCAGCAGGCCTCCCAGCATCACAGCAAACCTGCAGCCAAATCGCTTCACCAAGATGCTGCAGAGGGGCCCTGGATGGAGGAAGCAAAAGGGAAGTGGTTAGGGAGGAAGGAACTGTTTCATACCCACTGGACTGCTGCAAACTCGTTAGCAAATGAGTTCATCTAGAATTGTCCTGGCAGCATAATGCAACAGGGGAACCAGGAATATAAAATACATCCCCTGATCCTCCCAAGTGCATGGTCAACCTGAAGTCTCCTAGACCGTCTCTGGCACCCGCTACCTAGGTGAAATCCCTTGCAAGAGAAGGCAGGTTGGCTCTGAAATAGGTCAAGAATGGGAGGAAAAGAGGCATCATTGAGCAAGATGATCTGAAAATGGCTAGAGAGGTACAGTCATGTCTGCATGGGAATCAGTCTGAGCTTCAGGCAGCTGCAGCTTGTGGAGTCTTGCAGCTGTCCTGCAAGTCATCTTCCCAGGAAAAGAACACGATGTGATTGTCAGTACAGCTCTTTGCACATGCCTGTCCTGGCATACCTGGCAGGGGTGGTTCTGTGTGTCCACTTCCAAGAGGACACAAGCCTGGGGGCAGACCATGCACATCCCAGCTCCCACTCCCACGCCTGCAGCACAAACAGCACAGAGGCAAGAGTGAGACCTGGGTGCTTCTGATGGGCAGAAACCTGGGGTCTGCTGTGTACAGACACTGCAGGCAAGCTTTACCAGGAAAGAGTTATTTCATCAGAAAAAGCAATGAACAGAGTGTGTTTAATGTGTTTAAGCTCAGTCAGTTCTGTCATTTTCATAGCCTTTTGGTGAATTCCATGGGGCTGTGGTGAATTGCTGTTTGCTAATGTCATTTAGCATCCTTCATTTTGGGGTAGGAAAAGGTTGGGTCAGGCTGCAGACCATCAGGGGAAAGCAGACCATCTCTCTGTATGCTCTGGCAAAGGTGGATCTGAAGGTCAAGTTTCTTTTCCTGTTCCTTTGAGGATACTCAAGTTTTTCCAGGTTTTACTATTTTTTTCCTCTCTCTGAACACTTAAGGTTCAGACTGACTGTAAGCCTCAGAATTAGGAGTCAGTCAGCATAGGGAAAATAACCTGTGGCTTATTCATGACCTAAACTAATGTCTGGCTTGAAATAAAATCCACATAATCAAGTGAACAGTGGAACATTATTAAAATTAGGAGTGCAGCTGTTTGTATTTTGATCTGCTTGGGAGATTTTCGCCTCAGACTCCAGCTGGCCTTTGAAAAGGTGTTCAGCAAACTGGTGACTGGATTATTTTTCCTCACACTGAAGCCATTAAGGGTGGTACTGCTGTTTAACCAACCCAAGGAGCCAGAAATCATAAATTGAACCTGCCAAAATAACGAGATTTTCTCTAAAAATCATGAGGGATTTTCATTATTTGTTCCTGTTAGGTTGCTTTCTAGGTTTCAAACATTATTCCTCTGGGGTTTTGTGCTTTCCTCTGCAAAAACACCACCAACAAAATGCTGTGTGAGTGCTGGTCCAGAGAGTCCATGTGTGTGTGCAGGAATATCTGGAAGCAGGGCCCTGTAAAGCCTGAGCTCCCCTTCAGAGCCAGCCACAGGATCCTGAGGCCTCACAAACGTTTCTAATAGCAAAATAATTGTTAATCACCTTTGCCTAGGAACACAGCATGGGTAATGAGATGTGTTCAGCTTAATGAGTTGTGAGCTATAGTTTGTACTGTGCCCTTCCCCATTTTCTTGTGCAGCTCTGCTGAGCTGAGGTTAGCTCTCCTGCATGGGACCCCCTCACTCCCCTGACCACCCTGAAGTACCCATTTCCCTTCCTCTTTACCAATTTTTTTTCAACATTTCTTTTTTTTCCCCCTTTCAGTTCCTCTGAATGAAAATGATTAAAGGAGAAGGAAAGAGAGAAGCACCTTCAAGAGGCACTGGTGACATGGCAGACCGTGGTTTTGGAAAGGGTTTAAGTGATGGATGTCACCTGAATCAAACAGAGCCTGGCCCACTGCAGAGGAGGCCCAGGGTTGCAGCAAAAGCCATACTTGCTTGGGCTGAGAGGGAGGCTTTTATCTCTGGTTCCTTGTTGGTTTCCTTCTGGTTTATGGTTGTGTTACTCCTGCCTTATGCTGTGGGGGGACAGGAACAAGCACTCCTCTGCTCTAACAGCCTGCAACAGGAGACATAACTGGCAAGCAAAGTATCAACTCCTGTTAATTCACTGGTTATGGCCTGACAAATCCTGTTAGTGAATATAATTAACAGGAGGCTGTTGTTTCCTTGTCTAATTTCTAACTTTTGGATCTATTTATTGGCTGTCTTTATGTTACCTTTTACTGTGGTTCCAGCCTCCTACGGAACAATTACTTCATTAATGAAGATAGGATAAATGATATTTTCTTGCGGATGCTGCCAGACTTGTCCTTCCCAGGCATGTTGGGACCCAGCTGCTACTAAGACCATTTCCCAGAGCCAGTGGGTCCCACGTGGCTGCTTCCCACACAGCAGGACCGCAGGGGATGGAAAGGCAGCACAAGCAATGCCCAGCAGCTTCCAAATTCAAAGCCCCAAGGATGCCTCCTCTATTTCTGCTGACCTTCAGTGATAATTCCTTTTGTAGCTGCTTCTCCTGAGGTCTCTCTCCATCTGCACCTCACAGTTCTGGACCCAACTGCTTGTGCTAAGGTGCAAACTCTCTCTCCCATGTTAGGTGGCTGTCAGCCAAGTCCTGCACAGGAGAGGGAACCTGCCACAGCCTTCACACCAGCATGACTCAGGGCTCTGCTTGGCTTTTTTTTCCCTTGGTAATACAGTGTCACCTTTCACCAGGAGCGGAAGGGGGCAGGTTTGAAGTCAGGGAGCAGCTCAGATGTGTAGATGTCACTGGGTACTTTGCTTCTTTTGCCTGGTTAGGTTTGAGTAGTCTGTTTAGCACGGGGATTGCAGCAAACATGGTCCACTCATTGGGGAGTCAGGATTTGTTTTTCTCTTCACTGCAGAAATATCCATCTAGGTGGGGATCCAGGGACCCTGTCTTGTGCAGGTCCCAGACTTTCTTTGGGGGTAAACCCAGAGGGGGTAAACCCAGAGGTTCACTCTACTGTCTGCAAAGTACAACCCTCCTTCCAACCCCCTTCACCACCTGACCCACATTCTGCATTAATCCAGCTACGCCTGTGTCCACCCTGATGCCTGCTTGGCTGTGTGCTCTACGCCACCGCCCAGGGAATTGCTTTAATGCTCCACCTCAGCTAGCAGCCCAGAGGAGCTTGGCTCTTGGCATCTTTTCAGCCATGGAGAGCACAGTTATCATGTGGCACGTGGAAGATGTGCTCTCTTGGACAGAAGATGGATCAAGAAAGCACCCAAGCTCCAGTGCTACCTGCCAGCTTCTTCAGGAGTTACTAGGTATTAAGTTCTCACTGGTCTGGAGAAGCTGAGCTGAGAAAGGGACTGACCTGCTTTAACCAAGGGTCTTGGAGTGGCAAAAGGGAACGTGCCACCCATGGACACTTTGCTGTGCACCGTGTGATCGAAGTGATGCTGCGCAGCGCTGACCCGCCAGTCTGCTCACACCTCCCAGTCCCTGCCACCTCAATGAAGTGTCACAAGCGCCTCATCAGCACAGGAGCATGAGTTACAGCCCCTCATCAGCACAGGAGCATGAGTTACAGCCCCTCATCAGCACAGGAGGTGGCAGAGGACATTCCCTGCAGCCCTTACTTACCGCCTCCGTGCAGCACGGCCACCATGATGGAGGGGAACCAGGACGTCTCGCTATTGCTGGCCTGGAACTCGTGCTGGAGGTCTGTGAAGAAGACGCCGATGCAGGAGGGGAAGCCCAGCGTCAGCCCCTGCAGCAGCACTGCAGCGAGCAGGACCATCCATGCCCATCCGTGGTCCTGGGGCTTGGCAGCTTCACGTGCTGGTGCTGCCTGGGACATGATAGCTCCTTTCTCCTCCTAAGCTGGCGTGCTGGAGAAAGAGTGCAGCTACCATGCAGCCCTCAGCCCAGAGAACAGACCTACAGAGAGGAGTGGACAGTATTCCCGTGGCTCCAAGGTATCAGCACGGCCCAGACTCTTCACAGCTGACACTCCAGACTCCTTGTTCTGCATTTCTTCTTGTGCCTCCCTCCCTTCTCACTACAGGATCCTGGCAACAGATTACTTGAGAAACAACTGCCTTCCCCTTTTATATTTCACAAGACTGTGCCCACAGCCAGGTAGGGAACAGGACCACACCTCCTCTGAGGTATGAATTGGCCTTACCTAGTTCCCGCCCTTATTTTCCCTTTCACCTGCTTTCATCATATGGAGTCCCCTTGCTGGCAATTGCTAAGGTCACTCAGTCCTCGTGCTGAGAAGGAAAAACTCTGCAAACACCCAGAAAAATAGAAACACATACAGCTTGCATGTTACAGCAGGGCTCAGGGTGAACCTCTCAGGGAAACTGCACCTACCCACAAAGTGCCAGTGGTGAATTAACATTGTAAAAGCCATTCGTTAATTAGGATCTGGTGATCGCAGATAGGATTTGGCTTCACTTCAGCTTCTTCTGAGAGATCCTGGGTTTGATTTCTTTGACCCCAGCAGCATGAAATGTATAGCAATAGCATTCCCCATCCTCTCCACATGAATAAACACACACTGAAAGGAGGAATCTTTGGCAGCTGGATGAGCTCAAGGAAAAAAAAGCGCCCGTGAGGTCGCGGCACAGAGCGGTATTTATCGAGTGGGCTGTCCCAAAACCAACAGCTACCACTGAGGGTTTGTGTGCAGGGTTAGAAATAAAGAACAGTTGGATTTAACCCATTATTTCAGATATGCCACGGGGTCAGGAAATGAATTTCATACCTCAGGTTGAGATGGGAATTGGCCAAAGGAAGGGCAGCTGTGACAGCGCGGGCGGCTCATCCCCTGTGTGCGCAGCCCAGGCGGCTCCTGGCCCACGGTTAAGATACTTCTGCTACTGAAAGCTTTGATGAAGCCTCCTGCAATATTAACCTAGGCATCACTTCTGTCAACAGGGCTCTCACACCCACTGGCTGGCGGCCAAGGAAGAAAGGCCAGGAGCGGAGGGGGCCCCCCCGTGGGAAGGGGCTCAGAGATGCAAATCACGGTGGGGGTGCTCAGCACACTCTAATCCTTTGTCCACTTTAGCTGGGCGCTGATAATGCAACTAATTCAAGTGCTTGTCTCTCTGGTGTGAACTAGCTGGATGACAGCCTGAACCCTCTCCCTGGCAACAGCAAACCTGCAAAAAAAAGGCAGAAGCCCAGCTCCTCTCTGTTCCCAGCTGCCCTGTCCAACTCTTGAGCTTGTCCAGCAGAAGATTTCTGGGTCCCCTCACGTCTCCCATGCGCCTGCTCACTGGGGAGGGCACTCCAGTGGGGCTGCAGGCCCTATGGCTTGTGTGCACCTTCTGTCCCTGGCTGCAGGACACCTTTTACCCTGGGCAGCCTGACCTGCCCGGTCGCTGCAGGGACCCTGGAGATGCTCTGCCAAGTGCCACACGGGCTCCTCACTGCATAAAGGTAAAGGAACAAGTTTGTTCCAGCACTGGCTACAGGGAAAACCAGCAGCACCGCAAACCCTTGGGTTAACCCTTCCTGGGGAGACAGGATGGGGTGGAGGGCGCAGAGGTGTTGGGCTAACACACGCTTTGAGCTCCTACAGGCTCGACGCTCTCCGGCTGTGAACACAGGGACCAGGGCTGGCTGTGAAACAGGCAGCTTTCCACAGACACGTGATCTTCTTGTGGTGGGACTGTTGGGAACAGGACTGAAGTTCAGGGCGACAGCCACACCTGGGTGCTACTGCAAACACCCAGCTTTTGTTGGGAGCAGATGGGCCAGTGCAAAGGTGCTTCCCTCTACCAGTCCGTGCGATGCCTGTGGACAGAAGGGTGGCCTGGGTGGGACAAGGGGGCACACACTGCTGGTTTCAGGCTCTCTTCCTGACCGCTCTCTGCCAGTCATTGCCTGCCCCGCTGAGCTAACTCTCTCTTGTTCAGGTCTGAATGGTGTTTCTTCTTCTCTCAGTGACCCCCAAGACACCAGCGTTCAACCTTCTTGGGTCTCCCCAGCTGTGATGGATGGAGCAGCTGTAGTTGTTGCTTATGGCAGAAGATCAGGAGTACTCACGCAGTGATTCTCCCTGCTTGTTCTGTGCCTCAGTTTCCCTCAGCTGTGATCAGGAACAAGTAGCTGCTGGGATGAGGGCTGCTGTCTGCTGTCTGAAAGGGCTGGCAATGCTTCATACTCAGAAACAGAAAGGCTTTTATGTAGCTTACCTCCTAGAATGAGGTTTATATTTAGCCTGGTGTCTATATTTTGTCTTGAGGAAGAGCCTGCGGCTGGCAGGTACCTCTGTGGGGAGAGAAGCACCCCCACTCCTCCCCTGCAGCCGCTCAGGGGGGAGACCTGAGACCCAGCAGCAGGGCCCAGTGCCGAACCAGGGATGTGGCTGGTGGGGGGCTGAACTGGGGGGTCAAAGGCCAGACAGTGCCTGTGGCTCAGGAACAGGGATGGAAATGGAGAAGGAAGTTTCTGGCTCGTGGTACGTTAGGTCCCTGTGTCGTGCTGCATCGCTTGCAGCTGCATCCTCCTGCTGCCCCAGCTCAGCCCCGCTGCGTGCCGGCCGTGTGGCTTATGACTGTGTAGAGCAGGCTGTGTGTACAGAGCAAGATGTTTACTGTAAACTGAGCAGGGTGGGAAACTGCTTTTTGGGGTCACTCGGTGCCAGCTGGGGGTAGGAAAGCCAAGTGCTTCTCTTGGCAACTACCTCTAGAAGTGACTTTTTAAGAGCCTTTTCCTCCTTTGGATGGCTTGCTTTGCCATCCTCTCCCAGGTAGGCTGTGCTATATCCCAGCTGACTTTTCCAAGGTCACCCAGTAAGCCAACAGTGGAGAACCCAGATCTAGTGCTGATTGATTACAGCATTGGCCTGAGCTGGCTATGGGCTTGTGTCTGCAGGACACCCCCTGCGTCACTCGCAGCCCTTCAGGGCCGGGCAGATGCTGTGGTGGAGCTGGCTGCAAGTGCCCTGCTCTGTGCGTGTCCTCACCGGCGTGTTCCAGCTCTGTAAGCCAGTCTGGAGCTCAGGAGCCTCAGCAGCAGTTTTGGGGTGCAGCAGTTTAGATTAGATATTAGGGAGAAGTTCTTTACAGAGAGAGTGGTGAGGTGCTGGAACAGGCTGCCCAGAGAGGGGGTGGATGCTCTGTCCCTGGGGGTGTTCAAGGCCAGGTTGGATGGGGCCCTGGGCAACCTTGTGTAGCTCCAGGCCTGGAGGTTGGTGGCCCTGCCTGTGGCAGGGGGGTTGGAGCTCTGTGACCCTTGGGATCCCTTCCAACCCATGCCATTCTATGATTCTATGATTCTATGGGGTGGATCGTGTGTCTGGAAACCAAAGAGCATGTGCCTTGGAGCCTGTAAACTGCCTTTGAGAGAGACTGGCTGAGTTTGTTCTAGAGATCCTGATTAGCAAGTCATCTGCAGGTCGGGTCTTGCAGAGGCAGTGAGGGGGGTGTTTGGTTCTGGGGTTTTTAAAAGCAAGGGAAAATAAGTGACATGTCAGCTGCAAGGTCACAGAGCAGTTTGGGACAGGGAGCTATTCCTGCCCCAGCTCCAGTCCCAAACTAAACTGTCTCTGATCCTTGCCTTGCACCCAGGCAGACCCAGCAGAACCTGTGCTCTGCAAGCACCCGAAAACAGATCCCTGGCCTGAGCCTGGGACAGGATCTGAACAGCCCTGGCAAAACCCCTGAGGATGGGACAAGCTCTGCTGGTGCTGAGAAAACAGGGCTGTGCCAAGGCTGGGGAAGTGCTGGTTTGTCATGAGTTTGCCAGGCAGTTCCTATAGCATCACTCCCACGTCCTGCCCCTGCAAAGGGCATCAGGGTTGCACCTGCACTAGCAGGTCTCAATTATCCTGACGAGGCTCATCTGGGGCCTCCTCCCACACCCCATGCTTTCCCCAGCTGGATTTAAGCCTGGCTCCTTGCCTGTGCTAGCCTCTGATCCATCTCACTGCTGTTTTCTTCTCTCCTGGGTTGACTTTGGATCTGCCTGGCTGCTTTGTGCTTATCGATCACCCATGGCATCAGCGTTGACACCAGGTGAGAAGTCCTTCTTCTGGGACCAGGTTTAGTGACTGGTAGCCAGTACCAGGGATAATGCTGCTTGGTGATGGGACACAAGGGGTGAGGAGGCAGCTGGTACCAGAGCGTGTGCTGACAGCTCCCATCACCTCCCAGGCATCCAGCAAGATGTGGCTTGTCCCTGCTCTTTACCCTGGTGGTAAATCTCCAGCTGGTGGGGGGATTGCAAGTGGTTTGTGAGCAAGCTGGTCCCTGCTGTCCTTCCTGCTCCCTGGTCACTGCCTGTGGCTCTCCCAGAGCCCATGGGCAGGTCGGTGCCAAGGTCAGCCCTCCTTGAGGCAGCAGGGATGGCGCTGGAGATGAGTCTGAGAAAGATGTGCTTGTCCACATTCATGCTGGAGGTGGCTCTGGAAGTGGCTCAGGCTGTGTCACACCCTGACCTGGCACATTCTGCTGTGCTGGGGGCTGTGCTGGGCAGGGACAGGGACTGATGCTGGCATGAGGTCACCCAAATGGGTGGGGAGGTCTTTGCTAGGAACCTGGCTGAGCTCACTGAGGGTATCTGGAAGCTGCTGGTGCTTTTCTTCCATGGCTTTCCAGCATCTGGGAAAGTGTGTGTGTGGGGGTGTTCCCTGAGAAGTGGGGCTTTTGGAGCAACAGCGTTGTCCTATCAGTAGCTGTGTGGAAACTCTGCCCATCGGTGAGGAGGTGGCAGAGGGATGGGCTGTGTTGCAGCTGTGGGTGTGAGTCTAACCCTGCTCTCCCTAACCTCTCCCATGGATTGATATCTGGGGCCCCTGAGCAGTGGTGAGGGTGATTTTTCTGCCCAGCAGATCTTATCTAACAAACCTTGAACTGTTGTTCATCTTGACAAGGAGTACAGGACTTAGTGGGGGAAGGACCAAGGGAAGTGTGTTCCCTGTTGGCTCTGGGGAGGAGAGGCTGGGGGAGGGTTGAAGGTGTGCAGCCAGTGCTTGGGGAGTGTGGATTTTGGGAAACCTACAGGGATTTAGGCTCCAGGTGGCCAAGAGAAGCAGCTTTGGCTATGCTGCTCTCAACAGATGCTCTGCCATCCCAGCCAGGTCCTGCTCAGGTCTCTCAGACAAGGATGATTTCTCCAAGGAAGGTGCAGGTGATGCCTAGGAGTCACATCAGGGCAGGAAAGGAGATCCCATAACTCCTAGCTGACATCTAGGCTCTTCTGCTTGCACCCAGAGGGACAATGGTCAGCCTTATGATTCCTGGGAAAGGAAATACAGGAGCTCTTCACCCTGCTGGGAAGCCTGGGTTGCTGTGTGCATTAGGGTCATGTTGTCTGGGGGGTGAGGTGTGTGGAAACAGCAAAAAGCAGCCTTGAGCCTTTGTTTTGTGGGCAAAACTCCTTTGGTTTGGCAAATGCAACTGTCCCCTCCTTGCTTTTTACATCTTTCCCTGCACTTAAGCTCTAGATGAAAACCCAGTGAAGCTTCAGGCTGAGGATGACTCTTTGGGGGGTGTTTCCTGGCCCTTTAGTGAGGGACCTGCCTGCTTTTCTGAGACACCTTGAACTCAGTGCCTGGGTGAAGGGCCTGGCTCTTTGCTTGGTTGCCCCAGAGCTTTCCTTGTTTGCAGCCTCTGTCATTGGAATTCATTAAGATCACTGGTGCGTGTGTCCCTGGCTGTGCTGAAGGACCTGCTGCCCAGCCTGCCCTGAGCTGACTCCCAGGTGGAAGGTGCTCACCTTTCCCAAGGATTGTCTTGGTGCTGCAGTGACCAGCTGAGCTCTCTGCTCGCTCAGGATCTGCTTGAGACCCCTGGAACTTGAGGACTCCTCCTGCTTCAGGCTGGTGATGGGCTTGCATCAGACTCCCATCTGCTGGAGAGAGGGGTGGAGACCTCCAGTAGGAAATGCTGCCAGAGGGTCAACTCCTGATGCCTTTGCTCATCTGTTACACCCCTGCCTGAAGGCAGCTGCTTGGGGGTTGTAGCTCCTTCCTTCCGATGGTTCAGAGAACCCAAGGTGTCTCTCCAGCCCAGGAAGGGTGAGAGTACATGGGGGTTATCTGCCCATCTGAACATTGGGTTAAACTTTCAGTGATTGTCTCCACTAGATCTGGGTGGAAGGACATGGTTAAGGTCCTTGTTTCCCAAACAAGTCAGTAAACTGGGTTGAAAATAACTGCAGGCTTTCTGTCTGCAAAGAGATCTGGCTTGATCACCTTGTTCCAGGAGAAGGTGGGTGGATGGATGACGAACTGACCTTCATCTGTAACTGAGAGCCTGAGGCAGAGCACAGGAGTGTTTGTGTTGTGCAAGATGCACTCCTGGCTGTGGCCAGAGCTCTGCACAGCTGGGTTTCACCCTCCCAGATGTGAGTGGAGAGGGAATCGCAGCAGCAGCTTCCACTGGCTTTTACTGGAGCCCCAGGCCAAGCAGTAGGATGCCAATAGGTGCCTCCACGCTGCTAAAGCCCTTTCCTGTCCTCAGTGTCAATCTGTGTTTCCTCTTTATCCACAGACATGAGCTGGCAGGCCACAGAAACAAACCAGTTGTGCTCCAGGGGAAGCTGAGCTGCCAGCTGGGGTGACTAATGGGAGGTTTCTGGAGTGGCTGCAAGGTGAGCCCCAGCCCTGGGGAGCCAGGTGGCCCCTGGACACTGGCTGGTGGCCAGAGTGGACTCAGCCTGGGTGGGAACCTGAGTCTTCCTGAGGAGGAATGTGTATTGCTCCTTTTCTGCCCTTCCCAATGCAGAAAGGGCTGGTGAAAGGGTTGTGAAGTCCCTCAGAGCCAGCTCAGGCGTGTGCTGACGTTCCTCTGTGGCTATCAAACATCTCAGCCATGTGTTGTAACTCCACTTCCTACCAAGCACCTGGCAAAGACACCTGGGGAACTTATTTGTCCTGGTTGCCTCTGGCAGGTGGGAGGGACCAAACCCTCCCCAGACAGGCTCTGAATTGCTTGGGTGGTTTTGCACAGTCATCCACCTCCTGCCTTGGTGGTGGTGGAGCCCATCGCCCCAGGAGCTGCTTGGCCCTGGGGAGGTGTCTCCACCTGGCACCCTGAGTCTTCTTGGGGCAGCAGGGATGGGGGGGCTCTGACAAACCCAGCCAAGGCCTCCACCCCCTGCTGAGGCCAGTTCTGCTGCAAACCACTCCCCTCTTTCTCTTCCTACTGCAACAGCTCCAGCAGCCTGGGCTTTGGCAGCAGAGAGAGCAGAGCTTTGGGCTGGCTCCAGCAACAACAGGACCTGCTTCTTATGAGGTGGCCTACAGGGTTCCTTGTTTCCTCTGAGGGAACCCAGTGCTGCTGCCTGGCCACCCCAGCTGCTCAGTGCTGGGCCACTGCTTGTGCTTTCTGCAGCAGGATGGAAAGAAAGGAGTCCTCAGGGGAGCTCAGTGGCTCAGCCTCAGATGGGGAGTGAGGGCTGGTGGGACAGCACAGCTGCTCCAGCTTCTGGTTTCCACAGAGCCTCTGAGGTGATGCTTGTGCCTCCTGCACAGTGGTGCAGTGTGGTGTGTGGGGAACCACCTGCCTGCCAGACCTGGAGCCAGTTCATGGTCCTGCACAGAAGCCTCTCCAGCCTCTGGTGCTGTGGGACAGCCCTGCAGTGGGGGGGCAGGGAGGGGATGGCTGCAGGCCTGAAGTTCTGTCTGTCACTTGAGTTTCTGCTGACCAGCCCTGCCTTGTGAACAGCCCTGCCTTGTGAACAGCCCTGCCTTGTGAACAGCCCTGCCTTGTGAACAGCCCTGCCTGTGGCACCAGCAGTGCTGGCCCTGCTCTTTCCATCTCTGCCCAGGGTGCTGCTGGCACTGGAGCGTGGCTTTGCCCTGGGCAAGCTTGCTCAGAGGCCAGGCCTGTGGTCAGGTCTGGCCTGGAGCTCTGAGATGGGTCAGGGAGGTTTTAAAAGCACCATCTTAACCCCTGGTACAGGGTGACTTGGCTCAGCCATGGTTTCTGCCTGCTCTGCAGGGGTTGTTCTCCTCTCCCACCAGGCTGGTGTTAAACCCTGTCTGGGGCTGAGCCAACCCCCTCCCTGCTCCCTTGTGCTGAGGCTCCCCCCCCCGGTGGGGGTGGAGGCAGGCCCCATGCCCACAGGGCACCTTCAGTGTGTGGTGGTTGGCAGCCACATGCACTCAAAAGTAAGGCTGAATTAACCCAAATTTCCCCACTCTTCACTTGACCATCTGCTGCTCCCCCCCTGCCTCGTGCTGGGCCCAAACTGCCCACGTTCCCCCACTCTGAGCAGCACCAAAGCCTGACCAGCTGGTTTGCCTCTCTGCCTCCCCACTGCTCACCCATGTGCTGGTGCCTCTGCTGGGAGCGTTGCTGAGCCACAGCACTGGCAACAGGGAGGAAACTCAATCTCAGCTGAGCCAGGGGGGCTCCCCAAAGGCAATAGCAGGGAAGGCCAGCAGCTTTCAGTGGGGAGGGGGTGTGTGTGCAGGGGGAGCAGAGCAATGACTTAAAGCCCCTTCCAGGGTTTCTGGGCTGACCCCCCACACCCAGAGCTGCCTCTCACAGGCTCAGTGCACAGGGGGAAGCTGGTTTTAAGAATCTCTGCTTATTTTCCTCACTTCCATTCCATTTCTCTTGGTGACAGCCAGATCCTTGTACCTCTGGTAACTGTGGGCTGGTGGGGAAGCAGAGAGCTGTTTGCAAGCTTCTGCAGATGTGCAGCCTGGGCCTCTGGTGACACAGGAAGGGGCAAAGCTGTCTGGCATGGTCAGAGCTTTGACCAAAATCCCCTTCCCCTCTCAGCTCCTCAGGCTCAACACTTGCATTAGCATCCTGCTTGCTTGGGCCTGGCAGTGGAAGGGCACAGGCACAGGGAGGAGTTCAGATTCTTCTGTGTAGCAGCATCAGCACCACGTTTCCCTGTGCCTTGTTCTCTGCCAGCAACCAGGAACCCCACAGCCCACTCCTTCTGTTCCCCTCTTGGCAAACCACTGCTGCCAATGAAGGGCAGGCAGAGGGTCTCCCACATCCCTCCCCAGAGGCAGTGTCTGTGTGGGGAGGGACCAGAGGGCTGCAGAGGGAGCAGCAGGCTCCACCACATCCCTCCCCAGAGGCAGTGTCTGTGTGGGGAGGGACCAGAGGGCTGCAGAGGGAGCAGCAGGCTCCAGGCTTTGCTCAAACTCTTCAAACCCAATTGGGAATCTTTATTGGAAAAAAAAATAATCAATCAAATGATAATCACAACATCTCAACTGTTATTCAAACACATTTAATAACCAAAGAGAAACAGCAGCAAAGGGCACTGACATGTGATGCTGTACAAAACCTCTGGGTCTGCAGGCAAACCTGGGTGGAGGAGCCCAGGGCCTGGGTGCAGCCCTGGGGGAGCTGCTCCATCCCATCACCCTGTGATGAGCCATGCCCCCCCTTTGCCTCAGCCCACTCAGTCACCCCTGAGAAAAATCCATTGAGTTTTAAAAATGTGCAGAAACAAAGACACTTGAAGAGGCTATTTCCAGTCTTGCCATAATGGAACAATTTAGGCCACTGGGAAAGTCTTTAAAAAAACCCCAAACCACCCCAAAGGGTTGGACTCTCCATTCCCAGGACTGAGGATTCAAAGTGAACCATCCCAAGAGGCACGAGCACACTGGGCTATCCACCAGCTCTACCCCTGTTCTCCTACCCTACTCCCCACAACTTGCTACCTTTTTTAGAGTGAATGGGACAGATTTTGTTAATTCAGTGCTGGTTTGGGTGGAGTTGTGACTGGGTGAAAGGCAATGGAAGGAAAAGGCCTGTCTTGAGCACAGAAGGGATGCAACTGGTGCATAATGCTGTGACCAGCCTTGAGCTTGGGGTAAAGGTGACCTAGCAGAGTGAGGAAAGGAGTAAACCCTCCTCTGGGAAGGTACCTGCTCTGGATGGACTGCATGCCTGGTCCTAATCATCACCCCAGCACTCAAGGGTCCAGTACCAATGACTGGTTTTCTACCATATACCTGTTGTGTTCAACGTGGAGACCCTGCAATTGAACCCAAAGAGTCTTCAGTCCCCTGGCATGTTCTTGTGGTGGAGGGGAAACCAAGATGCAGTGTGGAGAGTCCTCCTGGTGTATGTGAGTCCTCCTGGTGTATGTGAGTCCAAGAGCTGTTCTGCTCAGCTGGTACCGGTGGTTTTTAGGCCCTCTGGCTTGGAGGGGAGCGCAGTGGCATCGCTCTTGTGATGGGCTTCACCACGTGTGGCATCTGGTGACACACCAAAGCAAGGAGGGACTGTTTATACCTACTTGAGCTGCACTGGGCTGAACATCTCCCTCTGCAACTGGTGTTGCTGTGGGTCTGACAGCGAGGTGCTCGGCTGCCATCCGTGTGACAAGGCTGGCATCCATGTGACAAAGCAGCTCCACCAGTTCCTGTTGCCTTTAGTTTGATAGTGCTTGACCAGTCCCCAGAAACTCCCTCCACTGAGGAAGGGAAAAAGAAGCCAGATGAGAGGTGTTAAGGAGCTTTTTAGGCTGCCAGCTGGCATGGGTGAGCTTCTCGGGTCCTCGGCTGCGAGCGTGGAGGGACGGTGACTGAGGCTACAAGACACTGACGGGGGGAGAGCTGTACACATCACAGTGTTAGTGAGGCCCAGCCAAGGTGTAGGGTCTAACCACACCAATTCCACCTCACCACGTTGTAAAGAGGGAAGCTGGAGGGAAGAAGAGCTGGGTTCTTCAGCGTGCTGGCAATCCAGCTGCGTTCCAACAGCCTGTGTCTGACACCAGGTGAATTCAAAGACATTTGGCACAGTCTGTCCTTACCAGGGTTAAAGTAGCCAGAGAATTAACCAGTCTTTCTGGAGAATGAGCCCCCAACAGAGGAGGGATGTTGGCAAAGCAGGATGGGAGAGGGCAGGCAAGAGTCCCTACAGGACTGGAGAGAGGCAGGGAGTGCAGCAGCGTCGCTCAGTCTCTGCTGCACAGCTTGTCTGCTGAACGGGGTGGTGAACAGCTGGAAACGTTCTGCTACTGCAAGGCCCTGTCAGCAGCAAGTGGTAGGACAGGAAACCTGCCTGATTCCATCTGAAACCTTTGAGGAGACCACAGGTAGCTGAATTCCTCCAGAAAGAAGCCCAACTCCTCAGTCCAGGGGAGGAATCTTCCGCTACCTTAGAGGAACGTCTGCTCCGAGCTTGTCAGCATCTGAACCCCAGCATCTCTGAAGCCTTGTGTGTAATGTCAGTTTGGGACTTGACTCAAAAAAGACCCAAATGTCTGGACAGGACACCTGGGCCACAAAGAACAAAGCCAGGATGAAAGAGGAAAAACATGCAGCAATATTCCTAAGGAATCCCATTTACCAAACTAGGAGGGACGCACCCTTCGTTAGGGATGGCACTGATGACCAGAGGGGAACTGGTGACTGTGGTTTGGCTGAGGTCAGAGTCCAAGAGAGGCACAAGGAACATTTTGCACATCCACCCAAGGCATTCCAAAAGAAAAAGAAGTCACAGAAGTTGACACATCACTTTGGACAAGAAACATTACAACAGTTTGGCAACTTCTCACCAAACCCCCCACCCCAGCCCCAACTCTGGGATGCCCCTTTGTTAAGTCAAGGTGATCTCTGAAAGGTGGGGCCATGAGGGGGCTGCAGATAAACCACTGCATGTAAATAGGGGATCTCAGGGGTTAAAACAAACCTACCTGCTTGCTACAGTGCAAAAGAAATTCTGCCTGAAGTCCTCCCTAGGTGAGGAGGAAGGAGAGAGCCCACGCTGCTGAGACAGACAAGGCAAAGCTGAACTTGGCAGCAACGAGTCCCTGACCTTGTGACTTTGAATAGGTCCTGGCAGGGTACTGGAGGGGAAGATGTCACTGCTTTTCCTCAGGAGATCTGTGTAAAGGACAGAACTATCACTCTATCACTACTCTGGGTGAACACAGGTCTCTTTGTTTAGCATGCAAAGTAACAGGCTCTGGACAATGCCAGCAGCCCAGATGCGTTAACAGCAGGACCCACTTTAGGGGTACGCACAACTCTACCCCCTGTTAGCATCTGAACTGGGCTCTTGGGACTTGAACAAGGACCAAATCCAAAGAATGGAAAAAGGTTGGGTGGGGTTTTGATGAGTGGTTGTTTTGTTCTTCTTTTTAAAGCCCTGTTCTTCTGATCTGGGGGGGGGCTGGCTGCTCAGGCTGGGGAGCGCTGCCAGGGAGCGCTGCAAGGTCCCTGCCCTGTTCTGGTGGCACACCTGGGTGCAAGGAATGGCACAGCTCAAACACTGATCTGCCCACCCACGCCAGCCTGTGGATGGTGGGAGTGATGACAAGGGCCCTGTGGACCTGAGCAACCTCTGCAAAGACTCCAACTGGGAATCCAGCCCAGATACTGCTGGAGAAATTCAATACAGGCTGGCCAAGAAAAGAACACAAATACTTGTGGACAGGACTATCCATCTTGGAAGAGGCTTTTCCTTCCTTGGTTTCCAGGGTGAGAGGGAAGCCTTTGGTTCTGACCAGATTTCTTCACCGTTGGCAGGCCAGGCTGGGCTTTGCTCTCAGTAGCTTGGTTACTGTACAAGGCTGCAGTGGGGGAGAGGGGCCCTTCCCAGGCCGGGGAGCGTCACCGGAGCCGACGCTGGGGTCACATCCGGGATCCCCGCTCCTGCAGGATCTGGAAGAGAAGAGAGCTTCTAGGAACACCTGGGCCATGCTGAGCTGCAAGTGTCCCTGTTCAGAGTCCTTGTGGTAGAGAAAGAACAGTGGGATAACATGAGAGGAGCACTCTAGCTGTAACAAACACCAGGCTGGATGAAGCTGGCTGAGCTCCTGCTCTAGAAACCCTGCTTAGCTGCTGCCGGGGGGGGAGTGTGGCACTTTGGGGCTCTCCTGGGGAAGAGAGTGGGTTCAGAGAGGCTGGGAAAAAAGCTTGATTCCTCCCTGTGATCTCCTTCAACCACAAAACGTGACCAATCTCAACAGGCCTTGCCATGCTGTCCTCCTTGATCAAGTTTTATCTCTTTCCTCCAGTTTTTGGGGCTTCATGTGAAGCGCACAGGGAGCCTCAGCTCCGGTCCTACAGTGGAACCTGACATGTTTCAATCTACATCTACAGGAGGAAATGGGAACACAGGATGGCCCTGAATACAGGGGAGATGTGGGACTGTTGGAGAGGGGTCAGAGGAGCCACGAGGATGATCAGAGGGCTGGAGCAGCTGCCCTACAAAGAGAGGCTGAGGGAGCTGGGCTGGGTCAGCCTGGAGAAGAGAAGGCTGTGGGGGGACCTCATTGCAGCCTGCCAGTCCCTGAAGGGAGCAGAGACACAGGAGGGGAATCAGCTTGTTAAAGGGCAGAGACTGGCAGGACAAGGGGGATGGATTAAAACTAAAGGAAGGAAGGGTTAGATTAGATATTAGGGGGAAGTGCTTTACAGAGAGAGTGGTGAGGGGCTGGAACAGGCTGCCCAGAGAGGGGGTGGATGCCCCATCCCTGGGGGTGTTCAAGGCCAGGTTGGATGGGGCCCTGGGCAACCTTGTGTAGCTCCAGGCCTGGAGGTTGGTGGCCCTGCCTGAGGCAGGGGGGTTGGAGCTCCATGATCCATGGGGTCCCTTCCAACCCAGACCAGTCTATGATTCTGTGAATGGCTACTGGAAATCAGGGACCCACCAGTGTCAGAAGGGGAGGTCGAGTCAAGCCCCTGAGCAGGTGCCTCACCTTGGCCTTCTCGCTGGGCTCCTTGACGATGCCGTTGGTGGAGTTGTTGAGCTCCCTGGACACCACACACAGGAACTCTGCCTGGTCTTCATTTCCATAGTTATAGGAGGATCCAATGCTGATTAACTGCAACAGGAGACAGCCACAGGAACTATCAGCACATCCTGCCTGCTGCTTCATTCCCACAGCTGCCCAGGGAAGCCTGTTGTGGGCCTGACCTGCCTCCTGGGTCACCGGCTCTGCTGCGTGAGAGGCAGGGACAGAGCTGAGCTCCAGAGCTGAGCTCCAGAGCCCTCCAGTGGCACCTCAGCCCCGGGAAGAAATCCCAGCCTGAAGCTAACTCTGAACACACCATTTCCAGCTCCTGAGGGCAGAGCCAGCCAGGGTTTGTGCTATGGAACAAGCAGGGAGTTCAGACATGGGGTGGGCAAGGCAGATGTCCCTGCCCAGACCCCATGGAACTCCACCCTCCACCTGCCTTTTGCCTTGGATGTGTAAAACCTGGGCAGACAATTCCTCACCACAGGCAGATGTTACATTAACTCAGGGACATGTGGCAAACTGGCACCATGCTTTATGTAGCTGCTGTCAAGATGGAGTTGGACATCTGTATAAATGGGATTATATTCTATTGCTGGTGTGGTGGGGGGCTGGACTCAGTCCAAGAAATCCCATCTGCCTCTCATTTATGGTTATTAAATTAAAAGGCCAGGCTGAGCACAGAGCTAATTTGTCATTTACAACTCAGCTCTGCATTCCAGACAGTAAATCTAAGCCATCTGTAGACAGCACTGTGGAATCTCCCCAGCTGGGTCTGCCTAGGAAGCCTCAACATGCAGCCTGCACCCCAACTTCCACAGCCCAACAGATGAGGACACAGCCCCATGTTTAACTGGGAGAGATGCAGCCAGCAGCCTTCCCAGGAGGGATGACTATATGGTGACAGTGCAGCTGCAGAAGACCTGGGGGCTGTTGTACTGACTGAGCTCCAGTACAGCTTCAAACAGGTTCTGGTGCTTGTGCTGAGGGCCAAAGGTAAGGGACAGGATTAAGAAAGGTTTGGGGGTTTTTCTTTGCTTCCCTGCCTTCACTGGTTGGGCTCTTGGCTGTTTCAGCACCACACCTGCTGTTCACTGAACAAACACTGTCTTTGGATGAGTTTTCCTGACTGCCAAACTGCAGGTGCACAGGGGAACAGATTGCTCTCTGAAGTACCAAGTTCCCACTCCAGCCTTGGTTTAAGCAGGACTGGAGGGTGTGGGGCAGAGGGAGAGATGCTCCCCTGAGAGCCCAAACCAGAGGGGTAATAAGGCTGCAGTGGGTGTCACCACTTCAGGCTGTCCTGCCAAGGTTCTGGACACTCTTTAGGGTGCAGTGAAGTGAGTGGATGCAGAGAGCCTGTGACAGGATGCCTGCTCTGTTCCATGGCTGCCAGCCAGGCTGGGATTTACCAACACACAGTTGCCCTCAGTGTGTAGCTGTGCTGCCATCTTTCCTAAGGTGTCTCAGCACCAGGTGGGTGACCTGGGGGTGGGCAGATGCCACACAGGGCTGCACATCTGGGGAGAAGACCTCAGCAATGTGCATCTCCCAGCATCTGTTTCAGCATGGCACATACCCTGTGCTGCACCAGTGCTCTGTGCCCCAGCCTGGACCATCTCACAGGGGAAGAGAGGCTGTGCTGCTGTGTGAGCTCTAGCCCTGACCAAAGCAGCATGTCTGTCTGTCTGGCCTGTTCAAGCTTGCTGCCCTTGGGGGTGTCTGAGATGAATGCAAGGCCCAGGGGAGGGCAAGAAGCACACACAGGACTGGGATCTCAGGACTGGGGACCTCATTGCAGCCTGCCAGTCCCTGAAGGGAGCTTGTAAGCAGGAGGGGATTCAACTTTTAAAGGGCAGAGACTAGCAGGACAAGGGGGATGGATTAAAACTAAAGGAAGGAAGGGTTAGATTAGATATTAGGGGGAAGTTCTTTACAGAGAGAGTGGTGAGGGGCTGGAACAGGCTGCCCAGAGAGGGGGTGGGTGCCCCGTCCCTGGGGGTGTTCAAGGCCAGGTTGGATGGGGCCCTGGGCAACCTTGTGTAGCTCCAGGCCTGGAGGTTGGTGGCCCTGCCTGTGTCAGGGGGGTTGGAGCTCTGTGACCCTTGGGGTCCCTTCCAAGGGACCAGTCTGTGATTCTATGATCTCTATTCTATGACTCTGTGATCTGCAGGACACATTCCTGATGTCTGCAGTGTGCAGGATGAGGGAGGCTGGAAGGGATCTCTGTGGTTTGTGCCAAGGTTGTGGATGGCAGAGACAGGGAACAGGAAGGGGATGCACCAGCAATTGCTTGGAATCAGTATCCTGACACTACTGTTCCAGCTCTGAACAGCAAGGCTAGGAAGGATGTAAGCATGTGGGTTCCTGTGCAGGGCCTGTGGTTTTGAGGGAGTGCTTGTGTGTGTGTGAAAGGCAACACCTCCTGAGTCAACTTTCAGCTAGCAAAGCCTGGCTGAAAAAGCAGCTCGTGGCTCTTGGTCACAAGATTTCAGCAGCAGCTCCCAGGGGCAGGAGCTTCTGGCTGCCCCTCTGCTGCATGGGGGGAGTTCTCAGCCAGAGACACATGGACAAGTGAGGAAAGGGCTGTTGCTGAGCCCATGCCTCACTTAGTGTCAGTGTGTGTCCCACAACATCCCCTTGTACTACAGCTGGACTGTGAGGACAGCAGAGCTGGAATCCATGGAGCCTATTCTGCAGTGTCTTGAGACCACAGGAACGTGCAGGGCAGCTGGTTTCCTAAGGAAGAGGCCTGTACTTGATTCCAGAAACCAAACCTGGACCTAATGGCATGTGCAACTGCAGTGACACCCAGCCCTGGGCTGCCTGTGGCACACAGGCACCTGTGGGAAGCATGCTGCTCATGCTGCTCAGAGCCCTTTTAGCAAACACCAGAGTCCTCCTGGCTCTCAGCTTCCAGAAGAGTCACACTGTGTTTTACCACAGGCCTGTTGGTTTTCCTGGATAAATCCTGTTGTGCTGGGGCCTGGTGTTTGGGAGGAAATGCAGGAGAAGGGAAGACCTGCTCTGGGACTCCACAAGGATAGGAGAAGTCCTGTGAGAAGATGAACTCTCTCTGGGCAGTGTGAGTGACTCTGCCTTGCCCTGCCAGCTGCTCCTCACAAGCAGACTGCTGCTTTGGGAGTGCAGAGAGGTGTGAAGTGACAGGAAACTCTGCTTGTTCCATACACAGCTTTCTAAGGGGTTCTGCCCTCCTTTGGTAACAGTACCTGCTCGAATTTCCACCCATCAGACATAGTGGAGACCATCTGTGTGAGCTCTTCCTCTTGGCACTGCAGGACTCTGTACACATGCTTCACAGGCCCCTAAAGCAGGAGAAGAAAAGGAAGTGTGAGCTCAGGAACTACCATACCAGTATCAAACTA
Source organism: Zapornia atra (assembly GCA_013400835.1). Taxonomy (NCBI): domain Eukaryota; kingdom Metazoa; phylum Chordata; class Aves; order Gruiformes; family Rallidae; genus Zapornia; species Zapornia atra. Next base: position 4,255 of record VZTU01024725.1, on the reverse strand, counting down.
GGAAACAGCCTCTCAGGGGCCTCCAGCTCTGAGCAGCCCTGCTGAGAAGGGCTTGGGGATTGTGGGGGATGAGAGACTGAACATGAGCCAGCAGTGGCTCTGGCAGCTCGCAAGGCCAATGGGATCCTGGGCTCCATCAGCAGAGGGGTGGCAGCAGGGACAGGGAGGGGATTGTCCCTCTCTGCTCTGCCCTGTGAGGCCCCAGCTGGAGTCCTGTGTCCAGAGCTGGGGCCCCAATACAAGAAAGATGTGGGACTGTTGGAGAGGGGTCAGAGGAGCCACGAGGATGATCAGAGGGCTGGAGCAGCTGCCCTACAAAGAGAGTGTGAGGGAGCGGGGCGGGGTCAGCCTGGAGAAGAGAAGGCTGTGGGGGGACCTCATTGCAGCCTGCCAGTCCCTGAAGGGAGCTGATAAGCAGGAGGGGATTCAGCTTTTTAAAAGGGCAGATAATGGCAGGACAAGGGGGATGGATTAAAACTAAAGGAAGGAAGGGTTAGATTAGATATTAGGGGGAAGTTTTTTACAGAGAGAGTGGTGAGGGGCTGGAACAGGCTGCCCAGAGAGGGGGTGGGTGCCCCATCCCTGGGGGTGTTCAAGGCCAGGTTGGATGGGGCCCTGGGCAACCTTGTGTAGCTCCAGGCCTGGAGGTTGGTGGCCCTGCCTGTGGCAGGGGGATTGGAGCTCTGTGATCCTTGGGGTCCCTTCCAACCCAGACCAGTCTATGATTCTTGTTACTGGAGGAAGCCTGAGCTCCACAGACTCTGAGGTCTCACCCTTATGACTATCCAATTGATTCTAAAACCAGTGCCTGGGGTTGGCATGCTTCTCTTGCAAGAATTCCAGTCATCTATGGGCCAGCAAAAGCAAAAAGCCCTTTCAGTTTCAAAGCCATTCACCACTTCTGGAGTCTCTCTCCTGAAATGGAATGTAGTGGGTGTGTTAAGATCAGCTGAGCAGCAACAGGGACAAACTGCCAGCCAGCTTTAAAGGGGAGAAAATGGTTTGGAGAAGGGAGAGTTTGAACTGTTCCTTGCATACCAAAGTCTGTATGGATATTATATAATGTAATATATGGATATTACATGATATTTACAACACCAAGTGTGGCTTTATGACTCCCTGTCCTTGCTCCTGGCCCTTGCCCTGCAATGCTAACACTGAGCTGGTGCTCTGTGCTTATGAAACCATAGGGGAGAGTCCCCACTCCCCCCACCCCTCCTTGTTAAAGGTGACTACTAAACCAGGGACCCACTGCCACAGGTGCCTACAGCCCCAAGCTGCTACAGACAACACCAACAACTGCACAGCACAGTGTCCCTGGGCTTTACTTGAGAGGTTCTGTTCTCGTTGTCCCGGATCCGCTCCTTCACCAGCCGCACCAGGGAGGCAATGTTGTAGAACTCAGCTTCTTCCAGAACCCCTGGCAAGACCAAAAGCAGAGAGAAATGAGGGACTTCCTGCAGCTGGGACAAAGAGGATCCTGCTACAAGGCTGGGGACATGAGGAAACCCCCAGAGCTGGAGGCATCGTGCCACCCGTCTCATGCTCCCAGGGTGGAGCTGCCCCCTCCTCTTGCCACGGGGAGGAGCTCTAAGAGGGATTGTTCCCCCCTTTCCCTGGGATTATCAGAAACCTCCTGGTAAAAATGCTTGTTCCCCATTTCCCTGGGATTATCAGAAACCTCCTGGTAAAGCTGTTTGTTCCCCCTTCCCTGGGATCATCAGAAACCTCCTGGTAAAGCTGTTTGTTCTCCTGGTAAAGCTGTTTGTTCCCCCCTTTCCCTGGGATTATCAGAAACCTCCTGGTAAAGCTGGTTGTTCCCCCTTTCCCTGGGATTATCAGAAACCTCCTGGTAAAGCTGTTTGTTCCCCCCTTTCCCTGGGATTATCAGAAACCTCCTGGTAAAGCTGTTTGCTTCCCCCTTTCCTTGGGATTATCACAAACCTCCTGGTGAAGCTGGTTGTTCCCCCCTTTCCCTGGGATTATCAGAAACCTCCTGGTAAAGCTGTTTGCTTCCCCCTTTCCTTGGGATTATCACAAACCTCCTGGTGAAGCTGGTTGTTCCCCCCTTTCCCTGGGATTATCAGAAACCTCCTGGTGAAGCTGTTTCAACCACACAGCCCCAGGAAGGGAAGGTCACCAAGCTGCCTGCACGTGGAGCACCACAGCCTGTGGAGGGAAGAGAAGCTGTTCTGGGAGATCTTTGGCTCTGCTACCAGGACCTGTGAGCTCAGCAGCACCCTGGTGCCTTGTGGTGTGAGCTGCAAGCCTCAGCTTTCAGGAAGATACAGCCTGATGATTTACACCCTCTTGGTGAGCATCCTGCTGAGAAACTAATGGTGTGAGCTTGCTCTGAGGGCTTGCTCACACCCTCACACCCTTCCTACGCCAGGAACCTTGTCCAGGGGAGGTTTCTGATGGTGGCTTTCTGCTACAAGCCACCACAAAGTGTTTGCTGCTCCCAGGCTGTGTTCTCCTCTCACCTTCCTCTGCAAGCTCCTTGTTGATGATGAGCTTCCCGTGCCGGAGGTAGTTCAGGATCGGCCCGAAGTAGGTGGGGTCTCTGTCGATGAGATAGGCCCCTGTCTCATCCTGAGGGGTGTCACAGGAAGGAAGGGTGGGACAGGGGGGTTACAAGGCACCAGGGAAAGAAGCATTCCAGCTGAAAACACCTTGAAGAGTTTCTCTTTGAGAAGCTGGAGTGATTTGCCTGTGAAACCATTTAAAGCACCAGGTTTCTCCTCCAACTCAGCTCCAAGCTCAACAGTGCTGGCAGCTGCTCCAGCTTGAGCATGCCTCTTTGTTTCCTTCCTCTCTTAAAGGGGCACACTGCAATGCACCAGCCCTGTCTTCAGCAGTACAGGAACTGCTGGCATCACACAGCCAGCAATTCACACCCCAAAGCATCTCCTGAGCCAGGCAGGAAGCGCTGACAAAGCCTGTCCAGAGGGCTGTCCTGTTGCTCCCCTAAATCACCCTAAAGCATCCTCTGTCCTGCTCATCAGGCTGCTCTGAAAAGCCCTGAAATGGGATCTCCAGGAGCCACTGATGCTGGTGGCTGCTATTTTGGTCACAATCAGGATTCATCTTGTGATAAACTCTGAACAGAGAGAGAAGATCACAGAGCTGTAGGGGTTGGAAGGGACCTCAAGAGATCATCAGGTCCAACCCCCCTGCCAGAGCAGGGTCCCTAGGGCAGGGCACACAGGTCAGAGTCCAGATGGGGCTGGAATCTCTCCAGAGAAGGAGACTCCACACCCCCTGGGCAGCCTGTCCCAGGGCTCCCTCACCCTCACTGGGGAAAAGTTCTTCCCCGTGTTGGTGTGGAACTTCCTCTGCTCCAACTTGCAGCCATTGCCCCTTGTCCTGTCCCCACAGACACTGAAAAGGGGCTGGCTGATTCCCCCTGCATCCCACACTTGAGATATTTATAAACTAAGATCCCCTCTTAGTTGTCTTCTCTCCAGGCTGAACAGCCCCAGCTCACTCAGCCTTTCCTCACAGGGGAGATGCTCCAGGCCCTTCATCATCCTTGTAGCCTCCTCTGGACTCTCTCCAGGAGATCCCTGTCTTTTTTATCCCAGGGAGCCCAGCACTGGACACAACACTCCAGGTGGGGCCTGACCAGGGCAGAGCAGAGGGGGAGGATCCCCTCCTGTGACCTGCTGCCCACACTCCTCCTGATGCCCCCCAGGATCCCATTGTCTCTCTCAGCCCCCAGTGCACACTGCTGGCTCATGGCCACCCTGTCACCCACCAGCACCCCCAGGTCCTTCTCCACAGAGCTCCTCTCCAGCAGGTCACCCCCAGCCTGTCCTGATACAGTGGGTTATTCCTCCCCAGGTGCCAGACTCTCCCCTTGCTTTACCACACAGACACTGAAGTAATTCCCAGCCTGGCCTCCCCACAGCATCTCTGCAG